>JACCEG010000607.1:21864-68507 GCA_014065205.1 Tuber brumale | reverse complement strand
CTTCATTGATGTGACATTTTAGTTATGGGACGCAACTCTCCAAATCTCGCTAATGACGTGCGGGCCCCATAAGGGGGCCGGAGGGGGGTGTTGGCACTCCGGTAAATTGAGGGTCTGTGCGCAGTTACCCTACCGTAGGTCTGTGTACATGTCTCGGATTTCCATATGCCTAACAGGCCTCCTGAAACAACAAACGACACGAACGATCTGTAAGAAAAGAACGGACCCAGGCCACCAGGTATTTGGGAGTACCTTTGGCTCTGAGTTTAGCTGTAAGAAGGCTAGAGGAAACATTATCGAACCCTCCCTTTATGTCCAGAAACAGGGAGGAGGCTTTGCAGGAGGGGTCTTGCCTTGCCCTAACTTCTTGGGCGAGGGCAGCCGTGGCGTCAAAGGTTGAAAGGCCAGCGAGTGAGCCACACTGATTAGGATTCAGGAGCCCCACTTCGCGGGCGATGAGAGAGAGGTGGGTTGCTACTATCCTTTCCAGTATCTTCGATAAGGTTTCAAGTAGAACAATAATTCGGAATGAGGCAGGGGTGGAGTAGTCTGGTTTTCCTAGTTTGGGTAGGACCACCCCATTGGCCATTTTGAGGCACTTCGGGTGGTGCCCATATGCCAAAAGGGGGGCAAGAAGGGATGTGAGTATGGTTGGATTGATGGTGTGGACTTTCTTCCAGACCCCGTACGGGATTTGGTCTGGGCCCGGGGCTGAGGTATTCAAGGATCTGCCAAGGGCAGATGAGATCTCTTCAGGGGCTAGTGGTGGATGTTCGGGGTCGAATCGTGGGTAGGCCACCGATTGAGTTGGTGGTTTTGGTGGGAAGAAGTAGTCTAGCAGAGCTTCGTTGATTTTGTTTGGAGAGTTTGCACCCGGCAGGTCAGGGAATCTGTCTTCCTCTCTTCCCACGGCCGCCTTCTTGGCTTTCCAGACTGACTGTGGCGTTACCCTGGCCAGGAACTCTTTCCAGTATTTGGCTTTCGCCTTCTTAATTGCCTTGAAGTACGGTTGCGGTGGGATCTTAGTTCTTCTAAGGATTGTGCTGTGGGGTCTTTCTTATATTCCCTCAAGGCTCAGTGGTATGCTTGTCGCAGGTGGGTGATTGTCATGTCCCACTAGGGCTTCGAGTGAATGGAGACTCTTTTGGTTGGGGTGCAGGCTTTGATCAGTGTGGTAAGTGTCAGCATGTGTCTCTCTAGCCAGTTGTCTAGATCCAGGTCGGTGGGGTTGGGTCGCGGTGGTGGAACCGACTGTCCTTTCAGTTTTCCAGAAGCGGTTGTCGAGTCTGTCTTGTCCCAGTATGGGGTTGGAGGTGGCGGCCTGATTAGAGGCGCTGTGAACATGATAGAGATCAGAAGGTGATCAGAACCTGTTGACGGTAGGTGGGTTGACCAAGATTGTAGAAAGCAAATGAGGGGTGAATTAACGAAGGCCAGGTCAATAACCCCAGGCCTGGTGTTGTGGTCAAATGGGAACCTGGTGTACGCTCCTGGGGTGTTGCAGAGTTCGAAGCCGTTGTCATGCGCTTGTTCAAAGTAAGGGTTGGACGTTGAAAACTCATTTGAAGAAATGGTTCTTAGGGGGTCAGATTGTGGGTGATGGATGTTGAAGTCCCCCGCCACAAGTGTGGGAATGGGATGTAGGGGAAAGCATGTAGCTGGATCGACTGTTCTGTTTCCAGAGGAAGTGCCAACCGTTGAGTATAGGTTGTATGCCCTAAACTGTGAGTAGTTGGAGTCAATAAGTCCTAGGGGAGAATAAACATCAATGGCCATAAAATCAGGCCTGTTAAAAAAAATAGGAAGTACACCAAACACATTCAGAAAGTCCATATAAACGTAGGTAGCCACCTTGGGGGGTGTCCCTTGTTTAAATGGTGGAGCAAATGATTTGAAAGATGCAAAAGTGGGGAGCCTGTTGCGGTACACAGGGGGATCCTGCAGCAGTATTATGTGTGGGGGGGCTCTCAACGATCGAAAGCTGTTAAATAAAGAAAGAAACACATCCCAGCTTCCCAGTCAGTTATGTTGAACAAAGAAAAGTTGCTTAAGAGAGGATGGGAGAGGTGGCCCTATGGGCGAGGTGCAGGTAGAGTCCTCCACCTTTAGGTACCTGTAATGGGGTCTTCAGAAGAGAACGTATCAGCCCACGGGAGGGAGGCCGACTCGTTTGGGTATCGGGGCCTTGCACAGGCTCATTGGGAGGGTGCGGGAGTTTGATTGGCATGGAGTCTCCTCAATGCTGGTGTCAGTCTGTTTACCCTTCCCTTTAGGAGTGGCGGGTCTTGAGTTATCCTCGCCGGTATTCATCCCTTCTTCCTCTTGGGCTGGTGGCAGGTCATGCCTAGCCACTGGCTTGGGTCGGGAGGGGCAGTCGTTATTGGTTGCGGAGTGATCCCCTGAACAGTTGGGGCATTTCAAGGGTGAAGTGAGGCAGCAGGCAGCTACCGCTTTCAGGTGTCCCTCCTTGGGGTATGTAGGGTTGGTGCACTGATCGGCTGAGTGGGGGTGAGAACCAGAGCAGAGTGGGCAGACTGAGCTGCTCTCCTTGCACATAGGAGAGGGGTGTCCAAATTTCCAGCACTTATGGCATTGCATCTGGCGGCTTTTGGAGTGGCAGACATCCACTTTGCGGGACTTGGAGTAAAGGTAAATGGTCCTTCCTATCTTCACAACGTCAGCAGGAGGAACCGATACAATAATAGAAGTAGAGTTCTTAGTGGCCCTTATTTCAGGGTTCGGCTGGAGGTATCTCGCGGAGAAGATTGTCATGCCTGTCACATTTAGGATGGAGTTTCCCAGCTCAGAGCGAAGCTCCTCTTGGTCCAGCGGGAGGAAGGGAATAGGTAGGCCATGAATGGCTAATTGGACTTCATTGGGCGCCGGCCTAAACGGCCTGAATGGGTTCTCTCCAACTGGGAATGCCTTGTTGAACCTTGCGGCGAGGGCGTCGTAGTAGAGGGAGTAGGTGGTAGCAGGAGTCTGTAGGGAGCAGGTTGTAAGAGTGAGAGCACCTAGGGTGTTGACGGAGGCGCTAAAGCATAGGGGGTGGCGGCAGTTCCCCTCCTTTAGTACTTGGGCTGCTATGTCTGGGGCTGTTGCAACTATCCTAAGTGTGTCATGGTGAGGAAGGGGAGTCTCTCGGGGTGAGAAGAACCTTCTGTCTGCCGCTGGATGGGGGGGTGGCCCTCTAACTGAGGGGCCCATACCCATCGATGCTGCGACTTGGGCTGCAGAGGCAGAGGCCTTGTCTCCACTCTTTGATTTTTTGGACTTCCTTTTATCAGATTGCGCTTGTGGGGCGGCAGCCTGGGCATAGGTTGACGGTTTGAATTTCGCTTTACTGAGAGCCTTGTTGAGTGATGGCTCAAGGTGGCCAGGGGTGAACGAGTAGGTGCTGTACTTTCCCTCGTGAAAGGCCTGGGCTTCCCAGGATCGTCGGTGCTTGACTGCGTAGGCATTGGGATCGCCATACCACTTCTCTCTTACTGTGTCGTAGCGGGGGATATCGGAGTTGAAGTCAGTCATCGGGCTGGCAGTTGGGATGGCAGGGGCAGGCGGGTTTCTCCTGGCCTGTTTCAGCTGTTTTCCTGGTTGGGGTTGATGGGCCGCGGCGGTGGGCTTTGCTGAGAGGGAGGCTGCGACTCTGGATGAGAGATCAGCCACTGTGGCTTGAATAGAGGCTAGGGAGGGGCCCGTGGTGCGTTGGGCTTGTTGTGAGGGTGTTGTAATTTTGCTCTCTAAGGAACCAATCGTGGCGTGGAGGGCTGCTATTCCTTCGAGTGCGGTCATGATTAGGGGAAGAATTGAGGCTTCTCCCGCTATCAGGCTTCTGAGATCAGCATCCCATAGCCTAGGGAATATGTCTCTGTTGGTGGTGAGGTTGGAGGTGGTATGGTTGTACATCTCTCTGAGGAGAGGAAGGTTGGGGTCAAGTGGGCCTACAGAGGAGGACCATGTCGGATTCTGGGGGGGGGAGGAGTGGATTTGGGCTGCTGGTGCCAGGGCAGGGGCAGTTGGGACCTGAGCAGTTCTTCCTGCATAGGGGTGGGAGCGGTCAGAGGTGCGGGATTCTGGGCGCGAGGCCCTACCAGTGTTGTGAGTCATAGCAGAAGATATGAATCAAGTGAGGAGTGGGGTCGCTTATAGAGTGAAGCCTAAGCGAGAGGCTAAAATTGGTGTGTCGTACTGGTTGCCACTCAAAAACTTGGAGTTTAGGGATGACCGAATGCGGTAATTTTTCAAGCAAGAGGTGAATAGAGGGCGCAGAGCGTGTTTCTTTTTTTTCTTTTCTTTTATTGTCTACAAGTAATACTATCATATTTTCTTTAATTAACTCAGAATTCTATACACTTTTTTTTGAATTTTTTTATGATTGGAGGTTATGGTAGTGCAGTTATCTTGCAAGGATACAAAGACTTTTTTTTCTTTTTTTTTTGAAATACGTTTCGATTTTATACTGACTAGCTAGGGTTTTCAGGCAATAATAGCCCATTTACACTAGCATTGTACTAGTCCTTCTGCCGACAGCGAACCCAACTTCCGGCACTCACAAAATACCTTATAGGACACCGGTACTTTAAATCTGAACCCGCGGCCTCATACCTACAAACAAAACACAAACCAACATCAACCTCGTCACTTCCTACCCCCATCCAACCACAATCTCCTCGCCATTGCTTCATCATCACTCAACATACTATCATCCCCATCGCTTACCACAAAAGCTGTTTTCTCCTTTCCCTTTCCCTTTCCCAACTTCCCCTTATTCACCTTCCTCTTTAACTTTCTCCTCAACTCATTTGCCTTCTCCATCTCCGCACCCTTCTCCCCCTTGCCCTAGCCATCAAATTCGCCGATGCCTCCCCCTACATCTTTCCCCTCTTCAAAGCTTCCTCTTCTTCAAATCTAATCTCCATCCTCCTTATAAACCTCTCATCATCCTCCGTATCCGCCCCTTCTTCATCATCACAAGCCTTCAGCGCCTCCCCATATGCAATCCTCTTCACAACCTTATTCCTTGCTCTTAACAACCTTCCAATACCCTTCTTCATCTCCCCCACCACCTCCTCCATCGCCCCAAACCTCCTACCGGGGTATGAAGACTTTCTGAACATGGCTGTACTATGATATACAAAGTATAAATTTCCTTATTTAGGTCTTCTCTTGCTTTTAGATTACATGGAGAAGTCATGGTAAGGAGGATTGTTGTGATGATGAAGTATTACAGGATTACACTCTTGGGATATAAGGACTTCCTGGACATGACTGTACAATATTTCATTACAGGCAATACCCATGGCAACTACGATCAACTAATTAAACTACAAACAAAAAAAGATACAAATTCAAATAAGAAATAGATAAAAGTAAATGTCATAAACTTTAAAGAAATCCAGCTACCATTTTGTGTAACCTCTACCTACATCCAAAACAGTCTGAATTCTTTCAGGCATTCTATCAATCCACACATCTAATGTTCCTTAGAGAATTAAATTCCACTCTTCCTTTATTGCTTAAAATAATTTAGCAGTACTATGAGGTCTTTTCTCTAGTCTCGAGAATTGCTTAGTAAGAGCTCTTTTGAGTAGAGAGCCCAGGCATTCTCAATAAGATTGAGATTTGGTATGTTGGATAGTCAAGAAAGTTTTTTGTGACTGTAGTCTGCCTTCAATTTTTGATTTTCCTCACTACTATGCAAGGAGGCATTATCTGCAACTAGGTAAATATTCTCAGAAGGCCTATCCAGATCTTCTATAAGAGAGATAAGGTATGGCTAATGGATTTTGATTGCATATTAGTAGGAATTAAGGTGAAGTTTGTCTCTTTTACTAGTCATTTCCTCCTCCTTCCTCTTTCTCACAAGAATTAACTCAGTTCTACTACCCTTCATGATTGCAGCATAGACTCCAATACTAGTCCCCTCAGACTTAAAGCTAGACTTCAAGTTTTTTTCTTCTAATCCTTTACCAGCTCTTGCTCTGATCTTTCTCCTATATAGATTTTGATCATAAATAATAGTAGCTCCATCAATAAAAACAACCCAATTCCATACTTCTTTTCAGTTCTTCCTGCTCCTAGAAAACTCATTTCTCCTTTCCATTCATCATTTCCTCCAAGGAGGCTTTTTCTGATGTATCAAAAGCTCAAAACTAGCTTCAGATATGATTTTATCAATTCTGATTCTACTAAGGCTAATATTCACTTTTTAGGTAATATTGTGTAATGCTAAATGAGACTTGGTATTGATAATATCCTCTACAGCCCTTCCTTTAGCATCAGTATTCTTGGTATGTTGCCTTTTCTTGAAAGCATAATGGGTCTTTCTTCTTCTTGATTTGACTCTTTGAACAATCTTGACTATAGTCTCCTTGCAGACCCCAATAGCCTTAGTTATTTTATTATAACCTACATTGGTATGCTTACATAAGGTATATATTTGCTAATTCTAGTCTTTTTTTCTCTTCAGATATGTGGTGGTACCATAGTAAGTAATAATGTGGAAGAAAATTGTTATTACGCTGTTATTGGATTGGAGTGTAATTATTTAATAGACACAACTGTACAGCTATGTCAAATAAGTCCTCATATGGTGGCTGACAACTATGCTATTCTATAATTCAAAGTAATTGACAATACAAATTTATAAATAATAAATCTATAATAAAGAAAGTGGTTGAAAATTCTGAAGTTTCCCTATTATCCAATTATAGAAAACTTTTGTATAGTAAGAGAGCTAGGAGGGAATCGGAAAGAGTTAATATAAAATAAATGTATCAAATTTAAACATTAAATATAACAATTTTTTTGATTTTGATCAATTGTGTAAATCATATTTAGTAAATGTACTATTTAAAATGATTAAAGTGGTTGTAAAGTATATTCTAAAGTCTATATCCTAGTAGCTTAATTTTCTGATTTTCTATATTAATATTTCTAAAAAAGAAAATTTAGTTTAGAATTTATACTATTGAAAATCTTCATCTCCAACTATAATAAGACCTGAATCTAAATATGATTTCAAAAATGAAGTTATCACTATATATAACAAAATTCCTTGTTTTGCCGACTGATATAACCAGCTTAATACTTGTTTTGCCTTCTTAAGACTTATTTAGTAGTGATTATTTTTTCTACTTGTCTTGTTACTATATAGTTAGGTATCTCTTTGCATTACTATTACTACTAGATTAGTATATTAGTAGCAACCACTAGTTTTATCTTTGAATTTCCTTACTTGTTTCATTTGTTATATCTTGTTACTTTAAGTTCTCTGCTTTAGGACTTCACTTGCTTTATCTTTCACTACTAGGATTGCAATAATATATTATTTCCTTAAATAGAATAGCATCATTATTTTTCCTAGTTACAATCTTTTGTATTTAAAGAGCCTACAATCCGTTAAGGATTTACTCTCTCAAGTCTCACAAGAATGCTTTTCTGAATATACTATAAGTTGAATAGTCATTCTATCTTTTCCTCAGTCTTACTATTCTTGAAAAACACCTACTGACACGTTTCCTCTTATTCTAATAGTATTCAGAAATCTCTCTGCAATTTTCGAGATACTTAGGAGTAGGCTACATTTTTTGATCCTGACTTAGGTACCTCTTTAATCTTTGGTGTAGGACTGATCACCCTTTACCAATCCCATTTATCTTATTGTAGTGGTATCTCTTCCAGCTCCCAAGAATACCTTGAGTATCCCTTGGTGAGAACAGCTCAATAAACTTAGCTACCATTTTGCTTTCAAGAGACAGTAAAGAATGCTTTACTCAGAGTCCTGCAACCTCGCAGGCCTCTACTTCAAAATTACCTCAAGATACATCTTCTACTCATACTCCTATCCAAGTACTAGGTAATACATTATCAGAAGAAGATGAAGATGATGGAGAATATGAGGACAATGAAAAGACAGACAGTAAGGAAGATAACTAAGAAGAAAACTAAAATATGATAACCTCTCTTGACTAACCTCGTATATACTAATAAGCAACTAAAAGTAAATCAGTTTTAGATTTATAGCCACCTGCAGGCCTAAGGCCTGCTCCCTCCAGTAACTCCAGCCTACTAGGTCTACCTCTAACCAGTCTAAATTTGCTACTACTAGCAAATTTCTCAAGCCCAAACCCACAGACACTTACTTTTTAATAGAAATTGGTTATTTTGGGCTACTTACCACTTATGTATTTTTCTCATTCTCACTGAACATGATGATGAAATGACTGCTAGTATCTGAAACTAACAATCTTTTCTAGGATCATAATTATTAGCTTTTTACTATATCTACCATGCACTCTACATGTCAAATATGGCGAGTATAAAACATGACAGCATCTATAATGAAATATGAAGATTGATGATAGCTAAATATCCACCTTATCCCTAGCTTTGCACTCTACTCTTAGTATGTAGTATGACTCTACTATCAGGAATCAGACTTCTATCATGAAAGTTTATTGTAGAAGCAAGAAGATAGAGGGCTAAGGTGATAGAATATTGGAAAGAAATTCAGGCACATACAAGAAGTATGCTAGAAAACAAGGTTCTCTGTGCAGAAGGATATAAGATAACCTGTTCTTCTCTTATTTTTTATTATCATTCATTATTACAAATTTATCTTCTTTAGAGCTTTTGTTTCCTTATATATTCTTTATTATTTTATATACAAATTGATCACAGTTAATTCGTAAAAGAAATTTCTATCAATTTGCATTTAAGCTTTGAATCCACTGTGCCTGGACCTTGTTGCAAAAACCTGTGAAGGAGCAAACCTGCTACTTCCTCCAAATCCACCAAGTCTCAACCCAAGCCTATCTTCAAAAGTTGAGAATATGTTTGTATGCCAAAAAGGGAGTAGCTGCTCTAAATAGCCTGTAGCATTCATGTTCACTACAGACAGAAAAGACTGAGGTCTAATGAGAATCAACCCATGGTTTAACTGTATTTACTGATATAATAACAGCTTCAGCTGCTATATACTCTGCTTGTTATCTTATTTGTTATGTATATTGTAACAGGAAATAACACTTCGTTAGTTAGCCTTATATGTATCTGAAATACTTTTCTTTATTCATTATATCTTTTCTCAGCTCAAATCCTATTGAGACTCTGATTATTACTCTCAGGCAGTTACCTACATTCCTTATTTGAATGCTAATAATCTGATCTTATCATAATAGGAGAGTAAATAGTAGAATAACTTGTTATTCTTAAATGTATAGGTAGGAAAGTATAATAGGTGGTTCAATCTGATATTTTATTATCGAGGCAACTGCCACAATGGGCATATGTAAATGCTGCCCCGAAGAGATACCAACTATTACTATTCTATGCACAAAGCCTACAAACAAGTACAGTGTTAGGCATATGGAAATCTGAGGCAGTAAGTGCACAGACCTCACAGTAGGGTAAATGCACACAGACTCTGGATTTTCCGGGAAAGCCAATATCCCACTCTGGCCCTCTTATGGAGCCCACATATTATTACTGAGATTTCGAGAGTTGTATCTTATAACTAAAATGTTACATCAATGAAGCCCACTCAATAATACCATATACTGTAGCTCAGTTGGTATGACTTTTGTATTGGTTTACAAGGTCAGGTGTTCCACTCCCTTGGAGGTCAAAGTTATTATTATAATTTGTATACTTTGATATATGGAATATAATACAAGATACTTATTCTAGACTGATGAGAGATCATCAAGCAATGGAGAAGAGATCTTATCAATATAATATTGTTTCACACTTGAATCTTTACTTTACCTATTTTATTGAAATAAGTCTTCCACAACAGATTCTCAGAGCAAAGATTTGGCCTACGTTTTGCAATTATACTAGAGTTTAGTATCTGCCTAATAGTATATTGATAGTTCTCCTGTTACCAAGGCTCACTATATGAACTATGAGTTCACCTCAAACTCCACACTCAGCTTTCACTTTGATTACATTTTGGAAGGACCTCACTGTCCTATTTACATTCATACATTCAAAGAAATATTTGACATGGAGCTGTTTGAAATTGAATTCATTGAAACACCAGAACTCTTGTGGTTCCCAATACCTTTCAGGATCCCAACAAGGGATCAATTTAATCTCATATATCATACCCGGGATTGTCTGAACTTCAAGTGGAGTTTAACTGAGTCAGAAAACTTTGTTGAGTAGAGTACCCGGTACTCTATAATGGGGCAAATAGACACATTTGGCCAAGAACAGACTAGTTCTCCAGCTTGGGCCTAAAACCTATATAGGTACTACAAGTACCTCTTAAATCCTCAGAAAAAAGAAATCTAGGTTCTGAACCCAAAATCGGATCACCCTAATCCTTCTATACCATCTCCAAAAGAATATCAATTATACTCCCTACGATTTATCAAATTCCTCAAACCTTTTAGATGAGAAAGAGAGTATTGGCATGAGGTACCAAACCCATAACCCAACGACATAATATTAAGGTTAAAGTTATCAGATAAACTCTTTAACAGGATAGCAGAAGTACCATAGCACCATACGAGGAGAATACCAGGGGGAGAGTCCATAGATACCCAGCCAGATGAAACCGCAATGGATGATTCAGCACACTGGAGTCAATCTCCAGCAGTACCAGTTGACTCTTGATTCTGGAGAGGAATGGGATTCTCTTCTCCCTGATCTTCTAGTATGGCTAGTACTCATCAGATATCATAGGAATCAACACTAAAGCCAGGAGACCATGCTGTAAACCTAGCTCAAAAAGTAATTATACCAGCAGTATTCAAGGATTGCAGATATCCCAGGAGGAAAAGTAGCTATTAAGAAGAGACTTGCACAAGTATTACTCCTAGTTTGCGAGACAATTCTTTAAGAGTTTTTGGAAAAGTTGTAGAAATCAATGCCTGATAGAGTATCTGCAGTTTTAGACGCAAAGGAAGACTATACAAGGTATTAGATAGCATTCTTAACATTAATTTATATTTTTATTATTTAATTTGTCTACAGAGTTGATCATTAAAGAATGATCGTGGATAATTCATCGTTTTGCTCATAAGTATGAAAGAACACATGGAAAATTCATTGCTACTGGCCATACTACTACCCCCCCCGCAGCCTATAGTGCAATCCCTAATTAAACATGTCTTGGATCATGAAAACCTCTGACTAGTGGCTGTAGATAAGTCAAAGACCCATAAAATGTTGATATGTGGGGCTTGAAGTTGCGATTGGTACTAGATAGTCTGGTATGAAACTGATCACTTCATAACTGAAGAGACTACTGGAACAATAGTCTATGGGACTGAAGTAATATAATAGTCTACACAGTCAACTAAGTTGAAGACATCTGTTTGGTACAACCAATAGCGCAGTCATCTTAGTAGAGGAATACAATTTCGTAACCAAGGAAAGGGTATGAGAAGTTTCAGGATTAAACTATACTCGCACTTATAAGATTCTGGACATTTGCGTATTAATACTAGAGTAGTACTTTGAAGGCATAGTAGTTAGAAGTAGTCCACGAACACTCAGATACAGGATATAAATATTGAAGTGCATCCTCAGCTTTACAGATATCATCAAGCAATGCAGAAGAGATTTTATCAATATAAAATCTTTTTATACTTTAAATCTTGGCCTTACCTATTTTATTGAGACAAGCCTTTCTCAACAGATTCTGCAATCAAAGATTTTGGCCTACATCCTCCAGCTATACTAGAGTTTGGCATCCACTTAATAGCTGCCTTCTTAATAGTCCTAGTTGATACCTGTAATCTCTTTTCTTCTTTAATATCCTTCCAAGATAGTCTTCTATTTTTTTTTATTTTCTTTAATAAAAGACTTGAGATTATGTATATCAGGCTCTTGGAATGTTGAAGGTCTTCCTGTTTGTGGGGGGTTGGAAGGACTGCCTGTTTCCGGATATTGATGATAGACATGAGCACAGTTACTATGGTGAACTTTCAGGCCAACTTTCTCCTCCAATTTAGCAGCTAGCTTTCTGAAAGACCATTCTGCTATTTTTCTAAGAGTAATAATACAGATCCAATTATCTCTAGTAGTATCACACTCAAAGTGTTGCCGCTTTTTCATCCACCATCGTTGCTGTTCAAAATTGTGTGGATTAATTGCTAACTCATTTTATTTAATTATTATATTAACTATCAAGGTACTTTTGCCCAATTAAACTACTTACACTCACTTCTGCAGATTCCTTTTAACCACATATTGCTTTTCAGAAATAATTTGATAGGATGTGAGGAGCACTGTTGATATTGCTGGGGCAGGATTGGTAGTGGAGGTGTGATCGTGTTGGCAGCCGTTGCAATGGTGTTGCACTATTTCCTTCCACCCCCTTGTACTTTACCTCCGTAATCCGAGCGGGAACCTTGGCATGGCTGTGTCGTGACAACGTCAGAAGAGTGAAGTTTTTGGTGAGCATAGTACTATAGTATCATACAGAACTTGGTGTGTGTACGATCGTATAGTACCGGTACCTGTACGAAAACCCTCTCACGTTCCTCGCATAAATATATCTACAGCTAACTTAGTGGGCTGGGTCAGACGGGGGGCTCGTCAAGTGTGCAAAGGAGCGGGTAGCATATGGGTGTCCATAGAACAAGGTATCATAACTTTGGTAATCTGAAAATTTCCCACTTTGGGTGCTCAATCACAACCCAAATCTGGAGGAGAAGGTCCAGGATTTTTAATGTGTTGCTCGTTGTGGAATGAGTATTCATACCTCCCAGATCCCCCAATGATTGGGTAGCGGGTTTGTCGTGTTCTGGAAGCGACGGAAATCGTGGGTCCCCCGGTGCCACCAGTAGAACGACCGAGTGACAATGACGTCACCTAAAGTCTCCGGGATGGAAATAGAATACCCGTAAGTGATTTACTTGCGGCATATTTGATGGCTTCACAGCACAGGATTTTGCGGGAACTACCGTAACTTGGGCCACCGACATGTACCTCATGTTCCGGAAACTTTACGAAACGTCGAGTACGATCGTACTGTGCTATACCAGCCAGTTAGACAATAGGAAAGCAAAAGCAAAAAAAGGCCTGGAAAGCTACCGGACACTAATCTGGGGGGGGGGGAAAGGGGGAGCACAATGGGGGTTTCATTGCTTTTTACAGAGAATCGGGGTTAATTTGATGGAATAAGAGTGATATTTCTCGTTTCCCTGACAGCCCGCTCATCCATCCACCCATAATAGAGATCACAAGGAAAAAGATAAAGAAGGAAGGAAGGAAGGAAAAGCAAAAACCGCACTGTATATCAAAGGACTTAGTACACAAGAAAAACGGACAAAACAAACAGATAAACAGAAGGAATAATATACTAGCAACCAGCTCACAGCCAATCATTCAATTGGCGAATAAATAAACGAATACCGCACCCTTTTGACAGTAACTACAAAAACCAGCAAATAATATAAAACACAGCGAAACCTCGTGATCAATCAAGCAACAGTTGCAGGATTATGCCCTTCACAAGACGATATACTCGCCTGACTACCACTCGACGCTGGTGCCGATGGCGACGACGACGGCGTAGAATCGGCATGAATCGAGTGTGCGGCTACGTCCATTTGGCGGCGAGTGTGTTCGTATAAGATTCTGGTATTCGCAACATAGTGTTAGCTCAGTCTTTAGAAGGGATTGGGGGGAAGGTACCGGGCATATTTCTGGCGAGGGTCATCTTGTGTCGAAGGGTGTGGGGATATGGAGGCGGTGGTGGAGGGGAGGTATCCACTGCCGTTTAGGTGGGGGTTTTCCGAGGAGTGGAGTGTTGGAACGGTCATTTTGGTTGTTGGTTAGGGTGTAGGTGGGAGGGAGTTTGGTAGAGATGGTGGTGTAGTGGGGGCAGGAGGTGGGAAGTAGTACCGGTAGTCGTGAGGGCAGGTTTGTTAAATAGTTAGTTTCTTGGTTGATAGAAGGTAGGGGGAGTGATACCAGTATCGTATCGTACTCGAGTGTGGTGTCGTTGGAATCGAATACAATGAACAATTAAACATCGTTCCCAAGACCCCTTCCCTCCTTCGTTCCCCCTTCCCTCCCAAGCAAATCAAAAAGCCCCGGGTACCTTTCGTTTTATATCAGAGAGGTCGCAGGAGTGAAGAAAATAGTGGGACAACGGTGTTCCCCACCAAAAAATAGAGAAAGTGGGAATAGTCATGAGACGCCTAAAATTATGTAAAATTCAAGACGCTGCATGGATATCTTCAATTATCTCTGGGAATTACCTGCATGGATCTCAGAAAGTTCTTGTCAAATGAGTCCCCATGTATAACTGCTGGATTCGAACTTAACTTACCCTACAATAGCGTGCCTAATAGGGAGTTTTGAGCTGTAGCCCTGTAATAACTCGAAATAACTGGTACTGTATCATAGAGTGGAAATTATATCTAACTTGTATTCCTAAAGCAAGGAGAGATAAAAGGGAGAAGTAATAAGGCTAGTATGTGAAATCATTTTCACTCTAATGCTAAACTCTAGGTTGATATGTGTGCGAAAACTCCCTATTCAGGTGTGTAACCGGCCATGTCCTATGAAAGATTCAGAAGTCTACCCCCGAAAGACTGTGTATGTCGTCCTTCTTCCCCAAGACACTCACCGTCTTTCAAACAAAAAAAATGAATAAAAATAAGAATACGAGCATAGAATAAGTCGATATCGACGGCTTCCTTGTCTTTCGTTTTTCGAATCGGCAGCTTTGGCGGAAGAAGCAAAATATACGGGAAGATCCAATCCAATAAGGTGAGCGGCTACCATAGCCAGCAGTCTCACCACCCTTTATCATTCACATCCGCCCTCCCGCTACAATGACCCCCCCTTACCAATGCGAACATGGCAAATTTCAACTTTTCTATGATGCCCCCATCCACTCCTTCCTTGACGTTCTTGAAACAGGAGAGAGAAAAAAGCAAAAAGCACGCCAACGTCATGATCGGCAACCGGGTGGTGTGTGTGTGTAGGGGCCCTTTCTCCTGCGCGAATCTTCCGAGCAGGGATTTGTGAAGGGAGAAGAAAAGAGTAGGCTACGGCAGTGGGCGATCCGGTCTTGTACTTGGCTTGAATACTCGAGTATGTACCGTACGAATACTTTATTTGGTTGATCGGATTGGGGGAAAGTCTTGGCAATGACGATGGTCTTCCTGGCTTGGTTGTTATGAGTTAGTATCATATTTGAGTGCTTGCTTGCTTGTGTACTCGAGTAGAGAGAGGGGGTGGTAAATTTATCGGATGGCGGGATGGGTGAGATGTGGACACGGTAAATTACCATACCGGTATTGTCAGACACTTGGAGGGAGAATGCTGGTGTATGTTTGTCAGTATGATTGTATGATATGATATTGGGTTGGCTGGGCGCCAAGACAAAGGGAAGGGAAGGAAGCGTTTGAACCAAGTTTGGCGCGAGTGCTAATTGGTGATACGGCTGATTTATTATAAGTACAAGTACCATACCAGTATGGAGGATCTAGGAGGTTCCCGCTCTCAGGTCTTCCGTGGTTGCAGTAAGCAGTACTCATACAATTATTCTGCCCCTGCCCGCCGTGCTCTAAGGCCACATTGTGCCTATATCGTGAAGTAGTAAATCCAGTCGAGTTAAATCACGCCACATCCGCTGATTCGCGACAATCACATCTCGGCCCACATGTTCATAAGCCCCACTATCCTACAGTCCTAACCACAATCCTCCTCTCCTACTGTATCGTCATCACCACCGGTTCTGCCCCCCGGCCCAAATAGTCGATAATCCGCCCGACGATCCCAGCGTACCCACCGGGTACCTCATTGCCATCGGATCTTCAAAGTACGACACTCACCTGGATTGGCCACCAGAGCTCCCCATACCATTAGCTGTCAGTCTCAAGGTTGACTTTCTTTGTTTTCTGGAGGGGGTAGTACGGTACGGCGTAACAAAGGATGGATTGGGTAAGTGATGGACATGCCTGTGTACAGTTCTGTCTAATAAGTTTCCGTACGGTCCCCGGCAACCGCACAACCACACCAAATAGTAGATTTCACAACCCCCTTCTAAGACAACAACCTCCATTAAAAGAGTAATAAAATTAGAAATAATAAATAACAAATAAATAATGCTACCATTTTGTATGACCTCCATTTGCATCCAGTAGAGCTTGAAGTCTTCAGGCATTCTTTCAATCCATCCATCCAATATCTCCTGGGGTATAAGATCCCACTCCTCCCTTGCCGCCTGAAATAATTCAGCAGTACTATGAGGCTTTCTCTCAAGCTTGGAGAATCGCTTTCTAAGGGCTTTTTTGAGAAGTGCCTAGGCATTTTCAATTAGATTGAAATCTGGTGAGTTGGGAGGCCAAGCTAATCTTTGATATCCACAGTCCTCCTGCAAATTTTTGTTTTCCTCTCTACTATGCTATAAGGCATTGGCAGTAGCCATATAGATGGTTTCTAGGGCTCTATTTATTCTCTCTATAAAGGGGATAAGGTAGGGCTGGTGAATCTCAGTAGCATGTTGGTGGAAATTGAGTCCAAGTCTGTCCTTTTTACTAGTCCTTTCCTCCTCAGTCCTCTTCCTGACTAGAATTAACTCTGTCCTCTTTCTATGCATAATTTCAGTATAGATTTCAATATTGGTTCTTCCTGACTTAAAACTGGATTTTAAGTTTTTTTCTTCTAACTCCTTACTAGCTTTAAGTCTGACCTTTCTCCTTATAAGATTTGGATCATACTCAATAGTAGCTTCATCAACAAAAACCACACACTTTCAAGCTCTCGTCCAGTTCCTCCTCATCCTAGCAAATACCTTTCTCTTCTCCTTCTGCTATTTCCTCCAAAAAAAAGCTTTTTTCTATGTATTTTGAGCTTAAAACCAACTTCTCCAGATATCTTATTGATAGTGTCTTTTCTAAGGCCAACATTAGCCCTTAGGGTAATATCCCTTAGTGCTAAATGAGGCTCAGCATCAATAATATCAAGAACTGCCTGCCTTTTAGCATCAGTAATCTTAGTTGGACTGCCAGCTCTGAGAGTATTATGGGTATTGCCACTATAATTTTCAGCTATTTTAATCCAGGTAGAAATAGTTGGCTTGGAAACTGTCATGATCTTAGAAATTTCATCATACTCCATATCAGTATGCTTCCACAGGGTATAAATTTCTCTATTATGGTCTTCTCTTACACTTCAGGTATGTAGTGGGGCTATGGTTATGAGAGGATATCGGGTAATTGTATATTGTCCAGTTGCCAAGCAATGGTATGGAAACTTATTAAACAGAACTGTACTTAGGTAGATGTGTGAGAGTGAATAATCAGATAAGCAAATAATTGGATATGAGTAATGCAGTAAGTGAATAATTGAGTGAGTAGGTGATTGACTAAGTAAATAATATGGTGAGTGAATAATCAGGTGAGCTAATGATCTAAAAAGTCTATGATTCAGTAAGACAATAATTAAAGGAGCCAATTATCTGGTGAGCCAATGATCCTGTGTCAATAATCTTGTATGTCAATAATCCTGTAAGCTAAAGATCCTGTAAGCCAATGATTCTGTGTCAATAATACAGTGAGCTAATAATCCTGTATGTCAATAATCGTGTATACTAATGATCCTATATGTTAAAGATACAGTAAGCTAATTATTTTGTATGTCAATAATATAGTGAGCCAATGATCCTGTATATTAACAATTTGATGTATTAATAATTGAGGAAGTCTATGATCCAGTGATACAATAATTGGATTAGCAAATAATCCTGTGTGCTAATAATTTTTTGAGTCAATAATCATGTATGCCAATGATTCTACATATGAATGATCCTATATATGAATAAATCAAAAGGTAAGAATCCAGTATGTCAATAATCCTGTAAGTAAATGATCTTATATAATGATGATCCTGTATGTTAATGATTCTATATACTATTGATCTAGTAAACTAATAATCCAGGAAGCATATAATCCAGTAAGATAATAATTATAGAAGCTAATAATTTTATAAGTTAATAATTATATAAGTCAATAATACTGTAAGCCAATAATCCTATGTGTTAATAATTTTATATATCAATATTCTTGTATATCAATAATCTAGTAAGCCAATAATCCTGTATATCAGTAATTTTATAAGCTAATAATTATATGTATCAATGATCTTTTATGTTAATAATTCTGTATACTAATAATCTAGTAAGCTAATAATACTGCATTTCAATAATCTTGAGAGCTAATGATCCTATATGTTGACAATTATGTATATTAATAATTTACTATCTCTAATAATCATATTTGCAACATCCTCCGTCTCCGCTACACCTCTGGTGATTAAAATTTATTTCCTATTTGGGATAGACTCAACACCACACCAAACTATCACCACTTTTCGGACTGCACCCTCCCCCTGGAGGGGGTGTAGGCTATCTCTATTTATCCTTCTAGACTTCGGGCTTGTCTCCCCATCCCTTTCCCTGTGGGTCTACCCTCCTGGAATTCTCTATCCTCCCCTCTGGCATCTCACGATGTCCAGAAACCTATTTACCTCGCTTTTGCTCTAGCTTCGCTTAGTATCAGCACGGTCGGCTACAACCCTTTCTTCATCTTGGCAGACGGCTGGGATTACGGTTTGCAGTACGCGATTACGATGGACTCCTGTATCCCTCCTCCTAAAGATACTGGAGGAGTTGTGTCAGGTTTCCTCAACAGGCCACGGTCGATTTCGCCACCCTCCTTCCTCACTCATCGCTTCAACTGGTGGTATCCCATCCACTATAGTGATACTATCTCTCTGAAAACAAGGGACTATATGAGAGACGTGGTAAAACAGCTGGCTTTGTTTGGGGCCGGCTGGAGGCCGCCTAGAAGGACACAAACATGATACCGACAGCCTATTTGTCGTTTAGGGACAGTTGCCTTCCTCCTACACTCCCCACGGTCGCCATCGGCTGGCATCCTACTGCTACACCACCCCTTGGCTGGCACCCTACTGCTACCAGACAGCTTGCATCTTACTGCCGTCTTCACTCTTCGTGGGCTTTGCACCCACGCCTCCACCTAAGCTGGCATCTTACTGCTACCCTGGCTGGCACCCTACTGCTTCCTCCACTTCGCTGGAGTTCCTCCAGCACCAACCCATCCCCAGCTGGCACCTTACTGCTACCTCTCATCAGGGCTTGAAGGTGGCGTTGCCCCTTCTGCCCAACAGCTCCTCCTCTAGGTGAAAAGGCCGACACCTACCTCCATACCTCCTTGTGGGCCCATACCGGGTGAGGCGTTACTGCCCCAGTTTACACTCTTTGGCTAGTCATCCCTATAGGGGTTGCATTTTGGGATATTAACTGGTTTCTTTTGTGCCTTCGGGCCGAGATTTCCTGGGGGGTTTTTCCTGATGTTTCCTGCTTGTTTCTAGTTAGGCTTCTCTTGCTCTCTGAGTTCACTTGCGAGGTAGGGATGGGTCTGGCTGGGGGCGAGATGTGCAGTTGGCTCCATACCAGAGGGGCTTGGGATGGATGGCTTTTACCTGGCGGGGGGAGGGATGTTTGAAATTAAGGGTTTTCTTTTTGCCATAGCTTACGCTGCATGCACGTTCTTGTACCCTAATCAAGTAATATATGATATAAATAAAATAAAAAATAAAAATAAAAATAACTAGCTAAAGGATATCTCTGTAATGCCAATATCTATAGAGTTACACTATATTAATGAACTTGTCTTTTCTGATAAAGTTGCAGCTAGGTACTAACATTAACACCAGATTTCTTTAAGATCCTTTAAATACAACATGCAATTCTTTAGAACCTGATTCTACTTTATATCAGCCTTCTAAGAAGTTAAAGAATATCTACTTAATACTAATATCTGTTAAGTTGCACTCTGTAATAGAATTGGTTTTTCCTGAAAAGGCTTTGATTAATAATTTTGTAGGATAATAGTATTATAAGTTTTATCATCTTAGTAGTGAACTTTCAAGTGAGTGAATAATCTAGTTAGTGAATAATCTTATGAGAAAGTCATCAAGTAAGTGAATGATCAAGTAAGTAAGTGATCTAGTAAACATATAACTAAGTAAGTACATCATGAGGTAATTCAATAATCTTGTTATTACCACCTTAATTTTAGGATTAGGACAAGATTATATGATTTTCAAGAAGGATATCATTTGTGTAAAATTATAATTATGATCTCAAACCATGATTTGAAATCAAAATTGGCATGCCAAACACCTCCTTAGTAAATCTGACTTTAATACCAAACTCCACAGGTATCTCTTTATCAATATATTCTATACTTTTTCACCCTGCTCTACTTGATATCCACTATTTAACAAGCTATAGAACATCTATTCTATTTCTGTATTGTATGATGTCCTGTTTATTCTGTAATTTGATAAGTATATCCTGATATCTATTGTTACATCCTATTATATACTAATATTGTATACTATATCCTGTTGTACCCTGACAGGTATAGCAGGATTCACATGTATCCTAAGTTACAGTTAATGTTCTAGCATTCTGTGGATCTGATATACAGAATACAAAAGATGCAAGCTTTCACTTTTTCTGATGGAGTCAATAATCAAGCATATGAATGAACGGGTGAGTGAATGATCAAGTGAGTGAATGTGTAAGTAAGTGAATATTGGAAAATAGTGCAATATCGTATGTTCTAGCATTGGAATGGATAAACGGGTGTGGTAAGCCAGGCCAGGAAGGAATGGAAGGAACTTTGTTTTTATGGAATTTTGACACGTTGAGACCATCCTTTTCGGAGTTTTTTCTTTTCTTTCTTTTTTAATTCCCAACCCCAGTTCCCCAGAGCGGGGCTTCCTTGTGCCCAAAAAAAAAAACGCCCCCCCGACCTACACCCACTCCTGTGGAATCTGTCATGGTCCATTGTCCGATCTAACTTATCCATCCACCAATTTGTAGATGGGAGAGTGGGAGGCACGGTAGGGGGCGGGACTAAAAATACAAATGTCATTAACTTACGTCCCAGACAAAAAACGAAGAAAAAGAGAAAATGCCCCTCTCATTATAGCTAGCTAGACCAGGTTATTTGATGTATAGATCCCTAAAATAATACCACCACTCCACAGAAATTGGTATGGTACAAGCTCCTCGTACAATACTCGTGCGGGGGTGAGAAAAAGAAATTTTAATGCCATATATGTAGACGCCAGTTAAAGTAGCCACCGGAAAAGAGAAAAAGAGGCGTGAAAGGAAAAACATCACGAAAGGATACAAATGTAGAAGGGAGCAAAAGTGAATTTACGACCCATATCTAGCAGCCATGTACGCCAATAGGAAATAATACACCAGACAACGAAACTTCCCGGGTCAAAACAAATGAAATAGACGTGAAACATGCGGTGGGGTGATACAGATGTAAGCATCAATCAGGGAAGTGGGTTGGTGGATCTATCAATTCGAGCTGCTGGATTTTGAGAAACGGGTTCGGGGTGACGAGAACCCGCTGGAGTAGTGGTTGCTGCTCTGTCCACAGGAAGCGCACGTCCTCTGGTGACGGGAATTCCGCTCACGCGCTCCTCCATTCGGGCGAGTCGAGTCTCTCTCTCAAGAAGTTTGGACTGCAAGCTGGCGACTTGGCTCTTGTAATTGTCCAATTGGCTAGACATGTGTGCCTTGTGAAGTTCCACGACAGTCGCTGCTGCTCTCCTTTCGAGGAGGACATTGTCGGCCTTCATCTGATCCAGCTCCTTCCTGAGCTCTACTCCACTCGAGGTTGCGTTCTGGTATTGCTCGCGAAGGAACTCGAATTCCGTCTCTTTGGCCTTTTCTCTCCTATCCATCGACTCTAACTTCTTTTGCAATTGCTCATTCTCATCACGTAACTGACCTATGACTGGGAGGGGATCAGTAGCTGAGGACAAATCTGCCTTGGCCTGTTGAATGGCCAAATTTGCTTGCTTCAAATCCTCTCGCAGCTTTGAAATCTCGGAGTCCAGGCGCTTTTCTCTTGCTTCGGCCTTCGACAATGCTTTCGCCAAACCGTCCTTCTCAGCCTGGAAAGCCATAAGGCTCTCTCTCTGTTTCTTGACGGTATCTTGTGTGAGGAATGCAAAGTTTTTCCATTCTTGCAAAGCCTGCTTTCCTGCTTTCAATGTTTTCTTCAAATCTGCCAGTTCCTATTCGACAGTTAGCAACTAAGCAACCCTAGAGATAGAATACTCCGCTAACCATTTTGTCAACCACCTCCTCTGTGATATACACCCATGATTTAGGAGGCCCATCGTCCGTGGCGCCGGCTGCTCCAACATCATCTCCATCAACTTGCATTGCTGAACCAGGTAAATGCGCCTCCAGTTCTGCCGGAGGAGTGGATTGGATCGGCGTTGAATCTTTGGTAGGCGTAGCGGTGCCCACTTTTTGGCACGGCGAGGAAGGGGTGGGGGAATTAATGGGCCCGGCTATTCTCAAGCGTTTGGTCTGCATTGTTGATGCTGGTGGTGTCATTCCTGGGGACTGTTTCTCAGCGGATTCACCCTGTATTTGGTTAGCGGTAACCACGTCTTGCGGGGATCAGATAAGAGGATATGTGTAGATACCTCTCGTTTGCGCTTATCGTGTAATTCTGAACTCAGGGCTTGAGCTAAACGTTCGAAAATTGGCAACAACGGGAACCCTTCTAGCTTTGGGGCTCCTGCAATTGGATTCCTCGAGAGCCACTCAGCAGTATTGGGTACTGCGGTAGCGAACGTCGGTTTGTAGGAATCTACCAATGCTCCTGTATCATGTAGGAGGTTCTTCGTTGTCTCGATATATGTATACAATGCTGGATACCGAGGCTCGGAATCTTTATAACATAGCTCGATATGCTCCAGTGTATTGAGTGAAACAAGGCGGAGAACTGGGGCTAGCTTTCCGACTATAAACAAATTCTTGCGAGCATTAACTATCTCCGGAACATCTGCAACAAAAGTTGAATCCATAGCGATGACCAAATCTGCGTTTGCCTACAATATCTTAGTATCACTATAACCTTTCGAGGGGATAAGACTCACCGGTACAGCTCCACTCTTACTTGATGGGAGCAGAGCTACCTTGCTAAAGCCCCTCTGTTCACTAGCTGAAAGGCGGGGAAGTTGACTAAGTTTGTCGCGACGTGTACAGTGAACTTTGATGCCCCGAAAGAATATCTCAAGCATATCCTATGAACCGGGTCAGCTAGGCCGACAATACCAGCAAAAATCAAAACCTACAATCGTCCTACCAGGGCTAGCCACAATTTCAATCTTGAGAGACAACTCTGATATAGAGTCAAAGAGCTTTTTCAGATATGAAAACTTTGGGCTCATCATTATGTAATTTTTAGATTCCTTCTCGAAATCCACATCCCTTAAATCCGTCTCCGTGTAAGAGAGGCTGGGGTGAACAGCGATCAAACGGCACTCGGCAACCAAGCTATCCATCTCTCGAGCAAGTTCCTCGGGCGCGGGAAACGGGTGGTTTAGGAATTTGTCGATCATTTCAGATTTCGCAGTAATTGCGCTAATGTAGGCGGCTCTCTGAGCGACTCCATTCGAAGAAGAATCGGTGCCTAATGGTAATCCAAGAAGGTATTCTTCAGCGCCTAAATTTGGCGAACCAAACATCGCCGGACTAGAGTAGCTATTGGAAAATGGCCCAGCTTGTTCAGAACCCAGGGCTAAGGGGGAATTTCCTAGTGACAGGCTTTCGGATGCACTCCTTGGAGCTCCGATTGGAGTCTTCAATGCATCCCTATAGATCCTTGCCGACTTTATTTTCTCGTCGGTAGCCTTCCGATTTAACAGCAACTTTTCTCTAATCTCCGCCACGGTGCGCGGCCGTGGCGGGGGTGCGGGAGGGGCTTTGCCTGTACTTTCTGACATTCTTCCGTCAAATGGCACTTTGTATTGCAGAACCAACCCGAAGCTGTTTATATGGGTTAATTTAGGGAATGAGTTGAGGAGAGAGTAAGTTATATGACTCACGTGATGAGGAAGATTTGGCGTGTGAGGCTCCGGTCAAAACGGGGGCCGGGTAGTCTAGGTTGGTTGAGGTTGAGCGAGTTACGTAAGGAAGAAAAAAGGAAGGGATCGAATGATTTTTTTAATTTTATGATTAAATTTTACAAGCCACCGGAACCCTAGCTCTGGCAGCAAAATTCCGGTAGTGTGACTGGCGTGTGTGTGCTGCGTGTACCGGTACCGGTAGGGGTAGTGGGCCCTGTGGTTTAGGTTGTGGTTGTGTGGGTGGGCGGCAGGTGGGTGTTGCGGTCGAGGTGAGCTCGCTTGTGCTTCAAAAGGTCGTTGGTGTGGTTTTAGGTTGCAGAACCTCAGTCCGCCACAAGTTGCGTGTGCAGTGCGCACACGGGCTAGGTGGGGTTACGGTATTGCCCAGGACGATCAGGCTCCTCTGATGTCCTATGTCCTCCGGTGCGGTAGGGTATCGTACTGGAGCAGGTATGATATTGTATGATAATTATGATACCAGCACGCAAATACCGGTACGATACAGGGGGAGCTTTTGTCGGATAGTTTTTATCACACCACGGAGAATGCAACTCAAATTCGCCAGAAGTTGTGATAGCCCACGGTAAGTTTGTCACTGCAGGTATTTTCGAATATGATACCAGCACTACCGGCACTATAATGAGGGCTTGGACTCCGACCTTGGGAGAATATCCACTGACGAAGCTCCAGACTTGCAGGTTGGAAGGTTTGTCGATACGATAATATGCTAAATATTTTCTCAGTCTCCTGTTTCTACTGTGACCCTAAAGAGCTTGATGGGTGCTGGAGCGGGGAATCTGGCTTTACCTGCTTAATATGATCATCCGTGAAGGCCCTCCCTACCTGCCCTTTAATTGGCTGTGCCATACCGTCGCTCGAATGAGGGGTTCTTGAGAGTCGGGGCGGTCATGGTTCGGTGAGAAAGGTGTTTGTTCAAAGAGGGTCATAAGAACATAAAGTTATTTTCCGTCTGTGTGTCTGCGTAGGGATTGAGAATAGATGGTTGGACTCTGGATACCTGCAGGTCCTGGGTTGTGCGCCAGGGGTAAAGGTACGCCACTAGTACTGACATTTACGCAGGTAATATGCAGGATTTCCAGTGTTGGTGTTTGCTTGATACCACTGTGCCGCTGTGTGCGCGTTAGACCAGCAGACAATCAGATTGGGATGGCATTCTCACAATGAAATTGTGGGAGGAAGTGTTGGTGTTTTATCACGTGATATGGTTGAGATCACCAAAATGATGGGTGTGTACTGTACTCGAGTACCGGTACCGGTACCGTACTCGTATGGTAGGGCTAGACAAGAGGAGTTCACTATCCACTCGAGTATCCTACTGTAACTTAATTAACGATGTTCACTTGATTACCCTGGCAAGTGTTGATCATACCGATACTCTACGAGTACTCGAGTATGGGTTTTTGTTTGCAAAATACTCCCGTTCCCGAGTGTTAGGACTAAAGCAGAATAGGCACAAATTTCTCATCCCGACAGGACTTTTATTTATTACAAGTAGATCCTGTCAACCCGAAATAGCCTTGGAACTGAAAAGCGTACTAGTATGGTGGCCCAAGCAGTCTTTCTACGAGTAGAGCAGGTCTCAGAGCCTGCTGGTTTCGGATATTAGCCCACCTTCAAATACCGGTATATTGATACACTGGACACCATGGGAACGAAGTGAAGGGTGTTGGAACTATGATACGAGTACAGTTTATCTCAACAGTGGGACATTCGTCCGTACACTTTCGAGCGAAGCCCAACGAAGCTAGGTATAGCCAGGACCTAGCAGGTAATCTACAGCGCAGGCGGGCAAAGCGTGTATCTTCCTCAGATCCACTGGTCCATGCTATGATACAGCATCCTATGGTACTAGTAAGGGAACTTCATAGTATATCTAGGCTCCATGATGTTGCGGTCCGTAAATATTAATACTGTAGAATACCTCACCAAATTGTACGAGTAATCACTATATCCTTGGAATTTCCGTATAAACCCCATCACCAATCACCCGTCAGAACCTGGGAATCTAGTGGTCGGCCTCTTGTTCTCTCTAATGAGCTAAACTCTCATCCCATCGGACCAACAAACCTTTCTGATCCCCTCGCATTTCAGCCGCATACCCAAACACCAACGATCCTCCAGGTTTGGATTTTTCGGTGGGGAGGTTTCTCCCATCTCTGGCACCCGCAAAATTAATTCAATTCGGAAATTATAAATAAATCTATAAACGAAAAAGGGAAGAAGAAAAAGAAAAAAATAGGTCTACAGATTCACCACCACCGCCATCGAAAACGATGTCCGAAATCGATTCCTCATGGCCCTCAAAGCAAGTTCCCCTGGCATCTCTCGCTCCTGGCATCCATGACAACGAACCCGAATTCTTTGTCGCAATTATTAGTCTCCTCTGGCCTTTTTCACCTAGCAGCTCTTCTCTATCCATTTTAGCATCCGAGAAGGATTTTCGCTTGCGTAAGAACCGAGGGCAGGTTCGAATCAATTTTAAGGGTCTCGCAGCGTCGGCAGTGGACCAGACGAAGCTTCAAATTGGGGACCGCGTGATCATCTCGTTGGAAGGAGCCGAGTTTCAACCACTAGACGATGCCACCGAAAGGGATGTTCCATGGGTCGTGATGTACTCGACTAGATTGGCTATGAAGGTAACCCAACCTTGCTCTTGCAACCCATACAAGCTTCTGCCGTACTAAACGAAACGCTCTCTAGGTAAAGACGACATCCGGCTGGTCCACAATTAACATCGCACCGGATTTGGAGGCATCTCCTACAGTCGCAAGCCAGACCCTTCCGACCACAATAGAAGAAACACGGGCTCTTCCCCCCTCGACACCACCTTCGACTAAGCCGTTCTCGTTTTCAGAGAACGAGAATGAGTGGAGTACACCTGGCCTTTTCAAGCGCCCCATAACATGGCTTTCCAACGAGCCATCATCATCACCACTCCCAGCGGAATCACTCTTTGGGGGCGACGATGACTATGACTTGGAGCATAGGAGTAAGCGGCCGAGATTTAGCAACTCGTTTCGACTGTTAGAGCAGAAGGAGGTTACAGAAGGAGAATCAGAGAAAATCTCGACGGGAAGCCCTAAGGGCGAGGGGAAACAAGCGCCTAAAACAGGGACAAGTGGAACGGAAGATGGGGATCAAATGGAAGGTGGTAATGTGAGCTCTGTGCGAATTGATATCTCAGAGGAGATGTCAGTTGATGCAACAGAGGCTGCGGGAGCTGGCAAGACACCAGATCGGCGAATGAGAATTCCCATGCCCCCACCACCTCTGTCTCCTCTAGATACTAGAATGGATGGAGAGGATATGCCGGACTCGCCATCATTACGCCCTGTTCTGTCCGCCAGCCTCCCACTTATCTCCCCATTTATGAATCGTGGATTATCTGGGGCTGATTACATGGGTCTGAACGATACTCAGACCACCAATACCGAGCTTGAAGGAACCCCCGTTCCCATAAGCTCTGATATTGCTGGCACGACCCCCACTCCTGATCAAGCTATCTTAACGATGGCGAGGGGGGAGGTGATACCCAAACCGAGCACACCTGAGGCCGCCAACTATCTATCCGTTTCGGACCAGCGGAGGGCTTCGCTCTCTGATGATGAGAGGCAACTAAGTGATATTGACAGTGAGAAAGATTCGCTCTTTGATGAGCCCTCTGATGGTGAGACTGCTCACCATCTGGTGCAGAGACGAAAGATGAACGCAAGGTTCGCAACCACCTCTCAGCCCTCTAAGCTCAGTATAGAGATCACGTCTTCGAGGATGAGTGAAAATTTCGCAACACCACGCTCAGGGAAACCAAAAACGCCCTTCCTTTATCTGCCCACGCCATCACCAAAAGTCGAGAAACGTTCTTTGCATTTCCCTACCAGTGCCCCTCCAAAAATCGGTTCGGGTTACCCAGGAACAAATGACGGTTTCGAATTAGGGTCTCCAACTGAAGGGAGGAGATCCTTTCTGTGGGGCTCGGGGAGAGGATCATTTCCTAGCAACCTTTCGGCTTACTTTGGCCGTCCGGTTGAGAGTGAGGATGCAGGGGCGGACCATGAATCCCCCTCTTCGGAGAAGCACGACAATAGCACTGAATACCAATCTTCAGGCAGTATATCGGTAAATGACTCTAATTCTAATCCAGAAACCATAGCGGAATCGGATCAAGGCGGTCAACAATCAGACTCTGCCTCAGAGTTCGAGTCGGGTGTTACTACAAACGTAAGCCGCACACGTAGAGTCGGTTTATGTAATGTTTTTTGCTAACTTCTAACGCCGCAGCTATCGGATTTCCCAGCCTTGTGTTCTCTAACCTGGGGCGCGCTGGTTGATATCATCGGAGTGATAGCACGGAGAAAGCCAATCCAACGAGCCAAAGGCGGGCAAAAAGATTTTTACATTTCAATGAGATTGGTTGATTCATCAACTCCCTACGGAATAGCAGCCACGGCTCTCAGGCCTCACAAAGAGGCCTTGCCAATTGTAGAAGTGGGGGATGTGGTGCTCCTCCGGGAATTCAAAGTATGGGGTCCCGGGCTCGCCTCGTGTTTTTTTTGAATTTTATTTATGCCTTCCTAGCCTTAGATAACTACTGACTAACGACTGTTGCAGATATCCTCCGTGAAACGTAGCCTTGTGGCTACATCCACATCCAATTCTGCATGGGCCGTTTGGAAAAATCTGGGGAAAGAGAGGGCAGCCGTCGTGTCAGGCCCTCCAGTCGAATACGGCCCAGAGGAGGAAAAATATGTGGAAGGGATTGGAAAATGGTATGGCTCGTTGGATGCAGGCACACGTGAAGATCTTGAGAACGATAGCGGGGATGAGTCAGGGGAGGCTGCGAGCGATGAATAGGTGGATCCGAGAAGCACATTGCGTGCAGGATCAGATAAGGGCGCTTCCACAAGTACCGGGCACTGGTGCATCCATGCTCGAGCCCGTATGATGCCGTGACCTGAATACAGTGCGGTATGGTACAGTACTGCACAGTATATAAGATACCGGAGTTACCAGAACTAAGACAAATTAAATGAATGATGAATCATAAATGAATTCCCTCGTGCATAATGTGTGGTGCTAGATCGAATGGGGTGCAGGCTACCCTGTTCTCCCAGCCTTTTGTCTGCGGTCGCCCAGGCGCGGCTCATGCAAAAATAGTTTAGCGTTGTTGATGAAAATTTTTATCAGACCATCTGTTAAGTCTAATCGATCCGGATCAGATTAACAAGTGGAGAACGCGCTTCTTTCTCTACCCCCCCCCCGAGTGAGTCTAACCAAACATGAATTCCGCAAACAGGCAGAGTAAGTCCTCTTGAATGCCCCCCCATTCCCTCCCCTCCCCCATCTCCCCTAGTCCGAGAACTCTCTTCACACACATACTACCGAACCCTTTGAATCTTTCATAAACCCTGGATCCCCCCCCTCCACATCTGCTATTTTCCTTCCACACCCTTTCTTGGGGATGCCGCCAGTACCAATATCAGTTCTCTCGATAAACAGTTTTGTCCCAAGATATTCCTTTTTTCCGTCCTGTTGTCCCACTAATCCGCCATCGGCGCCGCTGAAACAACTGTCGTAAAAATGTCGGGTGGTTCCATGTCCCCAATTTGTAAGTAGTATTTTGTTTGACGGATTATCACTCGGTATTTCACCCCAACTAACCATTTCCCAAGCGATTCCCTCGCCATTGTCCGCGAGTAGTCCCGGGCCACCAGTTCTTGCTCCTAGGGCCTCCTCAGTTGTTAGTAACGGTTCTGCCGCTCTGAATACTATTGTTACGCACAAGGAGTGGATTGTCCCACCACGCCCGAAGGTTAGTCATTCCGGGAATGGTGAGAGAGGAATTGGATTAGGTATTGATTTTAGTACTCTAGCCTGGGAGGAAAGCTTCCACTGAGACTCCACCAACGGTAAGCTCTGGTGGTGTACTGCAGTAGCAGCGCAAAGCTCACGTTGTGCAGAAGCGAAAGGCTCAAAACCGGGCGGCCCAACGGGCGTTTAGAGAACGCAAGGCTGCTAGGGTCAACGAACTGGAGGACAAGCTCAAAGAATTGCAGGCCGATCATGAAAGCCACGATCGAATTTCCAGGGATCAAATCCAGCAATTAACGGAGGATCATGTGCGTCTGACGAAGGAACTCTCGGAATATAAAATAAGGATGGAGAGTCTCCAGAAAGAACTCGACTTAATCCGGCAATTAAAATCTGAGGATCGAGCGTCGAATTCAGTTGCTCAAGTTGCATCGCCGGCCCCATCTTCAGGCCATGACACCCTCTGTGGAGGGAATTGTACCTGCACAGATGAATTAGATCAGCTTCTGTGTGTCAAGAAGGCCACTGTCACTTTGAGCGCTCCGTCTGTCCCACTTCGCCGCAGAAGCGGACGAAAAAAACCACAGCCTTCCCCAGAAACCAGCCGAGTTTCAGATCTTGCAGGCTGTGGTCGATGCTCGAAAGAAGGGCCATGTGCTTGTATGACTGAAATTGCTGTGGCAGGACTTTCGACAAAAAGGCCCACGTCTCCTAGCCAGAATACACCAAAGCGCGCTCGCACAGAGGATTATACTGAGCACGGTTCTAAGGAGCTCGAGATTGACTTTACAGATGCATATATGACTAAATCAACACCAAATCCTCCGATCACTCAGATGCCGGACCCCTGTGGGTTTTGTTCGGATGGGACGCCGTGTGTTTGCGCCGAGGTTGCGAACTCCTTGATTGAAAATGATGACTCTGAGGAGAATCACAGTACCAAATTACCACCCTTAAGAGATGGACATGGCTCGGTTTTAACGAGTCATACTCAACAAGGGCTCGAGAGGCCTGTAGCTTTATACCCCCCGATGAATACTAGTGCTATGAACCTCACTTCTCGGCCGAGCGGTTGCCAACCCGGAGGTTGTGCGCAATGTCAGAACGATCCATTATCAACCCTATTCTGTCAATCGGTGGCTACGAAAATGGATGGTGCTGAAAAATCGGGGTGCTGTAGGAGAGGCTTATGTGGCGATATTGGAGGTTCAAGGCCGAGTGTTGGCGATAGCAAGGAGAAGGGAAAAGTCGATGAAGGTGCCTCGGAGAAGGGAACGTTCATTCCCTGCAGTGCGGCATACCAGACACTCTCCCGCCACCGCGCATTCGAGGACGCAACAACGGACCTAGGCAGTCTTGTCCGTCCTCTAATGGTACGGAGTCTGGACGGGAGTTGCCCTCAGATAGAGGTTTCCAGTATTCGGGAGGTGCTCAGAAGGCTAGATAGAGGGTTTGGCTCAGATGCGGGCAAGTATACGAAATAATGAATGGCTAAAATGGTTTCGGGGCACGGCGTATTTGGTTTTACTTTATTTTTACTCGGGGACTTTTTTGTGGATATGTATTATAATAATAGCAGAGCGATCTTGAGATCCTGTGTTTGGGATGAACGATCAGTTTCTACTGTGCAGCACTGTACCCTGCAAAGCCGGCAACAAGGCATGTGCAGAGATACGACAGGTGACCTCGCGGTAGCGAGATGAAAAATAGAAGAAAGGAAAGAAAATGTAGGGTATCGGTATCGTAGCTTGGTTATTAAACTTCTATCGCCAAGTTGAAGGGAGTCATTTTCCAGAATTCTATCCTCTCACAATGGGGCCGCCTCCAAGAAAGGCTATCGTCCGTAACTGTCCTGCAATTAATTCCCGCAAACCACCAGAGATGGAACAGGTCATTTTTTCAGATTGTTAATCAGCATACTCGGTCAAATCCTGGCGGGAGCAGTGGAGCATAATCTGGTCTACACGGCGGGTCTAGCGGCAGCAGGAGGAATAAGAAGAGCAAAAAATTGGAAGTGTCTTGACTTACGAGAGAACTTGGATGAGGACTTTGTCAGAGACCAAGTTAGCTACAAGTACTTCTAGAACAAAGTAGGCTTGCCAACAATTACGATACCGGTACTTACCGTGCTACGCCCTTGGAATATGGAATTTAAACGGAACATCACCCACTGACTGGCTTGCGATACGGGCAGTGATGGCAGCGCAAAAAGAACCAATTGAGCCCGGCGGCACAGCATCCCCCGGCGATGGAGACAAACTTGCTCGGGATACCGCATCAGACTACGGGAAGTATTTCTATCATGACATTGTGTCTTTGGTTCTTGATCGTTGCTGTTGTCGTGCCCTTCTTCACCCACTCGCTCGTGCGATGGTCCGGCCAACTTATAATATCAGACGTCAGAACGGGGCGTCAAACTCTCATTACCGGTAATCCATCTCAAGTCCCATCAGACCGAGTGAGGGTTTGTGACCACCGGGCACCCGTCAAGGATCCCCAATTCGGACTACCATACTCGGGCACTCGGGTAGGTAGGCACCGCACACTTCGCCGCCGCGTCTTATTATCATAGGTGCCTCCTCCGGGCATCACGACTTACCCACGCCCATGTCACGAAAACTAATGATTTCGTATCGCATTTAGTAGAAGTTGGATTGGAGTGAAGTTGGGGGCAACTGAGCTAGGGAGAAGGTACAAAGACCCCCCCCACCCCCACACCAATTGCTACGGCAGGATTATAGGGGATATTGGTATCGGCGATATGTTTTCATTACGGTAAGCTGGGGGTTGGGGGGGGGGGGTTTAGTGCGGACCTTTGGCATGGTGGGATTAGTATGATACTGTGCACTTTGAGCTCCGGCAATCCTGCCGTCTAACGAAATTATTGCTCTTAGATATGGGGTGCCCGGGTACAGTACACTACACCCTCTGCTGTGCGGTATCATGACTGTAATATGCAATTTATCGCCCAACTACTGTAATCCCGAATGATCGGATGGTCTTCTCTGCCGTTGGAGATATCATACCAGGACTAGTGCTGCTTTCTGTTTCCCTGAACGACTGAACGGCTCACCCCCTCCCGCACACCATGCTCTCTGCTCCTTTTCCAGTGAAGGAGGTCTCAAGCTAACCGGAAAGTAGTTGCCTACAGCAGCACAGCTCTCATATAGCAGTATTCGAGACTTCATAATATGTGCTGCACCGCAACCGCAATGGGCACCTTAATCCACCATCATGACTCCACCTCCCCACATACAAAGCACCTCACAAAATATCACTCGACTTCCCTCCCTCCTAGAATCCACGGTCAATCCCCACACACACCGCACCTCCGGAAACAGGAAAAAACAGGAAAAAAACAAGGAATAAGTAATTCCACTACCCTCCTCCCCCAGTCACCAAAACGGACATTAGGATATCCCCGCCCCGCTCTTGTTCGGGTCGGATTAACTTATGATACTGTACTACTTGCCATGACGGGGGAGAACGCTATCGGTGAGGTTTTGAAACATCACGGGTGGTGCATTGAGCGATACGACGTTCATTAAGTACCTGGCTGGTACTGTGCGGGAGTGGATAGGGCTTTTATCACTGATGCTGTGTTCTGCCGATAAATTGCTAGACAGTACTATAATAGACATGCATGTGCAAAAAAACCAGGGAACGAGACTTGTCACGGCAGGTTTGATGACTACGGCATTCTGGGTTCGGGGATCGGGTGGGTAGGTGAATTATGACGTTATATATATATTACCCCCGTGGCTTATTGGCTGATGGAAGTTAATTTGGTGATAAATTGGAAGGCTCGGTGCAAAGCACTGAGCGTTTAAATTATTTGTTTATTTTTTAAAACAACCTTTAAAAATCACGGGGTGTTTTCCACGAGCGAGGTTCTACACTCTCGATTGACTCCCTCCCGGCGAGCATGCGGTAGGCTATGAAAGCTTTAGAACCACATCCTGGAAACTGACTTTACTATCCTTCACCACTCCCGCCTCTCTGAGCACGTCGAGGGCCTTATTGATGTCGTTCTCGTCAACCTCTCGCACGTCACCTGCAAACTTCACGGTGCCTAGCCATTCCCGGGCGTCTTCTTTAGAATAATCTAGGTGTGTTGATATGTACTCCACTGCCTCATCCTCGTGGGCGTTGAAGTAGGCGATTCCTTCGTTCACCGCTTCTAGGAACAAGCCGACAGTGGTAGTTGGTAGGCTATTCAAGGCGACGATGTGCCAGGATGGCCAAGGTGTGTAGATTTCGCCGAGTTTTTTGATCTCGTTAGAGTCGTAGTATTTTCTGAGGAGGTCAATCACCTGAAGACATAGATTAAGGTATGGGAAGTTACTTAGAAGTGTAGTGCTCCCACATAAACGCATCCGCCTTTCCAGCTGCAGGTGTTCCCCACGAACGTCAGCCCATGCTTCCCCTTCACCCCAGTCCTTCCAAAAATTCCGAATAGAAAAAAAAAAGAAGACAAACAATTAACTCCATCCCTCAATCCCTTGAAATCATTCAAGATCACAAACTCAAACGGCTCCTTCCCCTCTTTCAACCACCCATTCTCCTGCGCTAGCACAAACCCCATAACATAACTTCCGCTCCCAATCCTCGAAACCCCCAACTTCCTACCGGCTAGCTTCTCCACGCCGTCAATCCCTTGCTGGGTCCCCGTGGAAATCGCCCAGCACAGCGGTGTGGCAACGTACTTGCCTACTATCTTGAAGTCGCTGTTGCCATTCGCGATCGCCGAGATCCAGCCTTCGGTTAGGCCAATTGCGATGGAGATTTCTCCCGAGGAGAGGGACTTGACCATGTGCCCTGTGCCCGACGGGAAGGGGATTAAGGTGACAGAGAGGGAGCGGGAGGTGAAGAAGCCGTGGGCTTCGGTGAAGTGGAGAGGGGTGGAGAAGTGCTCTGTAAATTGTTAACTTGTTAGTACTTTATAGCTATTATTTTTGTGAAAGAGGGGATAAGGGGCAGCCAACCAGGAACATATCCTACTTTGATGCTCATTTTCCTAAAGATGTGGTCGTGATTGGTGTGTTGATAAGAGTTTAGAGCTTCGGCAAGTTGGTTGGATAGTATGGCCGGCATCATCACGAGGATTACTAAACCATATCACCCTCCCTTAAGTTAGATCGGAATACCGGTATTATTCACTGGTAAAACAATGGGGACCCCACTAGGCATCTAGGGTGTAATTTTTCTATTACAGCTTACTGTACCGTATGTGAGCAGAAACCTACAAGTCCGCAGACGGTAGTATTATAGCCCAATCCTAACCCACATCACTCACATAATACTATTGGTCCTATTCTGTGGCATGTCACAGTGTATCACTCTCTCGATCTCACACCGGTATTAATTTGCATTGGGGCACCGAAAATCCTTAGCCCAAGTCGAATTGCTTGGCTCACCAGCGACATAGGGCAGCACTATCACAGTAGAGGATAATTGCTTTCTAAGTCGGGAAAACCCCTAGATTCTGTCGTTCAACCCGGTTTATGTATGATATCTCAGATAATAAGGGCTAACTTTCCCACGGCGCCCTATTCAAACTATCCCACTATGTAGGCAGAACTACCGGACACTGAGATGGCTTTTGCCCCGTGCAGTGTAGCGCCCTGCTGGAGTTCCTATCTCTGAACTTGCTTCTGGAGTTGAGGGTAAATAGGGCTTCTTGGCGACTAGCCAGGACAATTCAGTCCCAGTCACTGAGAGTCCGGGCCAAAAGGAGAAAAAAAAAATGCCTAGTCTGACAAATTCTGCCACGGGACAGTAAGTTAACCTAGTCCTGATTACTCCGGTTTTACTCTCTGGTCCCTACTCCCTCCTAGAGGGACGTGCTATAGGATGGAATATAAATTGCAGTTTTTGATCCAAAGATCCGTACCATAGGCAATAGTCAATCAAATATCTCTGGATTGCTTCCACTTCCTGGCGTATATTTAAGGTAGTTTTCTACAATGTATGCCATACTACAAGTGCCACCGAAAAAGTGAGTGCACACAAGCCTTGGCGCTCCCCCAAAATGACTGTTACTATTATGAAAATGAAACTTTACACAAAAACCAATAGACTACTCCGGCGCAAAGTAAGAGATATGAAATAAAGTAAAATGGAGAAGCAATCACCACCCAGAATGACCTCCATGATGACGAATTACCCGAAGCACCCGGATTGGCATGGATTCAATGAACTTATCTATCTTCTCTTGTTCAATTCCATTCCATTCCTCCTGTGCTGCACTCACCAGCCCAGCAATACTTCTAGGTCGTCTCTGATGTGTTCGGAATCGGATTTTTAGCCGGCGTTTTAGAGTCCGCCAGATATTCTCAATGGGTTTCAGATCCGGGCTATAGCCGGGCCAGTCTGAGCAAACAATTCCATTGCCCAACTTAAACTGACGACTATATGCAGAAATGTTAATCTTAGAACCATCCTCAACTAGTGAGAATCCTTCAGCAGACCCTCCCGCCTCCTCCCATAAAGGAAGAAACCCTGGCCTCAATACCTCCTGACAGTATTGCTCTGAATCCATCCCACCACTGTCATTTGGACGTCGATACTCTTCTGGGGGTCTCTGGCGAATATGAATAAGTTGGCTCCGCCGGCCATTGCTTATTGCAGCCCAGAACATCGTAGATACCCTTTCCCCTTTGAAGGTTGCCCGAAGGTAGCGATCTTGGAGCTCAGTTCCTGGCTTCCGCCAGACTCTCTCATAGCCTCCACCCACTCCAATCTCAACCTTTGCCTCATCGGAATAGAACTTGCGGCGCCAGTCCTCCACTGTCCAGTGCCGCCTTTGCCGACACCATATCAACCTCTTCCGCTTGCTTTTTGAGTTCAAAAAGGGTTTGCGACGGGGAATTCGCAGGTGAAAGTCCAATTTGTGAAGAGCTTTTTGAACTGTTTGTGGATGACAATTCAACCGAGACTCGTTTGTGATTTCCGCTAAAGATGCTCGTGGGTTACTCTCAGCAGTCCTATTTAGCCTTCTGAGCTCACGAGGGCCAATTTTGTGTGGTCTTCCTAAACGGGTACTGTTTTTCACCGTTCTCACCGCTTTCCATTTACGAACGATTTTGCCCACTGCAGACGCTGAGATCATCATACGGTCGGCAATGGCACAATATGAATAGCCCTCAGCTTGGAGTTGAATGATCTCAATACGTTCTAATTTTGTGCTCTCTCGCCGCTTTCCGTCTTCATTTCGTGGCATTTTGTCGGTATGTGCGGGGTCGCTGTGATGGGGTTGTTGTTGCGTTGGAACCGAGCGTGTGCACTCACTTTTTCGGTCGCACTTGTAGCATGAATTCCATAATGAAAACGCACTCCTTGAGCTCTTCACGAGTGATACCAGATGATTTCTTCATCAGTCCAACCACATGTACGAACAACTTTGGGTCTATTTGGATACAATGAGTGTCCGTTCCGTTTCGTGGCCATTTCAGCTGCGAAAAATGATGGTCAAACGGGAGGGAAACGGTCGGCTGTCTGGGGAATGGAGCGGTTGTATCATATTATCCAAGCAGACAGAAATTTGTTATTTTTTAGCCCTGAATCCTCAACCCGCTTCCTATTTCCCCTCCATAGAAATCGTCAGCCCTTCTGGTCGGCCTGTCTATATAAAGGAGCTCCCCGCACCTCTCTTCTTCTCACCAACAGCCACCTCCATCATAGTATATACAAGTACAATGCTCACCACCCCTTGTGGCTCTATTTTTTTTTTTTTTGAATATTTTTTTGATACTATAGTCCAACAAGTCTAGAACTGGAAACCAATTTCAGAATTATTAATTGATATTATATGCTTGTATTTCACTACTTTTCCTTTTAAATAAAATATAACTACTAACTTAATTGATATTAGAGAAGCAGGCTCTATCAGGTATAGATAAATATAGAAACAAGATCACATACGATGAGTTTATGCACTCTGATCTGAAAGTAAGAATACTAACAGGAAGCTGCAATACTATTAAGATTAAAGATCTTCAAGAAAGTAACTTATAATACAGCTGATATAATAGTAAGTATATTCCTAAGAGTTTATACTCAAGAGCCTCAATTATTACTAGCAAACAGGAGGAGATAGAAAGAGAGTACAATATCCTTGTACCAGTTAACAATTTATCTCTTACTATCAGAATCAGACAAGTTTCTGAAAATATTATTTAGTACCCATAATGGTAGGTATCTACCAAGAAGACCAGGGAGGATATACTGATACCTAAGTTTTTATAATAATTCTTACCTTAGCAGCTTTGTGACAACTCAAAAGGACTATGCAGTAAGCATCCTAAAAACTTCTACCTTTGATAGGAATAGGATAATACTATTATTAAAATAAATTTTATAACATGATACTACTTACTAGTATGTACTACTAATCTATTAAAGATATAAGGACAAATATTTAAAACTAAGTATTTTGATTAAATAGTGAAACTCATTGTATACAAAGAACTTAAGGTCTATCCCTACCCTTTTGCTCAAGCTAATAGGCTTAAGGTTTTTAAGAATATAACTGTTAGGCATATACTAGTAGAAATCTGAGTCTAGTATACAGACCTCATAGTAGGGTAACTGTACACAGACCCTCGATTTTCTGGAGAGCCAACACCCTTCAAGTTCTCTGACCCCCTTATGGAGCCCATACATCATTAGCAAGATTTCTATAATTGTGTCCTCTAACTAAAATTTCATATCAATAGAGCCTGCTTCATAACATTGTATATATTGCTACCATCTGTCTGACTGCATGCTGTTCACATGATATATAAGAGGGGACCGTTGGTAATGTCTGGGAAGTGGAACAAAAGAAGTCTGTCAGAGGCATATTGAAATAATAGGCTTCAGAGTTAGGCTTCCTAATTATGAGCTGAAAGTGGTGGAACATGTTCAGTAAAATACTCCAAGAGGATGCTATAGTAGTATATACTACCAAGGACATACTGAATCTATCCATACACTTCTGAGATCAGCTATAGGTTGGTTGGTCTTAGTAATAGGACCTCTCTGCAGAGGTAAGTGGACCAAGGTGAAGTACGCTCAGACAGGAAGACATAAATAAGGCAAAAACCTATAAGCCATTGGCATGTCAGGCTTGAACTTGCAATTAGCACTAGGTAGCCCAATATGAAACTGATCACTTCATGATTGAAGAGACTACTAAAACAATAGTCAATAAGACTGAAGTAATATAATAGTCCATGTAGTTAACCAAGTTGAGTACATCTGTTTGGTAAGATGAATAGTGCAGTCATCTTAATAGAGGAATACAATTCCAATACTATAAAAGAGTGCGAGAAGTTTCCGGGTTAAAAGGTGTTTGCAATTTTAAGATTCTGGACATTTGTATATTAAAACCATAGTAGTACTTTGGAGGTATAGTAGTTAGAAGTAGTCCGCAAACACTCAAATATAGGATATAAATATTAAAGTGCCTCTTGAGATCATCCTCCATCCCCGCTCCACCTCTGGTAGTTGAAATTTATTTCCTAATTGGGATAACCTCAATACCACATCAAACTATCACCACTTTTCGGTCTGCACCCTCACCTCGAGGGAGGTGTGGGCTATCACTATCCATCCTTCTAGACTTCACGTCCTTCTCCACTGCCCTCTCCCTTTGGGGTTTACCCTCAGGGAATACCCTATTCTCTTCTTCCAGCATCTCATAGTGCTGGATACCTTACTTACCCTGCTTCTGCTAGGTCTCACTTAGCATTAGCATGGTTGGGTTTCCCTCTTTTCATCACAACAAATGGCTGAGATTACGGTTTGCAGTACGCGATTACGATGGATTCCTGTATTCCTCTTCCTAAAGAAACTGGAGGAGTTGTGTCAGGTTTCCACAACAGGCCACAGTCGATTTCGCTACCCTCCTTCCTTCCTCATCACTTCAGCAGGTGGTATCCCATCCACTCTAGTGACACAATCTCTCGCAGAACAAGGGACTACATGAGAGATGTGGTAAAATTGCTGGCTTTGTTGGGGGCTTGCTGGAGGCTGCCTAGCAAGACATGAACACGATTCTGACAGTTGTTTTGGTACCTAGGTCTACTCCTCCTCCATACTTTCTTGGTGCAATCGGCTGGCATCCTACTGCTACCACAGGCTGGCACCCTACTGCTACCCCCCCACCTTAGCTGGCACCTTACTGCCTTCTATACTTCCTGCTGGTCTCAGACCAGTACCACCCCCCCAGCTGGTATCTTACTACCACCTCTTCCTGGTCAGCACCTAGGCTGCTGGCCTCCACACCCAGTCTGGTTTTCCAGTGGACCTCTGGGGGTTCTTGGGCCCTGCCACATGCCTTTCTCCCACTTTGGTCGGCCTCCTTACTTTTGTTTCCCTTGCCCCTATTGCCAAGCCTATCAGGCATAAGATAAATTTATCCATTTAGTGCTCAGGACTGGTTTTTTCATAGCGACCTCAGCTTGTCTGGGTAGCTTAGGCCATGTGGTGTTCCCTAGGGTTCGGTTTATGAGTTTTCATTTGTTTGGTATTTCTTCCTGTTGTTTTGGTTGGTTCACTGTTGGGGTTTTGGGATTTCTCTTATGTTGCGCGTCTGTAGAGGTGTTGGGTTCGTGTACACTGTAGCAGTTGTGGTTTGGAGGAGTTTTATACACTGACAGGCTTTTTAGTTTAACAGTTTTTCTTCAGCCTTTCTGAACCGGGGCAGGGGTAGAGGTTTAGGTCTACATAGCTTGCGCTGACGTGACCTTGTTCCTTAATACAAAATAAAACAAGATTTAAAAAAAAAAAAAAAAATTAAAAAAGTACCTCTTGAGATTTACAGACATCATTAAGCAATAGAGAAGAGATTTTATCAATATAATATTGTTTTATACTTTCAAATTTTTATCTAACTTATTTATCAAGATAAGCCTTTCTTGACAGATTCTCTAAATAAAGATTTTAGTTCCAGTTTCTCAGACAAATACTAGAGTTGGCTTCTGCCTAATAATAATTGACTCTAGAATATATATGATAAAGTATCTTTTATATGTATAAATATATACATGGAAGTATTCCTTAGTTCTATTAGGAGAGAAATAGCAGTTATAGAGAACTTGATTTAATTTTATTTACTCAAACTACTTAAAATTAGTAAATAGAAATATTCTCTATAAGAGCACTACTCAACATCTAAGAGTACAAATACATTTTAAGGAAATTAGTAAGAATATATTATTATCCTGACATGTTTTCAGGATTCTTGTCTGACTATTAGATTAGATATTATTTTTTTAAGAAATGGAAGGCAAAGGAAGAAATAGGTTGATAGAAATTATTCTATATAGCCATTTAAGAGCACCTCCATCATGATTAGATCCTGAAACTAGGTAAGTTATCTTCAGACTACCTGTAAATTATTTTCTTTCACTCTATAATAGTTATCACTATTTCTAGTAGTTTCATTAATCTCCAATGGAGAAGCATTTAAATACTTTTTTACCAGGAGTAGTATCTATATCTCTGATTAGATTGTATAAACATTATATATATTATCATCCCAAACATTTTGTGAATATTATAAATGAAATATCAGCATAGTTCATCCTATTTATATACAAATAATCCTAATATCATTCTCACATTATATTGTCCAATTTATCCAAAAGCGTGATCTAATTGATTAAACCAATTAATTTTAATCAAATCACCTACTATGTTCTTTATCCTCTCAAACAGCACTATTGAAGCACATCCTAGCAAGCTGTATGGGAAGGGGGTAAGAAAAATGGGTCCAGAAATCGAACTAATTAAGCATGTCTGGATTGCCACTACCTTCAAATTCCACAAGGTTCAGAAGGGCTTATTCTAGTAGTACTGTATACATTCACAGTACTACCTATCTACAAGAAATAGTGCTAGTCAAAAGTTTACACATAGAACTTCTAGAGAGGGGTGAGAAGTAGGACGGAAACTATATGTTGAAATGACTGAGATTGTAAAGAAGAAGAGGTGTGAGATATGCCTAACAATATATACAAGAAGACACCAGTCACTGTTTACCTACGTTCAAACGGTCTGACCCACCAGATCACCTGTCACATTAGTAATGGATATACCTTCCTATGTATTAGGTGGATGGTAAACTCAAGTATAACTGAAGGATGTAGGCCAAATCTTCAATCAGAGAATCTGTCGAAGAAGACTCATCTCGATAAATAGATAAGGTACAGATTTAAAGTGTAAGATAATATTATATTGATAAGATCTCTTCTTTATTGCTTAATAATGTCTGTAAAGCTCAGGAGGTACTTCGATATTTATATCCCGCGTCTGAGTGTTCGTGGACTACTTCTAACTACTATGCCTCCGAAGTACCACTTTGGTTTTAATACGCAAACATCTGGAATCTTATAAGTGCAAGCACTGTTTGATCCAGAAACTTCTCATACCCTTTCACGGTTATGGAATGGTATTCCTCCATTGAGATGACTGCACTATTTGTTAATACCAAATAGTGGCTCTCAACTTACTTATCTGCATAGACTATTATATTACTTTAGTTTTGTTGACTATCATTCCTGTAGTCTCTTCAGTCATGAAGTGATCAGTTTTATGCTGGGCCATCTAGTACCAATCGCAAGTTCAAGCCCGATGTGTCAACGTCTTTATGGGTCTTTGACTTATCTAGGTCTTCCTGTCTGAGCGTGCTTCCCTTTGGTCCGCCTGCCTCTATAGAGAGGTCATATTTCTAGGACCAACCAATCTACAGCTGATCTCAGAAGGATATGGGTGGATTCAGTATGTCCTCAATAGCCTCCACTACTGGGACATCCTCTTGAAGTATTTTGCTAAAAATGTCCCATCACCTTCAGTCCATAATTTGGAAGCCTAGCTTTATAGCCTATTATCTCAATACAGCTCCAATGGGTCTCTTCAGTTCCACTTCGTAGATGTCACCAAAGATCCCCTCTCGTATATTCTGCGAACAGCATGCAGTCAGATGGATGGCAGTGATGTATATGGTATTATGAAGTGGGCTTCATTGATATGACATTTTAGTTATGGGATGCAACTCTCAAAATCTTGCTAATGATGTGTAGGCCTCATAAGGAGGTTGGAGGGGGGTATTGGCTTCGGTAAATCGAGGGTCTGTGCACAGTTACCCTACTGTGAGGTCTTGTGCATTTTTTGTCTCAGATTTCTACATGCCTAACACTATGGTCTCCTATTCCATATATGAAAGGACACTGCAACACTCCAACTCCATTACTTTATACAAAAAGCATGAACTCAAAGCTATAACTGTAGAAGAGAAATGATTGACCAACAATACTGGATAACCTCTTTAAACCTCTGCTTAATACAAAAAAACCCTTGGATAAGGGAAAAAGCATTGGAGTCAGGAGAAGAGTACTCAACACAATACAAGCCCATTGTAATCCTCCTACTGAAGTCTGAAGTCGAAAAAGAAGGAGTGACGCCTGTCTTAAAAAAAAATTCTTAAAAAAAGTCTTAAAAAGAAAAGATAATATTTATTATTGCAACTAAGGAAACACCCTACCCATTCCTAAACCTGTAACATAATACCAGTGAAGATCTGATGGCAGTAGTTTGGTGATAATATCGGCAGTCATCTCATAGGTAGGAGTGTAGTTGATTGTAATCAGGCCTTGTTCATAGACCTGATAGATATAGTAATATTTTAATTCAATATGTTTTGTATGTTTATGAAAAGACGTGTCACAAATGTGACTTAAGCGAGGAAAAGGTTTTTCACATGACTCATAGTTATGAGTCATAGGTATGTTATGTTTCGCACATGACCTCATTTGAGGACACGGGTTTCGCACATATAACCACTTGGTCATATGACTTGGTTATGATGTTATGTTATGTTTTGCACATGACCTCAGTTGGAGGTCATGGATTTTGCGCATGTGACCATTTTGGTCATATGACTAGTTTATGATGTTTTGATGTGACTCATAGTTGTGAGTCATATGTGACGTGTGACGCAAAGTATGAGTCACAAGGGCGTGAAGGGCAACTGTATAAGGAGGTCACTAGGACCGAGTAGATAGGCCATCCTCCGTCTCCTCTACACACCCGGCGATTGAAATCAAACCTCCTCGTTTTGATCTCACGAACCATCCACCCCCCCTCTCCTCCCACGATGGCTTCAGCCTAGGAGTCACGGCCATCTCCCTCCTCTTCTCGCTGCCCTCTTCTGCTCTTGCACGCGTCGAGGCTTTCCTCCCTCTGGGTTCCAGTACTGCCTTTTTGCTGCCCGTTCTCGCCCCTCTCCTCGCTTAGCGAGGCCCCTCCACACGGTCGGCGACCGTTCGCTCCCCATGCTTCAGACGGCTGGGAATACGGTTTGCTGTACGCGAGGACTCTTCAACAGGCCCACGGGTCGATCTCTCTCATCCCCACGGTTGGCTTAAGCGTTGGTATCCCATCCACTAAGTGACGCTATCTCTCGTAGAAAAAGGGACTACATGAGAGACGCGGTAAAACGCTTGCCTTCTGATCTGGGGACCGCCTAGTCAGACATGAACACGATTACTGAGAGTTGACACGGTCGCGTTCGGTTACCGCCTTGCCCCGACGGCTGGATCGGCTTGCACCCTACTGTTGCACCCTCGCTCGGCTTGCACCCTACTGCTACATCACCTTACCTCGATGCCCCTCGGGCATCTCCACCGGGCTTCCCCGGCCTGGATGGCACCGATCCTCCCAGCAATGCCGCGGGTCCTTTTTCTATATTAGGCCACTGTTGGGTACTGGGGCTTCTTTTGTTCTGATAGGCTTGGGTGGCTTTCTTTTACAGTCTTTACCGTTTGTGTATACTACAAGTTGCGGGGCGGGGGAGTTTTTTCGACTGCGCGGGGTGTTGGAGTTGGCGGCTCTAGGTGAGACCCTTCCGCGTTCAAGTCCTGGGGCCTACGGGCTGGGCACCTGGTCTCTGTTGTTGATGGACTTCGTGACGGTTTTTCTTCTGGCTGTTTCGGGCTGGAGTAGGGGTGGAGGTTTCTTGCGTCGGTCATAGCTAGCGCTGCATACAGACGGTGTACCTTAAACACAGAATAAAATTGAAGATAAAAAAAAAAAAAAAAAGGAATAAAAAGAAAAAAGACCGAGTAGATAGGCCCCCAACGAGATCAACAAAGCCCTCCTCGAATACTTCTTCCCAGAGAAAGGGTCCACCCCCCCCCCTCGCATCCTACGTGAATTCAAAGATGTCCCAGAGCTGTCAGCGGAGGAGTTATCGGCATCACTATGGAAGTCCTCTTCATCCTCTGCTCCTGGGCCGGACCAGATACCGTACTCGGTCTGGAAGAAGGTCCACTCAATCAACCCGGCCATCCTCACATCCCTCCTGGGCCCGCTGGTTAGATACGGGCACCACCCCCCCTCCCTAAAAAAGGCCAATGGCATAGTGCTGGACAAACCTGGCAAACCTTCATATGACACCCCCTCTTCGTTCCACATCATGGTCCTCCTTGAGACTGTCTCTAAGATTCTCGAAAGGGTGATGGCAAACCGGCTCTCTGTCCTCGCTCGTTTCCTGGGCCTCCTCTCCCCCAACCAGACTGGCTCCCTACCTGGTCTGAGTACCTTTGACGCGGCGGATACCCTCTCCCACGAGGTTCAACTGTTCATGCGTCCCAAGCTTAAGGTCTCAACCCTCTTCCTAGACATAAAGGGGGGCTTCGACAATGTCTCCGCCCCGATCCTCTGCAACAGACTCGCTACTAAGGCAGTCAACCCATACATGGTCTCGTGGATAAGGTCTTTCCTCCACGGCCGCTCCTGCCGCCTGGTCTTCCAAGGCGCGCCTCAGATCTTTTCGCCCGTCTCTGTCGGCACCCCACAAGGCTCTCCGATCTCCCCCCTTCTTTTTGTTATTTACGCTTCAACCCTCCATTTCTCGGTCCCTAGGGGACTCATCCTATCTTATATGGACGTCTTCGCGGTCACGGTTGCCTCGGGCTCTTATAGGAGGAACATCCAAAGGCTGCAAGGCATCACCAATGTGCTCCAGTGGAAGGCTGGCAGACTGGGAGTGTCCTTCTCGATTCCGAAAACCGAGCTCATGCACTGGGAGATGCCCTCTCAGAAGATTCCCCCACCACAAATCCCAGTCCTGCTGGACGACTTTGTCTTCCGCCCCTCCAAACTGATACGGTGGCTCGGTTATTGGTTCGAGCCCTCCTCCACCTCGGGTACTAGGGGTACCACCTCCCACTTCGTCAGAAGACTTGGACTGGCCCAGGGGGCCTTCTCCACCATCAAAAGATTGTCCAGGCCAGGAAAAGGCCTCCCTCCCTACCTCTGCCATCGTCTGGCATCATCATTGATATCCCCGATCCTCCTCTACGGCGCGGACCTCTTCTCACCAAGCCTCACCCTCCTCGACCGCATGTCGGTCTTCTGGAGGGCTGTCCAGAGGTGGGTCACGAACTGTTTCTCCTCGACACCTGTTGGTATCCTAGCTTGTGAATCAGCCCTGCCCCCCATGCCCCTTCTGTTACGTCACCGCCAAAGGCTTGCAGCCATAAGGCTTGTATGCCTCCCGCCGGAGGCAAATCCAGCAACCGCCAGGCTCCACCCCACATTCCCAACTTCATCCCCTTTCAGGGCCCTCGACGACGACCGTCACCACACGCGGGGCCTGACATTGGTCTATGCTCCCCTATTATGGAAAACCACTGTCCCCTCCCCGCCGATAAGGAAACACCTTCCGATCGATGCAATTGCCCATCGAACCCTCCCCTTCATCCACGTCTCGGGCCCTCTGCCAGTGGCCTCCCCCGACCTACTCCCGCCCGCCTCTCTCCCAACTGGGATAAACGCCCCCTCCTACAAGTCGGTCAAGCTCAAGATCAGAT
>JACCEG010000607.1:0-21017 GCA_014065205.1 Tuber brumale | reverse complement strand
CCCCCCCTCTCCTCCCACGATGGCTTCGGCCTAGGAGTAATGGCCGTCCACATCCCCCCCTTGTCCTTCTTCGCTTTTTTACGCGTCGAGGCTTGCCTTCTTCTGAGTTCCAGTACTGCTTTCTGCTGCCCGTTCTCGCCCCCCTTCCTCGCTTAGCGAGGCCCCTCTACACGGTCGGCGACCGCTCGCTTCCCATGCTTCAGACGGCTGGCAACACGGTTGGCGGTACGCAAGGACACTCCAACAGGCCCACGGGTCGACCTCGCCCCTCCCCATGGTTGGCTTAAGCGGTGGTATCTCATCCACTAAGTGACGCTATCTCACGTAGAACAAGAGACTACATGAGAGACGCGGTAAGATCGCTTGCCTTCCGCCCCTGGGGACCGCCTTGAAAGACCCGAACACGATTTCCGATAGTTGCTACGGTCGCGCTTGGTTTCCTTCCTGACCTGTCGGTTGGATCGGCTTGCACCCTACTGCTACACCCTCACTCGGCTTACACCCTACTGCTGCACCGCCTTACCTCGACGCCCTTCGGGTGTCTCCACCGGGCTTCCCGGTCTCGATGGCACTGATTCTCCCAGCAATGCCACGGGTCCTTTTTAGGCCACTGTCGGGTACTGGGGTTTCTTTTGTTTTGATGGGCTTGGGTGGCTTTCTTTTTACAGTCTTTATCGTTCGTGTATTCTACAAGTTGCGGGGCGGGGGAGTTTTTTCGACTGCGCGGGGTGTTGTAGTTGGTGGCTCTAGGTGAGATCCTTCCGCGTTCAAGTCGTGGGGCCCTTGGGCTGGGCACCTGGTCTCCGGTGTTGATGGACTTCGTGACGGTTTTTCTTCTGGCTGTTTCGGGCTGGAGTAGGGGTGGAGGTTTCTTGCGTCGGTCATAGCTAGCGCTGCATACTGACGGTGTACCTTTAACACAGAATAAAATTGAAGATAAAAAAGAAAAAAGAAAAAAAAGAGGAAAGAAAAGACCGAGTAGATAGGACATCCTCCATCTCCTCTATTTTCCTCGCGCTTGAAATCAACCCTCAACGCTTGGGATCTCACGAACCACCCACCCCCCCCCCTCTCCTCCCGTGATGGCTTCAGCCTAGGAGTGACGGCCATCCACATCCCCCCCACTGTCCTCCTCTGCGTTCTTACGCGTGGAGGCTTTTCTTCCTCTGGGTTCCGGTATGCCTCTTGCGCTGCCCATCCCCGCCTCCTTCCTCGCTTAGCGGGGCCCCTCCACACGGTCGGTGACCGTTTGCTCCCCATGCTTCAGATGGCTGGGAACATGGTTTGCGGTACGCGAGAACTCTCCAACAGGCCCGCGGGTCGGTCTCGCTCTTCTCCTCGGTTGGCTTAAGCGGTGGTATCCTATCCACTAAGTGACGCTATCTCTCGTAGAACAAGGGACTATATGAGAGACGCGGTAAGATCGCTTGCCTTCCACCTCTGGGGACCGCCTAGAAAGACACAAACACGATTTCTGAGAGTGGACACGGTCGCGTTCGGTTTCCGGCCTGACCTGACGGCTGGATCAGCTTGCACCCTACTGCTACACCCTCGCTCGGCTTGCACCCTACTACTACAGCGCCTTACCTCGATGCCCTTCGGGCGTCTCCACTGGGCTTCCCCGGTCTGGATGGCACTAGTCCCCACGCCTTGCCACGGGTCTTTCTTTCCTGGGATCGGCCTTTTCTCTTTTTTCGGTTTCCCATCCACTTTGTCGGGCTTGCCCTTAGCCGTAGACGTTTATTGTCGTAGGTGGCACTGATCGGCCGGGTTAAGATCGTTTGGGGTGGCTCTGGCTGCGTGGTTTGAGCCACTGTTGGGAAATGGGGTTTCTTTTGTTTTGATGGGCTTGGGTGGCTTTTCTTTTACAGTCTTTACTGTTTGTGTATACTACAAGTTGCGGGGCGGTGGAGCTTTTTCGACTGCGCGGGGCTTGGGTGCGGGGTTTCATGTTCCGGGGGTTTCAGTCCTGTCTGCCAGTGGGCCTTCTGTTCGGGTTCGTTGACGGTTTTTCTTCTAGCTGTTTCGGGCTGGAGTAGGGGTGGAGGTTTCTTGCGTTGGTCATAGCTAGCGCTGCTTTCAGACGGTGTACCTTAAAACACAAAACAAAATTGAAGATAAAAAAAGAAAAAAGAAAAAAAGAAAAAAGANCCCCCCTACATTTCCTCCTCATTTTCAACACCATCAGCGTCCGGTGTGCCTACACGATCGCGCTATTTCCAGAAGCCTCCTGGCTGAGGCCTCACTGTCTAGTCAGAAATGTCCTCGGCCTCAGTCCCCCTCCCCCCCTCAGAACACTCCTCGGTGTCAGGAATCCGCCCTCACGTCCCCCTTCTGCTCGCCCTGCTTGAAAACGCAACGACAGATGCAGGAGTATCCCCTCAGCTTTTTCCTCCGGTCAGCTCTGGGGAACTGGACGGCCTCTCGCCTGGCGAAGCCGTTATCCTCCCCCTCCTTTGCACCTCTCGGCTGGCCTCCAGGGCCCTCTCCACTCAGATAGACGAACTCGCACTAGAGGTCGCAAGGCTCTCCGGTCAGATCGACGACCTTCACGCGCGCAAGTCCAAACCCTCCGCCCCCCCCCACCCCCTCCCTCTGAAAGCGCTACGGCCGCCTCGCTATCTGCCCTCCAGCTTTTGGTCAGAGACCTAGCGGCTCGTCTGACCACCCCCCTCCCTTAACCAACACGCCACCAACAGCCTCCACCCCAACAAAATGCACCCATGCAAGCCTCATTGAAAGCGGCTCGGGTAGCCCCATCCAGGAAGGGTAAAGAGAAGGCGCCGGCCGACTCCGACCCCACCCTTGCAAACGAGCTCACCCCCCTCTATGAGGGTGGGGGCGACACAGACATCCCCTGCTACAGTACTAAGGATCAGACGTGGTACGGCAACCCTGCTGCCTACGCGGCCAAATTCCCGCGCTCTTGGGAGGCTCAGACCTTCCGGGAAGTGAAGTACCCTCCCGCTTCTGAGTTCCACCCAGCCCCGACATCGTCGGCCCAAGCCGGCCCCTCCTCCTACACTCAGGATACTTCATCTGGACAGAAGAAGAAGGGCAAGACGAGCAAAGGCAAGAACACCCCGACTGCTGTTCAGGTTGCATCTGGTACGGCTGAGACTGCCCCGTTTAGGGGGCCCAAGAGCCTTCCAGCAGCCGTGAGACGCTTCTTCGCCCCGCGCTCGTCCCCCCTCCCTCACCCCCAGGCTGAACTTATAGCTGCCTCCTTTCCTGATTCCGCCGCCTCGGTCTTGAGAGAAGCCGGCTGCAATCTCCCCCTATCATTCTCCGCTCGAGTAAACGACAGAGGAGCAGTAACCCTCCTTGCTCTTTCACCTTTTGCCCCCTCTACCGCATATGCCCCCTACTACGAGGCACTTTCTGCGAAGCTAAATCAGTCCTTCTCCGTCAGAGACTCCCCCTGGCTCCCCTTCCGCCCAGCGCCCAACGAGGTACAACTAGCTGTTCACTCCCTTCCTATTGCATACCTCCCCGAAGACAACGGTGACCTCTTCCAGTCTCTGTCATACACCATACTCAACGTCAAAAACATCCAGATCCTCTCTGCCCGCTACCTCAATCCCGACCACGGCTCCCGGGTCCTAAAAAAGGCAACCTCAGTGGTAGTCACAGTGGCCCTGGAGAATGAGGGCACAATGTTGGGCAACTCTTACCTTTACTCCTCTCAATGCAAGATCGAGTGGGCATACTCGGCTAATGGCCGCACTCAATGCCGTAACTGTTGTGAGTACGGACACCATTCAGCCAGATGTAAGATTGACCATCCAGTCTGTCCCATCTGCGCCCTCTCCCACAGAAAACAGGCACACAGATGCCAGAACCCCACCTGCCCGAAGGGCGGAAACCTAAGAGCAGTCGCAAACTGTTGCCCGACCTCTCCTCCGCTCTGCGCCGTATGCAAAGGCCCCCACCCGGCCTTCGCTCGAGACTGCCTATCGAGACCCACCCCTCCTGCTCTCCACAGGGAGCCCCCTCTATCGCAGGATGAGGAAAGTATGGACACGACAAACGACTCCGGTGAGGGTCCTTCAACTGGTGCACGACCCCTCCTACCCCCCATCGATTTTGAGACACCCCGCCCTAGGCGTGGTGATGCCCCCCCAGCACGTCCCCCTGCAAATGTTCCGAAACCCCAAGGAGGTGCCCTGCCGAACCCCGTATGGCAGGCAACTCCCACTCCTATCCCACTGCCTGAGACGCCGGAAGGCGTGTAATGGCTGGTCACACTTCCCCTGTGAGTTCCGTGCTGGTGACGGGCTCCGATAACTCTATCTCCATTCTACAACACAACTGCTTGGGAAGCTGGAATGTGTTTCTCTTCTTGTTTAATTTCTTTTCTTTGTTGGATCGCCCCCCCACCCTTGTTGCTCTTCAAGACCCCCCAATGTACAAGGGCAAGCCCCCCGCGTTTGCGAATTTCAAGCCTTTTGTTCCTTCTTGCCCTAACGGTGGCAAGCCCAAAGTGGCGTGCTACCTCAACCTTTCCTCCACAAAACAGCTCTCGGTTCTTCCTGTTTTTTCTGAAGCAAGAGACTGGATGGCGATGGATTTCTTTTCTTCTGTTGGTTTCTTTGATTCCTTTACAACCAAATTCCGCGTGATAAACCTCTACAGCACTTGGGACGGCTCCCCCTTCAAGAGGACCATCTCGCCTGAAGCTGCGTTCCCCCCCACGTCCTCCCCCACGCTGGTCGTCGGAGACTTCAACATCCACCACCCCTCCACGGACCCAGGTCGCCTGTACTCGGTCCAAGACCTTGGGACATCCTCTCCGTTCTTTGAAAGGGCTGCAGGTGAAGGCTTCTGCCTCCTAAACCCACCCGGTACCCTCACCTACTTTCCCTTCGATCCAAACCTCCGCCCCTCAGTGATAGACCTGGCATTTGCCAATGCCCCCCTCTCGCCTAACTTCCGATCCTGGGGCACGCCTCTCCCTCCAACGGGTTCGGACTATGTCCCAATTCTCATCACGCTATCGGAGCCCCTGGCCCGCCCCCCACCCCCCTCTCCATCATGGACGAAAACTGACTGGCCCGCCCTTGAGGAAGGGCTAAGAAGGATGAAGTTCCGCCCACCTCCCCCCCTTCCTACGCCACGAACGCTGTCAGTTTGGTTTGACACGGCCTTGGATAGGTTGAGATCCCAGCTCAGAGGTCACACCCCCGACAAGAGACCCTCCTGTAGGTCGAAACCCTGGTGGACCCCCAACCTAACGGCACAAAGATCAGCCTTCCACTCCACCGTCCGAGCAGCACGCAAGGACCCCCTCCCCTCGTCCAAAGAGCTGTGCAGGGAGGCACGCCTCCTGTACTTCANACGCAAGGACCCCCTCCCCTCGTCCAAAGAGCTGTGCAGGGAGGCACGCCTCCTGTACTTCAAGGCTATCAAAAGGGCCAAGAACGAATACTGGAAGAACTTCCTGCAAACAGCCAACTCCCAGTCCCTCTGGACGGCGAAAAGGTTCGCGTTCGGCAAGCCACCCTACAGGTTCCCTCAAATCCCAGGGGCAGTGACCCCCAATGATATCAACAAAGCCCTCCTCGAGCACTTCTTCCCCGAGAAGGGGTCCTCTCCCCCCTCTCGTATCCTACGTGAGTTTAAAGACGTCCCAGAGCTGTTGGCGGAGGAAGTATCCGCGGCTCTACGGAAGTCCTCTTCGTCCTCTGCCCCCGGGCCGGATCAAATACCCTACTCGGTCTGGAAGAAGGTCCACTTGATCAACCCGCGCATCCTCACATCCCTCCTGGGTCCCCTGGTTAGATATGGGCACCACCCTTCCTCCCTGAAAAAGGCCAGCGGCAAAGTGCTGGACAAACCTGGGAAACCCTCATACGACACCCCTACATCGTTCCGCATCATCGTCCTCCTGGAGACTGTCTCAAAGATCCTGGAAAGGGTGATGGCAAACCGGCTTTCGGCCCTGGCTCGTTTCCTGGGCCTCCTCTCCCCCAATCAGACTGGCTCCCTTCCTGGACTGAGTACCTTTGACGCGGCAGCTACCCTCTCCCACGAGGTCTAGCTGTTTATGCGCCCCAAGCACAAGGTCTCGACCCTTTTCCTGGACATCAAAGGAGGCTGCGACAATGTCTCGGCCCCGATACTTTGCAACAGACTAGCCACCAAGGCGGTCAACCCCTACATGGTCTCGTGGATAAGGTCCTTCCTCCACGGCCGCACCTGCCGCCTAGTTTTCCAAGGCACACCGCAAATCTTTTCACCCGTCTCGGTTGGTACCCCTCAAGGCTCCCCGATCTCCCCCCTTCTTTTTGTTATTTACGTCTCCACCCTCCACTTTTCGGTCCCCAGGGGCCTCATCCTGTCATACGTGGATGACTTCGCGATCACAGTTGCCTCGGGCTCTTACCCAAGGAATATGCAGAGACTGCAAGGCATCACCAAGATCCTGCAGCGGAAGACTGGCAGGCTGGGTGTGTCCTTCTCGATCCTGAAAACAGAGCTCATGCACTGGGAGACCTCCTCTCAGAAAGTCCCCCTGCCCTAAATCCCGGTCCGGTTGGACGACCTCGTCTTCCGCCCCTCTAAGCTAATAGGATGGTACAGTTATTGGTTCGAGCCCTCCTCCACTTCAGGCACAAGGGGTACCACGTCCCACTTCGTTAGGAGGCTCGGACTGGCCCAAGGCGCCTTCGCCACTATCAAGAGACTATCTAGACCCGGTAAGGGCCTACCTCCCTACCTCTGCCACCGCCTGGCAACATCCTTGATCTCCCCGATCCTCCTTTACGGCGCGGACCTCTTCTCGCCAAGTCTTACCCTCCTCGACCGCATGTCGGTTTTTTGGAGGGCCGTCCAGAAGTGGGTCACGAACTGCTTCTCCTCGACACCTATTGGCACCCTTGCTTGCGAATCTGCCCTGCCCCCCATGCCCCTTCTGTTACGCCATCGCCAGAGACTTGCAGCCATAAGGTTGGTCTGCCTCCCGCCGGAAGCCAACCCAGCAACTGCTAGACTCCACCCCACGTTCCCAACTTCGTCCCCCTTCAGAGCCCTCGACGACCACCGCCACCACATACGAGGCCTGACATCGGTCTATGCTCCCCTCTCATGGAGAACCGCTGTCCCCTCCCCGCCTATGAGAAAGCACCTCCTAATTGATGCTATGGCCCATCGAACTCTCCCCTTCATCACAGTTCCTGGCCCTCTACCGGTGGCCTCCCCCGACCTCCTCCCGCCTGCCTGTCTTCCAATTGGAACAGGCACCCCCTCCTACAAGTCGATCAAGCTTAAGATCAAATCGGCGCTAGTCAAAGACTGGAACGACCAATTCCCGCCGCCCCAAACCTACCCTTACCCCATGTCCCTAACGCCCCACCCATTTATGGGGCTTGGTAGGTTCATGGCGGGAAGGATCCACCAGATGCGCTCAGGCAAGAGTTACCTCACTACCCACCTGTCGTGGTTTACTGAAGACCCCTCTCCCCTCTGCCCGTTTTGCGAGAAGGACGAAGAAGACTTCACCCACGCCATCCTGTCCTGCGAGTCCCGCAGGGAACCTCGTGAGCGCCACCTCCCAGGACTCACTTCGGTAGATAGGGACAGCCCCCTCTAGTCGAACTCCTCCACCCTCAACTCCCTTGCTAGGTACATAAACGTCACAGCGACGGGTTTCCCACCAGGCATGCTCCCAGCTGAGAGGGACCCTCAACGCCCCCCGGACGCGGACGCACCTGCTCTACCGATCCACGGTTTCGCTCCCTGAGAGGGGAACAACCTCTGCCCGTTATGTTTTTCTTGCTTTGTTAGGAGGTTATTTTTTGTCATGATTATGCGCTTTATTGTTTTATTTCCTTAGGGATTTGGTGTCGGCTATCGGACACACTCAGGAGGATTTTATATTTTGGTGCGAGAGTTCTTTTGTTACTTGCGGGTTTTTGAGATTAAGGTTTTGTTTATGCTATAGCTAGTGCTGCATGCAAGTTCTTGTACCATAAATCAATGAATACATGAAGATAAAAAAAAGAAAAAAGAAAAAAAGAAAAAAAGAAGAAACCGACTAGATAGGCTCTTCACGCTTCGTTCTAAGATATTTCCTTACTTATTACTTTATGCTTTTACGAATATAAAACCTTTACGCTCTTTACGAATACCTACCTACGAGACGAGGACTCTACTATGGGGTTGAGTTGAAGAAAGAGTACGATAGGCGATAAGGATCAGAGACACAAGCGTCTCTCCGACCTTATCGTAGACATAGGTCTAAGAACTATCGTCAGGAGAAGACAAGAGAAGTATTGCCTACCCGTTGCTGAGAACTGACACCGATTAGCGATCGTAACATTACGAAGCGTCACTTATAGCAACGCTTAGACGATACCAAGATGGACTATATCTTTGAGGACCAGTTCTTAGAGCTACCCGAGGTAGCAGACGAGTTACAATGAACAGTTTCGCAACTCGGATGAATGCCAAGTCCGACAACACCCGAAGAACAGTCAACATACGAGGAGTCAAGCTTGGAAGAAGAAGACAAGAGAATAGAGGGACCAGGACCAACCGCAGGAGAGGGGGCTGGCCCTGTACCAGGCCCAGCACCAGAAGCAACACCCGAGCTGAGTCACGAACAGATGGCACAACTCCTAGCACTAGTGGGACAGCATTGACCCAAAGTTAAACAGCCGGAAACATACATGGGAGATAGATCACGGCTCGGGAGCTGGATGGCAGAATTGAAAATTTACTTCTGAGTGATGGGATGGCAAGAAGGACACAATGCGGAAAAGATCATTTACGTCTCAAGCCTCCTATGAGGAGATGCAAGCAGGTGGCTTACACCCTATATAGAAGGCAACAAACCAACAGGATGTCGCAACAGTTCGCCAGTGGTGTACGCAACACCAGAAAGAGAGGCACAAGAAGCGAACCTGAAAGCACAATTCGATCAACTTAGAGAAGAACTGGATAGGGGAATCAGATTCAAAAAGTTGCACAAGAAGGCTCTGGGACCAACAAAGGGCTCCAGACAAGCGGCAGGCCATGACCTATATGCCGACCAAGACAAAAGATCCAAGCAAGAGGTCAAGAGACGATATCAACCGGAATAGTGATAGGATTACCTCCTGGTACCTGCGGACAAATAGCGCCACGCAGCTGACTGGCAGTCAATAAACGACTGATTACCAACGCAGGGGTCATCGATGCTGATTATACTGGAGAAGTCAAAGTGGTCCTCACCAACCTAGGAGAGATCGACAAAGAAGAGATGGATGAAGTACGAGAATTTCATGAAACCACAAGGAGAACGAAAGGCTTCGGTAGTATGGATAGCGCGAAGACCAAGAAAGAGGAATCCGTACAGATTCGAGAAATATCAGCCAATGCATTCGGCCAATATTACAAGAGAGGAGACCTCACCGGAATCCTCAAAGGGAACCCAGGAAAAGAAAAGCTGGAATTGGCGCGAATCAATATCAGCACCGAACTGGTAATACGACAAAAACAACAACGAAAAAGAAAAGGGGTGGTATGACATAAGAGCAGAAGAATACCACCAGTTTACGAACCTATTACAGGAAAAGGAAGTAGACAGACCACCACCGAGAAGGCCCGGGGTGGACCACGAGATCCATATTGAAAAGGACGAGAGAACCAAGACAAAGAAGAAGATTCCATACCAACAACTCTACCCTCTAGAGGAAAAGGAATTGGAGGAACTACGAGGATATATTCAGCAGAATAGGAAAAGAGGATGGATACGACATTCATTTACATCAGCATGATCACCAATCTTATTCGTCAAGAAAAAGGACGGAAAGATGAGACTATGCGTGGACTACCGAGTATTCAACTCGGTGATGAAGATAGACCAGTACCCATTACTGTTAATCGGAGAAGACCTGGATCGGTTAAGAGCGGCGAAATATTTCACCAAGCTGGACATCAAGGATGCCTATCACAACATATTGATAAAAGAGGGAGACGAATGGAAAATATCCTTCGTAACAAGATACGGGATGTATGAATATTTGGTTATGCTATTCGGACTAACCAATGCACCGGTATTATTCGAATGATGGATCAACCAGGTGCTCAACAGGTTCCTACATATATGCTGCATCATCTATTTAGACGATGTACTCATATACTCGGAGAGCCTGGAACAACACAGAATGGACGTCAGCAACATCATGAACAAAATTCAAAAATCAAGGATGAAGATCAAACCATCCAAATGCAAATTCAACAAAAAGGAAACCAAATACTTGGGATTTATCATCAACGGAAATGGAGTCCAAGTAGACCCAGTCAAAACAAGGGCTATATAGGACTGTAGGAAACCAAACAACAAAACCAACATCCTATGTTTTAAGGGATTTTGCAATTTCTACCGCAGGTTCATAGAGGACTTCAGCCTGATGGCAAAGCCCCTTTATAACCTAACGAAGAAGGATGTCAAATGGGAATGGGGAGAAAAGGAGCAAAAGGCTTACGACAATATACAGACCAAACTTACAAAGGCACCAATACTGGTACACTTCGACCCACGAAGGGAAACAACAATTGAGACAGACACATCCAAATATGTTTGTTCAGGGATCCTATCTCAGAAATGCGAGGAGGGAAAATGGCGCCCGGTGTGCTATCGATCAAAAACAATGACACTGGCTGAATGCAACTATGATGTTACCAACAAAGAACTATTAGCCATAGTTCAAGCCCTCAAGGAATGGAGGTGATATATACAGAATAATGATCACCAGGTCAGGGTTCTAACAGACCACAAGAACCTAGTTCCCTTCATGACAACGAAGGAACTCAAGGATAGGCAAATCCGTTGGATGGAGAGCCGAAGCAAATACAACTTCAAAATTGAATACCGACCGGGAAAAGAAGGTGGAAAACCCAATGCCTTAACTAGGATCGCAAGTGACAAACTGCAAGACAAAGAGGGCGAAAGGATCAAGCAAAAGAAGCGAGTTCTACTACCAAAAGAATACTTCGAAGCTATAGAATCAACAGAAATCCTGGACATAGACGATGCAGAACTACGAAGGGCAATCAAGGAAGAAAAGGAATTTTGAGGAATCAGAGAGGACCTTGAAACAGGAAAGAAAGAAAGAAAAGGGGTGGCTTGAGGCCTATGCGAAAGGAAAGACCACTATATGTGGTACGACAGAAAGATATGGATACCAAAAGCCGAAAAGATAAGGATGAACCTTATCATGAAACACCACGACGATAAACTAGCAGGACATGGAGGAACAGCTAAAACAACGGAGCTGATCACACAAAAATACTACGGGCCAGGATTAATGGAGTCAGTCAAACAATTTGTGAAAAACTGTGATATCTGCCAAAGGCCGAAGGCGGTACGACACGTACCATATCGGCTCTTGAAACCCAATGAAGTACCGGAGAAACCATGGCCATCAATATCTATAGATTTCATAATAGATTTACCTAAGGCCAACGGATATGACTCAATCATGGTCGTGGTCTGTCACCTGATGAACATGAGTCATTTTATACCAACACGAATGAACATGATGGCACTGCAGTTCGCAACAATATTTGTTAAAGAAGTCTTCCGACTTCACGGACTACTGAAAGACATCATCACCGATCGAAGATCCATATTTACATCTGGAATATGGAAAGAGATAACTGAGGAACTCGGAATAAAAAGAAAGATTTTTACGGCATTCCATCCGCAAACCGATGGACAAACGGAACGAATGAATGGCATATTAGAGCAATATCTACGAGCCTATATCAATTATCAGCAGGACAACTGGGATGAGCTACTACCCATAGCAGAATTCGCATACAACAATGGAAGACAAGAAACAATTAAGACGACACCCTTTTACGCAAAATACGGTCTCGACTCCGAATATCAGGCCATAGGTCATATAACTAAAGGACTGATAATGGACAAAGAAGATATGAGTCAATTACACGATACTCCACGTGCAGAAATGACGACAGCACCATTACCACAAAAGGAAAACTACGATCAACATAGAAAACCCAATCCACACCTACAACAAGGAGATAAGGTGTGGTTACTACCAAGGAACAAACGGACATCGTGGCCATCCAAGAAATTGGATTACAAGAAAATAGGGCCATTCGAGATAACAAAAAGAATAGGGAAACGAGCATATAAACTCGACCTTCCCCCATCCATGAAGATACACAACACATTCCACATCTCGCTTTTAGAACTCTATCAAGACAACAAACTTCCCTCACAGACGATTATAGCTCCTCCGCCTATCGAACTAGACGGAGAACCCGAATACGAACTCGACGAAATAATCGACTCTCGCTCACACTACGGTAGCCTTCAGTACTGTGCTAAGTGGACCGGTTATTCCCGCGAACACAATCAAGAGTGGTACCTAGCTACCAACTTCGCAAACGCTCAAGATACCCTCCACCTCTTCAACCAACGCTACCCACAGCAGCCATCAGCCAAGCGTCGAGGACGTTCAGGAAGACTATGAACTTGTAGGTAGCCCCACAAGCCCTCCACCGGACGTAGTCAAATGGGCTGCGGCAGAAGAAGCAATCAGAATTAAGAAGGCGCAAGAGGAGAAGACTATAGAGGCCGAGTGGGCCAAGGTGGTCAAAAACGACGAAAGAAACCATGCCGTCTATCACTGGACAGCATGCACGGACGACGGGTGCCCCGTGCCCCTAGATGGAAAACAACGAAGCAACTTCTTCCTGAGTAAGAAGTCGGCGACAAAACAGTCACCACCAACTACCCCAGTCCAAGCCGAATGGGCAACACAACCACAACCTCCACCCACGGGCCCCTCACACTACAAAATCTCTGGGCAGGACTGCATATGCAGGAGCTGCCCCTACCATCAAAGACAATGATGGGAAGCGAAGCAGGTTCCGAGGATGGAACCTAGTGAGGGGGAGGATATAAAAACCTTTTTGTCCAAGGAAGAGCTGCGCAGAACGATTGTGAAGTTGCGATGAGAAAACGATCAGCTAGTAGAGGAAACGAAGAGACAACAAGAAACAATCGCCGGTATGGAGAAAGAAGGAGGAACATACCAGCAGACGATGGAAGGGTCGCGGAGTGGATTGGACATAATTTGGGCCTTCTAAAACGACAGAATAGCGCAAGCAGACGAAGCGCTACGGAAGGAAAAGCTTAAACGAAGAGCCATCATCGACGCGATGCGCGGATTCTACCAAGAGGTGAATGACAGCGCCAAACGCTTCAGAAGGTTCGCGGACCGCCTCTACGATGAGAGATTCTAAGCTCGCAGGGAATCAAGCTTAAGGAGGGAGCAGTTAATGTCATGAATGTGGCTTAAGCGAGGAAAACGTTTTCACATGACTCATAGTTATGAGTCATAGGTATGTTATGTTTTGCACATGACCTTATTTGAGGTCACTAGGACCGAGTAGATAGGCTCTTCACGCTTCGTTCCAAGTTATTTCCTTACTTATTACTTTATGCTTTTACGAATATAAAACCTTTACGCTCTTTACGAATACCTACCTACGAGACGAGGACTCTACTATAGGATCAAGTTGAAGAAAGAGTGCGATAGGTGATAAGGATCAGAGACACGAGCGTCTCTCCCACCTTATCGTAGACATAGGTCTAAGAACTATCGTCAGGAGAAGATAAGAGAAGTATCGCCTACCCGTTGCTGAGAACTGACCCTGGTTAGGGATCGTAACAACACGGGTTGTAGATCAGCTTCAGTACACTCTAATTGTCAACTTGTATCATAGTTAGACTTAAATTCAAAGGTAGACTGCCATTCTTACTTATCCTGTTTAAATCTTCATAGATTCTGTGAAGAGCAACTGCTTCTTTACTTGCCTCACAGTAGGCTACATATTCTGCCTCTATTGTTGATAAAGTAACAATCTTTTGCCTTGATGCCTGCCATAATACAGTATCCTTGCTTAGGAGGAATACAAATCCTGAAGTAGACTTCCTATCGATAGTATCACCTGCCCCGTCAGAATCTGAGAAGCGAAGCATGTTCTCACTATCCTTATAGTAGTTAATACCAAGATCTATCATAGCCTGTAGATATCGCAGGATCCTCTTTACTGCAGCATAGTTTTGCGTATTTGTTGATACACTATACCTACTAAGAAGAAAAACAGTATAGCTAAGATTTGGCCTAGTTTCAACCAAAAGGTACGTAAGACTTCCGATGATAGCTTGGTACTGCTTTTCCAACTCTGGTGAGAGTGGTAATACCTCTGTAACTAGAGAGTAGAGCTTGGAATCCATCATAGTATTGAGTTGGTACTTCCAGGGTATCTCCGTTGGGGTTCTCAGATCAATACAGTTGGTGATTCCAAAGCGTTCAATCATAGATCGAATTAGATTTGACTGGCAAATAGTTAACCTATCCTTTTCATGGCGAATCTCCAATCTGAAGAAGTTTCGAATGGGACTTCAATCCTTTATCTGATATCAATCGTAAAGCTGTCTCTTAGTAGACTCAACTAATATATGATCTGGTAATGATATCAGTATGTCATCAACATAGAAAATTAGAATAACCTTCTTTGATATGCATAGATTTGAGTCAGCAAGTGACTGACTGAATTCCATTTCTTTCAATGTGCCATCAATCTCCTGAAACCAGAGATATGGAGCTTGCTTCAATCTATAGAGTGCCTTCTGTAATAGACAAACTTTATTCCCAAAGCTTGCATCCAACTACTCAATACCCAGTAGTAGTTCCATAACAACAACTCCATTAATCTTTGAATAGAAAAAGGCTGTCACAACATCTATTTGATAGATATGCCAGTCTTTAGATATAGTTAGTGCCAACAGCATACGCAGAGTACTCAAGCGTGCAACAGGCACAAATATCTCCTCATAGTCAATTCAATTAACTTGCTTATAGCCCTTTATTGCTAACCTCACCTTATATCGCTTTTTGCTATCAGCATCAACCTTGAGTCTATAAACCCATTTGCAGCTGATAATCTTCTGACTAGCTGTCATATAGTATTCTTGAGATAATCATGTCCCATGTTTTATGAGTGAGGCATACTCTCCTCGCATGGCCTCCTGCCAAAATCTAGACCTCATAGCTTCCTCATAACTTGAGGGCTCCAACATAAAACCAGTAGATATACTACATAACATAGCTGTAATCTTGTTCTGTACATGGTACTAGTATAGGGAATAGCAGAGAACAGGAGGACAGACTATCTCGACCATCATGTAGAGTTCATCTGGAATTGACTTCTTTGGTTATGATATCAAAACTGTTACTAGGTTTTATGAACTATGATGATTTTGAAAGTGTGAATCATCAATCACAGGACTGGCCTTTTGATTGTTGTCAACCTCTTCTCCTTCTCGCTCTAAAATCATCCTACTATCCAGAGTGCTCCGGGTATTGCATCTAGTAACTTCGTTATTTAGCAACTCTCTGCCCGGGCTGTCACCTTTATCCACATCACTAAACCAGGCAGAATCTAAGGCCTCATCATCATCATCATCAAACCAGACTGTATTCATAGTCTCATTATCTTGTAGTACTATTCTCAAGATATCTGGTCTAGTGATTAGGCTAACAAGCTTATCTTCATCAAACTTCACATCTAATGCTTGGATAACCTGCTTTGTGGACTGATTCTATAATCTCCATATCTTCATAGTCTGATGTACATATTCCAGCATGATGCATTTCTGTAATCAACATCCAAATTTCTTCTCACCATACTAGGGCATTGGAACCAATCTATAAGCGAGACAGCCAAATCTTTGAAGGTGATGCAACTCCGGCTTCTCATTATGAAGTATTTTATAAGGTATAATTCCTTTATTTGCATGTGATGGTGAGTGAGCATCCAAATAAGCAGCTGTCTGCACACTCGCAGCCCAGAACTCAGCAGGCAGCTTAGTATCAAGTAGTAATGATCTGGCCTGGCTGGTGATAGTCCATATCATGCACTCACTCACTGCATTCTTGTGCTGTGTGTATGGAAGAGCTAGCTCATATTGAATTCCTGTAGCACTTAGAATGCCACAGAAGAGAGAATTATTGTATTCTCCTTTCCCATTATCATACTGGAATTTCCAAATCTTATACTTTATGTGATAAAAATTGGTCCAAATCCATGAAGTAAATTCTGGAAACTGGGATTAGAACTCTTGTCAGAGAGGAAGATTACCCAGCTATGACGACAATAGTTATCCACATAGATAATCAAGTACTTTGCTCCATCCTACAATGGGACAAAGATAGCCCTGCATAGATCGGAATAGACTAATTCAAATAGTCCAGAAGCTCTCTTCACCAGCCTTCTTTCAAATCTTTGCTGCTACTTTGTATTCACACATACTGGGCAGTTAACAGTGAACTGATCATTGCTGATATCTTGAATTTCCTCATTTCCAATGACTATTTGCATGGAGCAAATATTTAAATACCCAACTTATTTATGCTACAATTTAAGCTAAGGTTCCAAGGATTTTCTGGCAATACTCAATCTACTCCATTCACGACCATCCGAAGATCTCACTCCTGTAGGCTTTCCCGATAGCTTCCATAAGCCTTGATCTAAGCCAGCCAACATACCTGTGGCACCTGTCTTATTCTCATACCATGAAATATAGCAGGCCTCGCCCATAAACCTGATATCATACTATAACAAAAGCTGACCAACTGATACAAGCAAGCAGCCTAGGTTTAAAACTAATAGTGCAACAATGTCAATATGCCGTAAACTTGGGTATAGCACAAGTCATACTTTCCCCTATGCAATAGCAGGAGTCCAAGTCTTATCACCTCACCAGACCATAGTTTGAACTGGAAGGACTTCAAAAGTCAAAAGGTCTGATTGGTTTGGTGACATGTATTGTAAGGCACCTGAATCAACAAGCTATTGACTGTAATTTCTGCCTACTCCACTTGGTTGCATACAGGTAATTATTAGTGCATGATATATTGTAGGTGTATGGGGAACTTCTGCAAATTGACGATTTGACCTTCCATGATGATCAGATCTTTGCGCGGCAAGTCCACGCATTTAGATACTACAATTGCTGTGAGTATAACCACTTCTCCAATAATGCTAACAGTGGCCCATGCTTTGTGTTTGTCCTCCTACTCACTGAGCACTACCCAGCCTGCTTAGTTCAGAGTGACTCCAGGATGACCTCTGGCATCAGTGAAAAAAATTGCACCTCAAATGAAAAGCACTCGTGTCCAAATCTAAGACGTCCACATCCAGTTGCACCTGCTTTGCTTTTCTCGTGTCGTATGTCCCACTTTTCTGATTGTGAACGGTTTTATTTTCTGATATCCTTTGCGTTCTAACGCCTTATTTCAATTCTTTCCATCCCAGCCTGTATGCCTCAGGCTTATTCTGTTCTCACACTTTCTACAATTCTGATTCAAGTCCTAGGTTTCATCTAGTGTACTTACATATAAATATTGTAAATCATACTCATCAGAAGGTAGGTTCTTTTCATATATGATCAGTCATAGGTGAACTCAATTCATCTACTGATACTCATTATGGGACCTTTTTCCAGGTAGCATTTAGGATCATTGCCTGGTATTTAGTAATTGTTTAGCACCTCCATATGGACTCCGGCCATTCCACACCTATTCTCAATCATGTCTGCCTCCCCAAATGACTAAGAAAAGAATAGCTTTTTATGAAGTGTGTGCTCATTGTGATGATATATGTACCGAGCGATTTGCCCAATTTCGGTAATTAAAAGAATTTATAGTTGATCTAGCATTTTGAGATGTGACTTCAGTATTCAGAGTATGCTACTGCCCCCTTTACAAAAGGGAAAAAAAGTAGAGCAGGGTGTTGCGCACCCTGAATTTGTTTATTTGCAGCCCGTCAGCAGATTGTCCAGTGATTGTCTGACAACGCAGTCTATCACCCCCCGTAAATCTTATCCCTCTCAATTCTGTCTAATTTTTTTCTACTGTACCAGTCTTCTTCTATTTATTAGAACTAGTATTATTCCTGTTACCATATCTCTTGGCTAACTGTTCAATTTTCATGATAATTAATCAATGCGAGATCTATCATGAGTGAATTTATTGACTTTTTATTTATATATCGAACTCCGTGTATATAGAATAATTTGATATATTTTATTAAATGTAAGCAGATCAATCCTGTGATTAACTATCCATTGTGTCTCCCCAACAGGAATCACAGGAGCCTGGCCAGTCACAGTCTCTATATCGACTATCTGTATATCTCGGCAAGTAGGCAGCTCATGGACTTCTATATATCCACTTCCAATGTGAAATTTGCCCAGGTTTATTGGATTGAGCAATTGAACTAATGCCAGCGAACTGACACCTCCAGCCTTACTCCAGACATTTCTTATCTTGAAAAGTTCCAATAAGCATGCTACTGACCTCCTACACAGATCTCCGTAAGTGTCCACTCTCCTAACCTGAATCCATATTCAATCATTTTTAGGGGAAGCATTCCGGAAATCTTTTGCTACAGTACAGCGAACCCAATGAATCTGAAACACATCAGGCTCTTGGAAGTCTGGGACTGGAATCTCATGCTGGGTAAAGTGCTCTACAGAAAGCAATCCCAGTTTTGTGGAGTCCGCATGTAGCTGCCCTTGATCCATTACAGTCTACTGGATATAACACAGCATCTTCCTCACCATGTCAGAATACTGGATTTTGTGGATGGTACAAAGTTCAACTAGTCTGTTTGTATCCTTCAAGTAGCCTCTGAGAGCCCAATGAGGTACACTGTAGCCTGAGAAAGCGTGTAGCTCTGATGCGACATTCCCTATCCTGACCGCATTATCAGTCTTCAAAAGTACCTCCAGTATCTGCAGCCTCATCCCTAGGGTATGCTGGCAGCCATATTGTAACAAGATCTGTCAGCACACAGTTTCACTTTTGTTTGACTTCTGGTAGCCTTCTTTGACCTGCACCTTATGTGCCAGCTCGCAAATATCAATGGAATACATCGAAATAGACCTAAAACGTCAGATGTGAGACTCAAAATGAGTCAGGTAGTGCATCTTGATGAAGTTGAAGTGGTTCTCCCGCAGCATTAAATCTGCCTGCTGATCAATCCTTTGGAAACTCTCTTTAGCCACAAGCCGATGCCTTTTAGTACTGGAGATACTTGTGGCTTCCATGGCCCGCTGATTTTGCATCTGTTTTCTCTGTTCCTGATCCTGAAACTTTACCAAGGCATGGATAGCCTATAAGGTTCTAAACTCCTGGAATATGTCTTTTGTCCAATGAAATGTCTGAAGATACATTTCCATGCAGGAGAGTGTCTCCCACGTATGACTGCGATACTGGACCATCAGACTAAAATCAATCAGCATGCTGACACATTTCAAGGCACGTCTAAATGGGAGTTGCTAAGAACTGTCAGGATTGCGTAGTGTGGATGCCAATAGTGCTAAAATACATCAGCCCAGGTTTTGCATCTCCTTTTCCTACCATTATGTTATATCACAATAGGTTTTTTTTGATAAGTTAAATTTGGGATATGGGGAGATCACTTTCCAGGCATCGTCAAATGCTTGCTGCCACTAGTGCTTTTTTAAGAACCCTTCCACCCATTCCATCATATGTTTAAATAGACCAAGGTAGATATTATGTAAAAGGTTCGGCTTGTGGAGGTCTGCGGGATCTATCCAGTAGAGCCCTGTGAATACATTATAGCCTAATTTTCCCCCAATCTGCTGAAAGTAGTCTGTAATACTTGTCCTTCCTATATCCTCCTGGCCCAACTGTCATGAATGTGGCTTAAGCGAGGAAAAGGGTTTCACATGACTCATAGTTATGAGTCATAGGTATGTTATGTTTTCGCACATGACCTCATTTGAGGTCATGGATTTTACACATATGACTACTTGGTGATATGACTTGGTTATGATGTTATGTTATGTTTTGCATATGACCTCATTTATAGGTTATGGATTTTGCGCATGTGACAATTTTGGTCATATGACTAGTTTATGATGTTTTGATGTGACTCACAGTTGTGAGTCATATGGGACATGTGATGCAAAGTATGAGTCACAAGGGTGTGAAGAGCAACTATATAAGGAGGTCACTAGGACCGAGTAGATAGGCACAGGTTCCCCCAGATCCCGGGAGCTGACACCCCCAACGAGATAAACAAAGCCCTCCTAGGACACTTCTTCCCTGAGAAAGGGTCCTCCCCCCCCCCTCGTATCCTTCGTGAGTTTAAAGACGTCCCGGAGCTGTCAAAAGAAGAGATATCGTCAGCTCTTAGGAAGTCCTCTTCTTCCTCTGCCCCTGGGCCAGACCAGATGCCTTACTCGGTCTGGAAAATGGTCCATCTGATTAACCCTTCCATCCTCACGTCCCTCCTGGGCCCGCTGGTCAGATACGGGTACCACCCCCCCTCCCTCAAAAAAGCCAACGGCATAGTCCTCGACAAGCCTGGCAAGCCCTCATATGACACCCCCTCGTCCTTCCGCATCATCGTCCTCCTGGAGACTGTTTCTAAGATCCTCGAAAGGGTAATGGCGAACCGCCTCTCGGCCCTTGCTCGGTTCCTTGGCCTCCTCTCACCCAACCAAACTGGCTCCCTGCCTGGCCTGAGCACCTTCGACGCGGCGGCTACCCTCTCTCACGAGGTTCAGCTGTTTATGCGCCCGAAGCTGAAGGTCTCGACCCTCTTCCTGGACATCAAGGGTGGTTTTGACAACGTCTCGGCCCCGATCCTCTGCGATAGACTCGCCACCAAAGCAGTCAACCCCTACATGGTCTTGTGGATAAGGTCGTTCCTCCACGGCCGCTCTTGCCGCCTGATTTTTCAAGGCGCACCCCAAGTGTTCTCACCAGTCTCCGTCGGCACCCCCCAGGGCTCCCCGATCTCCCCCCTGCTCTTCGTCATTTATGTCTCAACCCTTCACTTTCCGGTCCATAAGGGGCTGATCTTATCCTACGTGGACGATTTCGCGGTCACGGTCGCGTCAAACTCCTACCGAAGAAACATCCAAAGACTGCAGGGCATCACCAGAACGCTCCAGC
>JACCEG010000606.1:42471-68561 GCA_014065205.1 Tuber brumale | reverse complement strand
ACCTAGCGTTGAGGGTTGATTTCAATCGCCGGGTGTGTAGAGGAGACGGAGGATGTCCTATCCTATCTACTCGGACCTAATGTCCTCCTTATATAGTTGCCCTTCACGCCCTTGTGACTCATCCTTCAAGTCACACGCCACATATGACTCACAACTGTGAGTCATACTCAAAACATCATAAACTAGTCATATGACCAAAGTGGTCACTTGCGCGAAACCCATGACCTCTAATGAGGTCATTTTCGAAACATAACATATCATCATAACCATGTCATATGACCAAAGTGGTCATATGTGCAAAACCCATGACCTCTAATGAGGTCATGTGCGAAACATAACATACTTATGACTCATAACTATGAGTCATGTGAAAACCTTTCCTCGCTAAGCCACATCTGTAACAATAATGCTATAGACATGAAGCAAACATTCGAAATACAAGCAGTAGAATGAAGTTATGCCTTATTGATATCTACCTCCTTGAGATCATTAAGAATTATTTGAGAATACCTGCTTTCGTGAAATAAGCAAGGAAATATTTATAGTCAATTTTATGCTAGTAATAAATTGAGAGTTCTATATATAGGTATCAGGCTATGAATATAAATATGAGGGAGAGCTATGATAGTGAGAGCAGCTCTACAGACTGTGCTATATCTAGTCAAAAGTTTGATTAGTTAGAAGCATCAATGGAAGAAGAGGAGAGCAATGCTGGCCAGTACTATACACATAGTAAGAGAATGTAAATAGAGGTTATATAATATAAAAATAATATTTCAATACCAAATTGATCTTAGCATCAGTCTAGCCATGAAGGAATATGGGGACAGAATGCGCGAGAAGGAAAATCTTTAATTTTGATAGATGGCATTAGAGGATTTGCCTACCAGAGAGTAAGGAAAAGTAGCAATAGTTAGGTAGATTGAAAAAAAGAATTTGGCAGAAGTAATAAAGAAGTTAAGATAACTTTTAACTACAAGGAGTGAGTAAGTAAAGTAATATAGTAAAGAGCTTACTAATCATATACTGCTTTGTCTCTAGCTTGTTTATAGTTGTTTCATAGTTCAAAAATATACGAAGATGGATGAATAGTAGGTACTTGCACTATAGGTGACAAACTCTTATATTAATAGCTAGGATTATGATACAGTGCAAATGATTATTCTCTAAAAGCATGATTAAATACAAAAAAGTTGAATTCTGACTTATCAAACTGCTATGAATGGTGATCAAATAAAGTCTATATTTAAAGATAAGAATATTTTACTTGCAGTTTGTAAGCATATAAAAAAAACTGGAGAAGATAAGATACTTTCAATAAATTCCTGTCATGAAGAACCAGAATAGAGAAGTCAACAAAGGAGGAGAGGGGATAAGGATGAAGTCAGGAGAGAGCAGGAGCCAAAACCATGTTGGAGTATATTCTGAGCACACCAGAGAGTGATTAAAAGTATAAATAGGTTTTGAATTATCATAAAAAATAGTATAAAAAATATAGACATTAAGGAAATATGTAAATTAAATATAAAATTTAACAGAAGGAATAAATAAGCAGTTACAAGTATATATGACCTCTAGAAGCTACAATTACAGTTAAATATATTGCGGTATTGAATTAACCTCCTGCTATTTCTTATGAATAATATTAATTATTTCTTGGTTTCTTTTTAAATAGAGAAGTTGTTTACCTAACTTATGTTTTACAATATGCTAAATATTTTCTATAGGATTCAGATCAGAAAAAGATGACAACTAATTCAACTTTCAGATTCCACACTCTTCTCATATCTGTTAAGTATGAATAATTCTATGAGTGAATGCATCATTTTCTATTAATTATAGGAAATAGTCAACTTGTTAGTTCTTATAGTACTAAAAGGGTCAGATAATTGGAGTAAGAATATAGTTCACATAACTGTTTGCAGTTATAGTTTTCCAGCTATCTCAATTTGAGAAAACAAGAGAATACTTTTTACATCTCAGAATCACCAGCTAGATTATTATAGAGTTTCTTTTTGGAAAACATATAGCCCTTTATCAAAAGTGTTCATAAAATGCTTACAAAGCAACCTTGTTAAAAAAAAAACTCTTTACATAGTTAATTGTAATGACTGAGTACTACTACTACAATATTATAATCAATAATTAGAGCTAAATTTCTGTAATGATAGACTTTCCTTAGTATTGTCTAGTACTTTAAAAAAAAAAAATTCTGTTTCTATCACAATTACATTACTTACTAGTTTATTTAGTCTATTGGTAGATTCTATATTCCTAACTCATTATTCCATTTTAATACAATACCTTACCTGCCCTCATACAGCTACTAGTAGAAAAAATTGAAAAATTTAAAAGTTCATAGGCAGAAACACTACTGCTCAATTGGCTTGAGGATACTGAATGCTGCAAGCAACTTGAAATCCTGAGAGTCTAATCCTATTATTCCAATTTTCACTGACAACTACAAAGATATTATATATATTTTAAGACTATAAACCAAATTGAAGTAATTAAGTACTAAGTTCTATATATCAATTCTACAAAAGAATGAAGAAAAAATCTGCAATCCTCTCTTTACTATAAAGGGCAAATGAGAAGATAAGAAAGTATATCTACTATATGAGAATTGTTAACATTTTTCAAGTTAATATAAGAATTACAACACTAAGAAAGCTTTGTACTTCATTTTCTATTTCCTAAATCATCAGATATAATTCTTTTACTTGTAATTATTCTAGGATTTGTTTATTCTTTTTTATTCAAGTTGTCTTCAATAAAAAAAAGTCCTTTATACATAATAGATTTCCAAAATGAGTTGTAATGAAATGGAGAATGCAACTACTATCTAAATAAAAATATAAGCTAAGGATTGTCTGAGATAGTAGCTTTTGCTAAAATACTCAAGGGCCAATCCTAGAAGTACTATTACCTTTCCTGCCCCATAGCAGAAATAAGGTTATGAACTATCTATTATATCTAACAAATAAACTAACGCATATTGTAAATTGTAAGAAATGCAAGAAAAGAATTGAATTGAAAGATTCTAGACTATGTGGAGGGGACTAATGATATAGTATTGATTTCAGTCCAATTATTGAAGTTTTTATTATAGTCTTGACTGGCTATTGTGATTCATGTTAGCAGTGGGCCCTTTTGTTTTTTTGGTGATATTGCTTAATAAGTATTTCACAGTCACTTTTGATGAGAGACTATAAGTACTTGAGAATCATGCTAGTACTCTTTTCTAGACTTCATAGCAATTAAAATCCAGTTTCAGATTCCTAAAAGTTAAATATAATATTCATTAGTTTTAATGATAATATTATACTAGTCTACTCTATCTAATACTTACTCGTACCAAGGTTGTAGCTTCTGAGCTATTATCCTGGCTGCTCACAGGCTCACAACTTGAGCACTCCCAAGAAAGTACCTGATAGCTCAATATAACTTTGTAGCTTAACATGTCTTGTAGCTTACTATACTAATTCTTTGGCTTACACTCAGTTTAACTGTGTGGCTCAACATAACATTATGGCTTAACATGACTTTATGGCTCAATATAACATTGTGGCTAAACTTGAAAATAGTATTATACTATCTTACTATAGTAATTTTGTAAGTCATTTATGTAACTATTAAGCTTGAAATAACTTTGTATATAGTTTTAGTAAAAATCAATTACAGGTTCTAATTAACAACTTTTATTATCCTACTTATAACAAATCACCCAACTTACAAAAAATGATACCTCCAATACTGTTATTTATTCTTCCAAGTCAGCAAGTCAAGCCTTACCAGGATGCGAAAATATGTATTCAGGCAGCAATTACCTGGATTCACAATAGTTATAAAGAGTATCTGTTAGGTGGAAGCCAACTTTAGTGCACATATGAGAGACTTAAGCCAAAATCTTTGTTCAAAGAGTTTGCTAAGGAAGGCTCATCTCAATAAATAAGGGAGAGAAAGATTCAAAAGTGTAAAACAATATTATATTGATAAGATCTTATCTTTATTCCTTGATGGCATCTGTAAAGCTTGGGAGGTGCTTTGATATTTATATCTCATATGTGAGTATTTGTGGACTACTTCTAACTACTATATATCTGAAGTACCACTCTGGTTTTAATACGGAAATGTTCAGAATCTTATAAGTGCAAGTACTGTTTGACCTTAAACCTTTTTACACTTTTTGACAGTTACAGAATAGTATTTCTCTGCTAAGATACATGTACTATTTGTTATACCAAATAGACATTCTTGTCAAGATTCTAGTTTACTTACAGTGAATAGAGATGTTTGTACCATGATAAGAATACTTGTCATGGGGTTTCATTTGTTATATATTATGATTTCACACACATGACCTATGCAGAGGTTATGGGAACTACACACAAGACCAAGGGGACTGTGCACTATAGGTTACTTTCATGTACCTAACCTATTAAGAGATCATAATAGCTATACACATAACCAAGGAGGCTATGCAGGAGAATATATTATCTTACACACATGATCTTACACACATGACCTATTAAGAGGTCATATGGCTTATACACATGACCTGTAATGAGGTCATATGACTTTTATATTACATGACCTATGATAAGGTCATATGACTTTTATATTACATAAGTATATAGGTTGCGATTGCGACTCATAGTTAGTTTTGATTTGTAAGCAGGTTGGATGAAGGACTGCATAATGAAGCTGACAGGGCTTAGTAGTTAGTTTATCCTCTGTCTCCTCTATTTTCCTTACACTTGAAATCAACCTGCAATACAGGACTCTCATGAACACCCACCTCTCCTCTCCTTCCATCATGGCTTTAACCTAGAAGTAACAGCCATCCTCTTCCTCCCCTCACTATCCTCTTTCGCTTTCTAATGTATTGATGCTTTTTTCCACTTGGATTCTGGTACTGTCTTTCTGCTGCCTGTTCCCTCACTCTCATCTCGCTCAGTGAAGTTCTCCTCATAGTCAGCGACCCATCACTTCCCATGCAACAAACTGCTGGGAATACACTTTGTGGTATATGAGAACATCTTAATAGGCCATCGGTTGATCTTGCCCTATTCTCCTCTAAGAGACCACCTAGTCAGACACAAACACGATTGCTGATGGGTGACATGGTTGCGTTCAGTTTCTGTCCCATTCTCATGGTTTGATCGGCTGGCCCCCTACTGCTCCCCCCCCTTTCCATGGCTGGAACCCTACTACTGCTACCCTCTTCCGCCATTCCCTACAGTTAGTACCTGTCTTGGTCTGCATCACATTCCTATAATTATTCAATATTTTTGAGTCTGTAAGAGTATATATTCTAGCTTGGTTGTTGTGGGATCTACTGGTGCAGTGTTTCGTTTGTTTAATGGCGATATTCTAAGTGGCTACCTGCTTATATTCACCTGCTTTACTCTGAAGCCTTCTCTTGTATTTTTGGATAGGTATTTTAGGGCTTTTGCAGTCGGGATGTGTTCTGGGCCCCATACAAGAGGGCCTTAGGGATACTGTCTGGCCGAACAGAAGGAGGTATAGTGATTCCTTTATGCCATAGCTAGCGCTGCATGCAGATTCTTGTACCCTAAATAATAATGAAATATATGAAGATAAGAAAAAAAAAGAAAAAAGAAAAAGAAAAAGGCTGAGTAGTTAGTTTCATCCTCTGTCACCTCTATTTTCCTGATGCTTGAAATCAACCCACAATGCAGGACTCTCATGAATACCCACTCCCCCTCTCTTCTCACAATAGCTTTTCCCTAGGAGCGACGGACATTTTCATATTCTCATTACTGTCCTCTTTCACTTTCTTATGCATTGAGGCTATCTTCCCCTTGGGTTCCTGTATTGCCTTTCTCCTACACATTCTCTCCTTCTCACCACGCCTAGTGAGGTTCCTCTACATGATCAGTCACTGCTCACTTCTTGTGCTTCAGACCGCTGAGAATATGATTTGCGGTATGTGAGAACTCTTCAGGAGGCTCATAGATTAATCTTGCCCCTCCCCACAGTTGGCTTAAGTGGTAGTATCCTATCCACTAAGTGACACTATCTCACCGAGAACAAGAAACTACATAAGAGATGTTGTATCATGCTCGCCTTCCTCGACTGCGGACCGACTAGTAAGACATGAACACGGTTACTAAGTGTTGACATAGTTGCATTCAGTTTTCTTCCTGACTTCAAGGTTGGATTGGCTTGCACTCTACTGCTACATACTCTACTAGCTAGTACCCTAATATTGATACCCTCTTCTGCCATCTCCCATTGTTGGCACCTGTTTTGGTCTGCATCAAATTTCAGGAGTGCTTCTACATTTCATCCGCGAGTATGTATTCTCTGGCTCAGTTGTCAAGGGATTTTGTTGCAATGTTTACTTCTTTTTTTTTCAGTGATATTCTAGGTAGTTATCTTCTTATGTTCATCTACTTTGGTTTATGGTCTTTTCTTCTGTTTTCGGATGGATTTGTTGGGACTTTTTGGGTGAAAATGTGCAGTTAGGCCCATACTAATAGTCTTTAGAGATATGGTCAGGCTAGGCTGAGGGAGAGATGGGGATTTTTTTGTGCCATAGCTAGCACTATATGTGGATTGTTATACCCTAAATAATAATGAAATATATGAAGATGAAAAAAAGAAAAAAAGAAAAAAAGAAAAAAAAGTATAGTATTTAGTTCATCTTCTGTCACCTCTATTTTCTATGCATGTGAAATCAACTTTCAAAGTGGGAATCTCACAATTCCCCCTGCTCTCCCCTCTTTATGTATGATGATTTCAGCTTAGGAGTGATGGCCATTCTCATCCTTCTCTTACTGTCTTCGCATACTTGTTTTATGCATTGAGGCTTTCTCTCCCTCACGTTCTAGTACTGCTTTCTGCTGCTGATTTCCTCCTATCTCTGCGCTTAGCAAGGCCCACTCATATAGTTAGTAAGTACTTACTTCCTAGATGGCAGACAGCTAGGAACATGATTTGCAGTTCATCAGAACTCTGAACAGGCTCTTGAGTAGATTACACCCTTCTCTTTAGATCAGCAAGTGGTGGTCTGCCATCTACTAAGTGATGCTATTTTTCAAGGAACAAGGAACTATATGAGAGATACAGTAAAACATCTTACCCATGACCTTGGGTCTTCCTAGTCAGACGCAAATACAATTACCAAGAGTTGACATGATCGGATGCAGTTTACGCAACTTTCTTAAGGTTAGATTGGTTAGTACCCTACTGCTATGTCATACATATTTTGAGTCCACCGGGTATCACTACCAGGTTTTCTGGCCGAAATTGCACTGGTCTCATTGCCTTCCCAGGGGACCTTTCACCTTCCGGGAGGGTATTCTCTTCAGTCTCCAACCACCTGCACCAGGTATATATCTGTTTGCCATATGTATATTTATCATAGGTAGCCTAGGGTTTGGGCTCTGGAGTTGGAATTTAGGTTTACTGGCTGTTAGGCGGATGCCGAGCTCTAGTATATCTGAGGGATATGGGCCAAAATCTTTGTTTTGGAGAATCTGTCGAGGAAGGCTCATCATGATAAAATAAGTAAAGTAAAGATTTGAAGTATAGAACAATATTATATGGATAAGATCTCTTCTCCGTTGCTTGATGATGTTGGTAAAGCTCAGAAGGCACTTTAATATTTATAACTCATGCCGGAGTATTCGCGTACTACTTCTAACAACTATGCCTCCAAAGTACCACTATGGTTTTAATACGTAAGCGTCTAGAATCTTATAAGTGCAAACACCATTTGACACTGAAACTCATCGCACCCTTTGATGGTTACGGAATAGGATTTCTCTGTTGAGATGACTGCGTTATTTGTTGTACCAAACAGCAGCCTCCAACTTAGTTGTCTGCATAGACTATGATATTACTCTAGTTTTGTTGACTATCGTTCCAGTAGTCTCTTTAGTCATGAAGTGATAACGTTCATGTTAGGCCACCAAGTGCCAATTGCAAGTCTACGTCCAACATATCAATGTCTTAAGGGTCTCTGACTTATCTAGGTCTTCCTTTCTGAGTGTGCTTCCCCTTGGTCTACCACCCTCCATATAGGGATCCTATTACTAGGACCAATCAACTTACAGCTGATCTCAAAAGGGTATGGGTAGATTCGGTATACCCCTAATAGCCTCTGCTACTGGGACCTCCTCTTATAGTATTTCGTCAAAAATGTCCCATCACTTTCGGCCCATAGTTTACGAAGCCTAACCTTGATGCCTAGTATTTCAATGCGCCTCAAATGGAAATCTTCCGTTCTACTTCCCACATGTCGCCAAAGGTCCCGCCTCATATATCCTGCGAACAGCATGTGGTCAGATGGATGGTGGTAACGTATATGGTATTATGAAGTGCGCTTCATTGACGTTACATTTCAGTCATGGGAAGCAACTCCCAGAATCTCGCTAACAACATGTGGGGCCCATAACGGAGCCAGATGGGGGTGTAGGCACTCCGGGAAATCGGGGGTTTCTGTGCAGTTACCCTACCGTGAGGTCTGTGCACTTCTTGTCTCCGATTTCAATATGTTTAACATGAGCTCCCTCCTACCAGGCTTCACCTCAAATGCCTTTATAACGTTTTATAATTTTTTCAAATACATTTTAAGACTCAGTGAGGTTAGGGTAAAAAACCTGCCACGTTTACTTGGCCACAGTAGGAAAACCATTTTCCTCACCATCTTACTTCTGTCCTTTCTGACATGTCTGGATTTTTATTATGAAAATTCTCTTCAATTTCCTGCGCATTTTCCATAATAGTAGCTGGCTTCTATGTGTTCCCATGTTCTTGACACCCTTGTTATTTGACGAAGTACCAAAGTTCCCACTTCTCTTGATAGCAACTGCATACCTATTTTCTGTAAGAGTGAATCTCGCTTCATACTACTTTTTTCAACCTCCCATTGTAGATCGCCGTCAAAGTCCTGTGGCTCTCTATGGGGTTCCTGGTGATTATCATGAACTGATTTATGATAGAGTTCCAATAGTGCGACAGGGAAGAAGGGGTGAATGTTCCAACCATTGGATATGTTGAGCTTGAATGCTTGTGACCCATGCTTCTCTATAATTTGGAAAGGACCGTATAGCTTCAGGCTTAACCTCTTTGATTTCTATCAGGTGTGAATGTTTTTTGTGTTTAACATTACTTTGTCTGCAATCTTGAAGTCCAGCTGTTGTCACGCTTGCTGGTCATAATATTTTGATATTCTTTTCACAGTCTTTTCTAGTGACCCTCTTGCTGGTTCGTGAGTCATCTTAATCCAGTTTGCATAGAGTGTTGCTCCTGGATTTTGAGCTTCATACTCCTTCATCCACTCTGTCTGTCAATGGAATCCATAGTTCGCATAGAATGGCGACATCCCATGAGCATTAGTGGTGGAGTTGTTATAAGTATGTTGAGCTAGTGGTAGTAACTGATACCAATTGTTCTCATCGTAGTTGACAAAACTTCGCAGGTATATTTTCAGTGCTTTGTTGATATGTTTGGTTTGTCCATCAGTTTGAGGGTGGTATGCCATGAACATTTCTTTCTTAATATTCAGTGCCTTCCTGACGGATTCCTGGAATTCTCCTGCGAACTTTGAGTCCATATTCAAGCTGATTTTGGTTGGTAGGCTGTGGAGCCTCCATATGTTTTTCAGGAATGCGTTTAAAATATCCTTGGCCATAGCCAAGGTCTGAAGTACAATGAAATGTACCATTTTTGTAAATCAATCAACTACTACCATTATTTGAGTGCAACATTGCAACTCACGTAGTTGGGTGATGAAGTCCACTGAGATAGACATCCAGGCTCCTAAGAGTATTTGCAATAGTTGCAATAATCCATACTTAGCATGTCTAGGCGATTTATTATGCTGGCATTCATCACAGGATCGAATGTAGTTGTTGACCCATTCTGCAGGTCCTTTCCAGTAGAAGTCCCGCATAATGATCTCCCAGGTTTTCTCTTGTCTGAAGTGACCTGCAACGTTTGTATCATGACATCATTCTGTGATCTTTGTGTATAGCTTCTAGCTATTTGGTACAAATAGTCTTCACTTATAATATAGTAGATCATCGGTTAAGGTCCAGTCCTTGGAGAAATCCTTTCCTTCATGTCGTAACCTAATGAGTTCTTCCCTCCGTTGCCTCCTAGCTGTGTCTGTTCCGATAGCTCCCTGTATCTTGCTTAAGAATTCAGGATTAAACTGCTTCATACCTTTTTGTAGCATAATGGTGTTTGCCATCAGAGCTTTTTCTGGGACTTCCAAAATATCATACCCATGTTCGTTGTCTTTAGCTAAAGCCTATAGGTCATTGATGCTAGGTTCCTGTTCCTTCACCATCAAGGATCTTCTTGCTATATCGGTACTTCTGAATCCTGCGGTTCCTCATTCTCTTTCTCCCTAATCGCCTACTTCTATCATATCTGAGCTGTTGACTTTTTCTACTACCAGTTGAGTTACCCGATCGCCCATTCTTATCTGGCGGTCCTCATTCTTGTAGTTGAATAGTACGACCTTTGGTTCTCTGGTGTAACCGGTATCGATTACTCCTGCACCGGCTTAGATTCCGCTCCGAACTACAAGACCACTTCTTGGGGCAACTCTTCTGTAGGTTTCCTCGGGTAGCCCCATGGCTATACTCTTTCTTATTAATGCTTGTCTATATTTGGTGACAATATCATCGTCTATGGCGTACAGGTCATGTCCTGCCACCATTCTTGAGCACTTCGTTGGCAAATATGTCTTTTTACACAATCTCTTATCCCTAATCATGGGTTCCTTTCCATCCCTTTATGGTCCCAAATGCAAATTCTTATCTCCATCCTAGTCTTCTCCCTCACCACCAACCCTCACTACTAGTGATACCAAGAAATTTATGGGTTTCAAAATTTTCTATTCGCAACACATAGCTCCCGCCTCATCACGGTACTTCGGCCGTCTGCTTAATGTGTCAGTCTTTCCACCCTTTGTGCCTGGTTGGTTTACAATACGAAAATTGTATTCTACTAACTTCTGAGCCCATCGAATTTGATGGCCACTTCAGACTTTTGAGGTGAGGAAGTATTGTAGATTCTGATGATCGGTAAAGACTGTAATTGGTTTTTCTGTTCCCATCAAGTAGTCTCTCCATTCCTTAAATGCTTTGACAATCGCAGGATGTTCTTTATCGTGAATTTCATAATTGCGTTCTGCCGAGTTTAGTTTTCTGGAATGGAACGCTACTGGATGTAACATTTTTTCAAAGCATTAAGAAAGAACACAACCAAGTGCGAAGTCGCTAGCATCGGTTTCCACCACTGTCCCTCTTTCTGGGAAGAAGTGGTGAAGTATGGGAGCTGTCGTGAATAGGTATTTTAATTCTTCAAACCCTGTATCCTGCTCAACTACCCCTTTGAAATTCTTAGGATTTCCTTGTAATGTCACAGTGATGGGTTTGCAAATAGCTGAGAAGTTTTGAATAAATCTTCGGTAGAAGGTAGCGAATTCAATAAAGACTTGTAACTCTCTAACCGACTTAGATGCTTTCCACACCATTGTGGATTCCACTTTGCAGGTCCTCATTCACATCCCATCAACCACTGCTATACAGCTGAAGAATTCTACCTCTGTAGCATGGAAGGTTGATTTCTTTAGTGATACCGCTAATCGAAAGTCCCTTAGACTTCGTAAAACCCTTTTGACAGCTGCAATGTATTCCTTTTCGTCCTTTGAGTAAATAAGAATATCATCAAGGTAACACATGACTCCAACATCCAGGTATTTCTTAAGTACTTGGTTCACTATATCTTGAAAGGTTGCCGCAGCATTAACCAGTCCAAAAGGCATGACCTTATATTCATAGTATCCATATCTTGTATGGAATGCCGTTTTCCATTCATCTCCTTCCTTTATCCTAATCAAGTGCTAACTGTCTTTAAGGTCTAACTTGGTGAAGATTGTTGCGTCGGCTACTCGATCTGTGAGTTCGGACATTAGTGGAAGGCAATGTTTGTTGAGGATAGTAATCTTATTTAGATTTCGGTAACGCACAACTAGGCATAATTTTCCATCTAGTTTAGGTACAAATAATATCGGTGCTCCTGCTTGTACTTGACTCCACATGATTTTTCCTTTTTTGATCATGGTTTCCAAATAGTCTTGTAACTCCTTAAGCCGTTTTTTGGACAGTGGATATATCAGCCCCTAGAGGGGAGTTGATGCTGGAATCAACTTGATCTCATGTGGGAAGGTTCGTCTTAGGGCTAGCTTTTCTGCTATCTGGGCTTCAAACAAATGTTTGTAATGCCAGTATTCTTTCGCTAACGATTCAAGTTTTACCCTATTTTCGATAGCTCTGATTTGTCAAATGCGATATGTATTAGAATCCTAAGTGCCTGATTCGTAATATTCACACATATCTACTATTCCTTCATCTTCCTCCACATAGTTTTCGTAACATTTTGCAGAGAAGGTCCAATTTTCTGCATCTTCTCTGTGAGATACTAGGTGTTCATGATGCCACCAACCAAATGGAATTATCATTCCATAATGACCTGCTTTAGCTACTTCACACGACAGTTCAGAGATGTGTTGGTTTTTTCCAATTTCCAATTTTATGGGTAGAGTATAACACTTCCCTTCTGGGGTGGCGGGTGATCCATCAAAGCTTAAGATATCAACTGTGTTGCTGTGTTCAAGAATAGGAACGTAACAGCCTTCAACTAGGTCCTTATTGATAAGGAACATGTTGGATCCCAAGTCTAACAAGACTTTAACTTTGTATGACTTATTGTGTATATGGAGGTAAGCAATCTCCCCCGGACAGTAGTATTCCTTTTGTTTTGTAGCGTCTAATTCTACGCGCTTGGTGCGGATAAGACATTCTTGGGTTTTACATTTAGGCATCATAGGTATTGGATATAGGTAATAAGATGTTTGTTACTATACCCATGTAGTTTCGACCATTGAGGTCTCCTCAGACAAACTAGTAACTCTTTAGCTCTAACAATCTGGGTCTACATACTAAGCAGCATTTCACTGATGCGCTATTTGCGCAGGACTAGTTTTCAGGCTAAATGCCTTCTCCCGACACACAAAACCTAGGCTCATAGCTGATGTTAGTGCGGTTGTTAGTCATTTTACTGCCCTGGTGTGGGGTTCCCGCTTTTACTGATCCTTTCCCTTCGGGTTTCGGTTATCTGTCCAGCTCCCTCAAAAGGGCCTTGTGCACCAAAGCGGTACATCCCTATCTCCCACTCTGGCTAGAAGGCAAGATTGTACATATGTATAAGATGACTCAGACTCTTGCGGTAGGTAGAACAGTCCGTGTCAGTTGTCCTCCTGTCGTGTATTGTTATCTGGTAGATCTTCCATTGCTATGCCCTAACTTCTTCGGTATAGTAACTTACTTGCACATGGGTAACAGGCGGCCACCAAGTAACACAAGTAACTTTGTACTGTTGGCGACCAGGCCACATGGGCATGTTGACTATCCTCACTTTCGATCCAGACTCTCCATATATTGATTCTTGTATTCGAGCTCGTAAGTCCCTTTTGGGGTCCATTCACTTAAAGCCTACTTGCTTTGATATTGAAAGGAGAGACTTGCTTCACGCCGCTTTGATCATTAGGAGTTTCAACTCTCACAGTCTCATACGGAATACCCGATCCCCATCATGGTCGGTTCCTAATACACCACAGCTAAAGGGGGTTCCCATTTCGATTCCAGTTCCATGTAGACACTAAATACCCAAATGCTATTGTTGTTGGTGCCACTGAACAGACCTAGGTCAGTTCTTTCTCGTCCGCCGGTTCCCAGATCGTATTCATTCGGGCTGGTTGCTAGATGGAAGTGACTCTCCCTGGTAGTTTAGGCATTACAATAGCTGTTCGTGCACGACATATTCCTATTTTGATCAGTCTTGAGCTGACCGTTGCTGCTGATATATGGACATCTCCCCAACATGTCTGATAGGTGTGGTTTTTCTTTCACAATGTATACAATCTCTGTCTCACCTCTACGTGTCTATCACAATCTGAGGGATACCGGTATGGGCCTGGTTAAAGTTTGTGTGGGTGGTCTTAGTTGCACCTCCTAACCTGTTTCTAGGCTTCTCTGACTCATTGTCTCTTTTTCATTTTCCCGGTGGGGCTCCAGCTCCCTTGACATAAAGTTTGTTTTCCTTTTGCCACTTTGGTTTTGAGTCCCGCCGGTCTTCTCTTTTGACCTCTTAGACTATTTTTAGCTTGGACAGTTTGTCTTGCAAAAGCTTTTTTCTGGCGAGGAATGCTTCTTCCGATCGACTGCATAGGCTGAGCACTTCTTCCCATTCTTGATCCATCATATACTGCAAGGACGACAACCTGTGAACAATTTGTTTCAGAAGTTGGTTTTCTACTTCCACGGTCCAGGACTCTATGGTCATGCCAGCCCTTATGTTATGGTAGTGTATGACCATGATGTAACATTCAATAGTGCCTTCGTACTTGACCAGCTTCATAGCACGTAGCGCTAGTCTTGGCGCCTCCACCGCAGTAAATCATTTCATCATATCGTGTTCAAAATGAGTCTATGTAGCCAATTCTTGCTACTGGGCTTCCCCTTGTAGTCTGTCCGTAGCCCTCTGATACCAAATGGTGTAAGAAAGTACTATGTCTCCCTTAGTACGGTTGAGCACGTATATAACTCCTTCCCCAGCATCGTCTCACATCTCCGGGTTTCTTTCAAAATAGTCAGTGTATTGTATAATCTACATGTATATATCTTGTATGGGCTTATCTTCAAAGAATGTGGGTGGTTCTGATGGTCACTTAATGTTTAGCACCATCGCGTTGGCAAGTGTCTCTCCCATACCAGACTGTTCTGGTGTCTGTCCTCGCTTGCTACAGCTGGGACTTCCTCTCTTTCTTCCTCTCTCCTTATCACTAGGATCTCCTGGGTTACCTCCCTGGGCACCTGAGAGTGATGCATCAACGGCTTCTTTGCCTTTCCCCTTGTCTCTTCCCAGAGGTGAAGCATAATACTTCTCGTCATCCTCCGCTTCGACTGCAGGTACGGGTGCTAGCCCTGCAGCCTCTGGACTTAGTATGGTACTCAGAATCTTATTTACCGCTACCGTCAGTACTCTTAAGTTATCATTTGTCTCCTCGTTTTGCCGTCATTGCCGGTCTAGGGTCTTGCGAATCTCTTCCTAGTGAGTAGTGCTATCTCAACGCTTGTGCGGTAGAGTACGGTTGACCTCTCTTTCACGAGTGATACTTTGCACACGGAATTCTAACAATTCCATTCTTAAGCTGATGACTCTCTGTTCCAACCTCTGATCTCGAGCTAATGCTGCCTGGCGTTCCTGCCTGATAGTTCTATGTAATCTCCTGGTTACCTCTTCATGTTCCTGCTGACGGCTATCTTGGGTGCCTATCTTCTTTGCTACTTCCCGTAGCATTTCCTCTTGGATACCTTTGACCTCCTGTTTCACTCCTGCCAGCTGTATCAACAAGATCACAATATCGTTGTTATGGACATCTTGTCCATTGGCGATTTGCGGTTGAATCTTACTTAATTTTAAGGTATTGTCTTGGGTGACTACCTTCAAATACCTGAAGGCAATATTCGCTTAGTCGAGTGTGGTGTCTATGTCCTGCCTTATTCTACCTAAAGTTATTCCCAGACCAGTAGCTAGCCTGGCTAGGTTTGCAGCATAATCTCCACCAGGCTTTGGTGTAGAGGCTTTAGATATCCTATCTGTGCTTGCTATACTAGAGGATCGGTAAGAGGGTAGAATTCCTGTCCTGAATGCTGGCTCTTAAGGTGTTACTGGGAAGGGATAATGTATAGCCGAGTCATCGGTTCCTGTCATATCTGGTCGGGTATCTATGGATTCTCCCACCAGTATTCTCTTTCTTCGGTCTTGAGGTATCTCAGCCATAGTGATACTTTCCAGATAGGCTAACTGTTCTAATAGCCCTAGATGAGTGCTTACTGGTACTTCGTACCAGAGTTCTCGATATCCTTTAAAAGGTTTAAAGAATCGTATATAAGGTGTGCAATGTCTGAGATGCTCCAGAGGTGTAGGTAGAAAAGAGTTTAGGCAATTAGATTATGGATTCAGGACCTGAATTTCCCTTTTTCGAGGTTCAGGATATACTTGTAGTACATGTACGGGTTTTAGGCCCAGGCTGGGGGGATGGCTAGCCAGCGGATGATGGTGCCTGTTTTCTTGTTCTGGGAGTAGTGGGTACTCCACTCGATGAAGTCTTCTGACCTGGTTAAACTGGACTCAAATTTTGGACCCTGCCAGGTGTGGTATATGAGATTGAATTGATCCCTTGTTGGGATCCCGAAAGGTATTGTGAACTAAGAGGGCTCTTGAGCACACTCTTCTTCGATTTCGAAGAGCGCGGTGTAGAAGATTTCTTCGAATGTATAAATTTAAATGAGGCAGTGAGTTGCCTCGAATCTGTAATCAAAGTGGGAGCTGAGGGTGGAGTTTGAAGTGAATTCATAGTTCATATAGTGAGTCTTGATAATATGAGAACTATCATTATACTGTTTGGCGAATGCCCATCTTTAGTATATCTGAGTTATGTGGGCCAAAATGTTTTGAAAAATGTGTCGAAAAAGGCTCATCTCAATAAAATAAGTAAGGTAAAGATTTAAAGTGTAGAACAATCTTATATTGATAAGATCTCTTCTCCGTTGTTTGATGACATCTGCAAAGTACAGGAGGCACTTCGATATTTTTATCTTGTGTCTGAGTGTTCGCGGAGTACTTCTAACTACTATACTTCCGATGTCCTACTCTGGTTTTAATACGGAAACTTCTAGAATCTTATAAGTGCAAACACCAGTTGACCCTTAAACTTGTTGCACCCTTTGATGGTTACGGAATAGTATTCCTCCATTGAGATCACTGCATTATTTGTTATACCAAATATCAGCCTCCCACTTAGTTGTCCGCACAGACTATGATATTACTCTAGTCTTGTTGACTATCATTCCAGTAGTCTCTTCAGTCATGTAGTGATCAAGTTCATGCTGGGCCACCTAGTGCCAATTGCAAGTCCGAGTCCAACATGTCAATGTCTTAAGGGTTCCCGACTTATCTAGGTCTTCTATTCTGAGCGTGCTTCACCTTGGTCTACTGCTCCCTATAGAGGGGTCCTATTACTAGGTCCAACCAACCTACAGCTGATCTCATAAGGGTATGGGTTAATTTGGTATGCCCCTAATAGCTGCTGCTACTGGGACATCCTCTTGGAGTATTTTGTCGAAAACATCTTATCACTTTCGGCCTATAGTTTCGGAAACCTAACTTTGAAGCCTACTATCTCAATGCGCCTCCTATGGAAGTCTTCCATTCTACTTTCCAGATGTTACCAAAGGTCCCCTCTCATATATCCTGTGAACAGCATGCACTCGGACAGACGGCAGCGACATATATGATATTATGAAGTGGGCTTCCTGGATGTGACATTTTAGCTATTGGACACAACTCTTGAAATCTCGCCAATGACATGCGGGCCCCATAAGGGGGCCAGAGTAGGGTCTTGGCACTCCGCGAAATCGACAGTCTGTGCATAGTTACCCTACCGTGAGGTCTGTGCGCTTCTTGTCTCAGATTTCCCTATACCTAATACTGGCAGGGCTTTTCGCTGCAGGTTATAGTCACTATTCGGGTGTGAGATTTCCTTTGTTTCGATGTGTTGGTGTACTTTTCTTTCACAATCTTTACTGTTTGGGTATACTACAAGTTTGCTGCGTGGGGGAGTTTTTTTGAATGGATAGACTGTTAGAGTCAGTGACTCAAGGTGAGACCATTCCATCTTCGAGTTATAGGGCCAGTGGGCTAGGCACCTGGTTGTCAATATTAAAGGGCTTCATAGTGGTTTTTCTTCTGGCTATTTGGGGGCTGACATAGTGAAGGAGGTGAGTGCATCTGTCATAGCAAGTTGAGCTGCAAGTTAATAGTGTACCTTAAATACAGAATGAAATTGAAGATGAACAAAGAAAGAAGAAAAAATGCTTGGGTAGTTAGTTTCTATTTCTCAATCCTCAAAACTAAACTGAGGCAGGAGGTGACCCCAGTAAAGAAGTCTTCCTTCATTCCTGAATACTTATCCTATTGGTCAGTCTCCTCCTCCCCCACTCCTCCACGACTCTTAAGTGGCTAGAATACTAGTTCAAACCCACTTCTACTTTATGAAAGAAAGGTACTATAGTACCATTCTCCCACAGGTTGGCTCTGGTGCAAGCAGTGCTAAGCATGATTAGATAACTCTCAAGGCCGGGTAAGAACCTACTCCTCTTCCTCTGCCACAGACTTGCCATATTACTGGTCGCCTCAATCTTACTCTACACCTCAGACCTTTTCTCTACAAGCCTTACGATGCTGGACAAGATGTCAGTTTTCTGGAAATTATTGCAGGTATGGATAATGAACTGCTTTACAACTATCTCTATAGGGATTCTCGCCTGCAAGTCCGCCCTTTCCTGCTCTCTCTGCTCATCAGCTACTGCTAATGGCTAGCTGCTCTTAGGTATATTTGTCTCCTCTCAAAGCTCAATTCAGCAGCTGCATGCCTCTATGTCTCCTTTCCTACGAACTCATTATATTGCTCACCAGAATACTATAGGTCATATACCACGGCTCTCTTGTCTGAGTTCGCTCTGCTACTATGGAGGCCACTGGTCCCCTCCCCTCTGCTGAGATAACATCTCCTTCTCTATCCAATAGTACACAAGACACTACCCTTCATTTGCCTCTCTGGCTTTCACCCCTGCCCCAATTCTTCCCTTCTCCTATATGATCAAGGCCTCCTTCAGGACCAAGTACACTCATATGTAAAGGCAAAAAAAACCATCTGATCTAGGCTCTTCCAAGACAGGACGACTCTGTTCTCACCCACTCCTTCCTACTCCTACTCACTATGACCAACCCTTCACCTGTTCATGGCCTTAGAGAGGTTCATAGCTGGAAGAATTCACTACATGCTGGCTGGTAAAAGCTACCTTGCCATGCATCTATCTTAGTTCATAGAAGACCCCTTCTCCCTCTGCCCTTTCTGCAAGGTGGATAAGGAGGACTTTCTACATGCCACTCTTGCTTGGCCATCCAGAACCCCTCACTGAGAGCACCTCCTCCTGAAGCTCACAGACATAAAATAGGACAAACATAGAATAGGACAGCCTACTCTGGTCTAAAAAGACCTAGGTCCTTGCCCTCATGGCGCATATCAATGCAATCGCCACAAGGGTTCCACCTGCAATGTTGTTGGCTTGCTCCACTCTTTCTCCTCCTGAGATTTCCCCTATGGTTAATCTTTGCTCCCCATTTTTGGTTTTAGGATACAAGGCTCTTCCTCATCTGAGTTAGTTTTTGGTTTATTTTACAGTATAATTGTGTATTTATCTATTGTATTTTTATATAGATTTAGTGTCAGCTATTAGGCACATCATGATGCTGTTAAGTTTTTTGTGCAAGTTGGTATTTTATTTATGCAGTTTGGAATTAAGATTTTCTTTATACTATAGCTAGCACTGCCTGCCAGTTCTTATACCTTAACTAAGAATATATGAAGATAAAAAATAAAAAAGCCTCAGTAGTTAGTTCTTCAGGCAGCTATCTATTATACTTTCCTACCTATACATTTAAGAATATCAGACTATTCTATCATTTACTCTTCAATCGTGATACAATCAGATTATTCGCATTCAAGCAAGGAATGTAGACAACTGCCTAAGATTAATAACCGGAGTTTTGACAGAACAGAAGAAAAGGAAAATTCTTACGAGCCAGGAGAAGTATTCTTAATAAATATTATGATAACTTATTATATGTTATTGCCTGTTGTAAGATATATAAGAGACCAAGGTATGAGTAAGATATCTAACAATTCTCAACTTAGTTGATAACATTGACTATTTTATTACCTTAATCTTATTGACTATTATTCCAGTAATTTCTTTGATCATGAAGTAATCAGTTTCATGCCAGGCTACCTATTACTAATGCCAAGTTCAAGTTCTAGGTACTAACATCTAATTGGTCTTTAACTTATTTAGGTCTTCTCATTTGAGTATGGTTTCCCTTAATCTAAGTCTGTCCGCCTTTGTTGAAAGGTCCAATTACTAAGACCAACCAACCTATAGCTGATCTTGGAAGAGTATGAGTGAATTCAGTATAACCTTAGTAGCTTACACCACTGTAGCAACCTCTTGGAGTTTTTCGCTGAACATCTTCTGTCACTTTTGGCTCATATTTACGAAACCTAGCTTTGAAGTCTAATATTTCAATGAGCCTCTGATGGAATTCTTCTGTTTTACTGCTTAAATGTCTTCAAAGGGCTCCTCCCATATATTATATAAACAGCATACAGTTAGATAGATAGCAGTGACATATATGGCATTATAAAGTGGACTTTATTTATGTAATATTTTAGTTACAAAACTTAACTAATGAAATCTCGCTAATAATGTGTGGGCCCTACAATGGGGCTATCAGGGAGTGTTGGCTCATTAATAAATTGAGAGTCTGTACACGGTTACCCTACTGTGAAGTCTCTGTACTAGTCTCAGATTTCCATATACCCAACAGTATCCAAATATTGCAGCAGTTGTATTGAAATTCAAAATTCCAGTTTTACAACTTTGTGTACAACTACATGATATCATATTCAAACAAGAGTGTCTAGCAGCAAATCATACCCTTTCTGATGACTAAGAACAAGAAGTTTACTAGTGTTTAAACTATTCAGACAATATTGAAACCAGTATACAACTTCCAATCATGTCAGAATGTGTCAATGCAGTGCTACAAATTTTATATGCTGGTCCTACTTTTGTACTAGTCATAAGTGATCATTGAAAACAGGGATTCCGTAATAGACATCATGAATGCTTTATCCAAAAGCAGTATACAATCAATATCAACTGTAAGGATGCTCACCCACCTGATCATATACTAGGTTGGTTTGAAAGCTATTTAAGAGTAAGCAAATAGTACAACATTTATTTTAGAGACAAGTAAAACTTTGATGAAACTGGATTCTGTATCAGCATAGAAAATGATCCATAGATCTTAACATATAATTCTAATCATCCATCCTACTTAGAAAGTTTGACAAACAGAGAACCTATTACAGTCTATGAAATGATAAGTAGTAATGAAGCTGTACTACCTCCAATGCTTATAATTCCGGACATTATTTACCAGAAACCATAGTATTGTCATGAACGTGGCTTAGCAAGGAAGGGGTTTTCACATGACTCATAGTTATGAGTCATAGGTATGTTATGTTTCGCACATGACCTTATTTAGAGGTCATGAGTTTTCACGCATGTGACCACTTTGGTCATATGATTTGTTTATGATGTTAGCTTATGTTTTGCACATGACCTCGATTAGAGGTCATAGGTTTTGTGCATGTAGTCGCTTTGGTCATATGATTTGTTGAGCGATGATTTTATATGACTCACAGTTGCTAGTCTTATAGGGTGTATGACTTGGGAGTAAGTTACATGGGTGGAGAGAGCAACTCTATAAGAAGTTACTGGGATTCAAGGGATGAGCTCATCCTCCGTCTCCTCTATTTTGCTCACACTTGAAATCAACCCTCAACGCTTGGGATTTCATGAACCATTCACCCCCCGCCCTCTCCTCCCACAATGGCTTCGGCCTAGGAGTGACAGCTATCCACCTCCTCTCACTGTCCTCTTCCGCTTTTTCACACGTCGTGGCTTTCCTCCCTCTGGGTTGCAGTATGCCTTTTGCACTGCCCGTTTCTACCCCTCTCCTCGCTTAGGGAGGCCCCTCCACACAGTCTGTGACCGCTCACTTCCCATGCTTCAGACAGCTAGGAACACTGTTTGCAGTATGCGAGAACTCCTCAATAGGCCCTTGGGTCAATCTCGCTCCTCCTCACAGTTTACTTAAGTGGTGGTATCCAATCTACTAAGTGACGCTATCTCTATGAGAACAAGGGACTACATGAGAGACGTGGGAAGATCGCTTGCCTTCTGCCTCTGGGGACCACCTAGAAAGACAAGAACACAATTTCCGAGAGTTGACACGGTCGCGCTCAGTTTCCTTCCTGACCTGATGGCTGGATTGGCTTGCACCCTACTACTACACTACCTTACCTCGGCACCTTCTGGGCATCTCCACCTGGCTTCTCGATTTGGATTGCATTGGTCTCTGTACCTTGCCATGGGTCTTTTTTCCTTCCACTTGGGCTTTTCCCTTCGGTCTCCCACTACCTTTGCCGGGTATTACCCTTTAGCAATAGACATTGATTGTCTTAGGTGGCCTAGGGCTTCAGCTGTATGATTGGGATTTAGGTTGTTCGGGGGGGGTTCTCGTCACGGGTTTGGGCTACTGCCAGGGTCTGGGGTTTCTTTTGTTATGATGGGCATGGGTGGCTTTTATTTACAGTCTTTACCATTTGTGTATACTACAAGTTGTGGGACGGGAGAGTTTTTTCAACTGTGCAGGATTTGTTTGCGCGGTGTCATGTTCTGGGGGTTCCGGTCCTGTCTGCCAGTACTCGTTCCTGTTCAGGCTTCGTTAATGGATTTTGTTCTGGCTGCTTCGAGCTGTGGTTGGGGGGGAGGTTTATGTGTCGGCCATAGCCAGCACTGCATGCGGACAGCGTACCTTAATTAAGGAATAAAATTAATGATAAAAAAAGAAAGAATAAATCCTGGAGATGAGCTCATCCTCCCTCTCTTCTATTTTCCTCGTGCTTGAAATCAACCCTCAATGCTTGGACATCACAAACTATCCACCCCCCCTCTCCTCCCACAATGGCTTTAACCCAGGAGTGACGGCCATCTCCATCCTCCCCTTACTGCCCTCTTCTGCTTTTCTAAGCGTCAGGGCTTTCATTCCTCTGGGTACCGGTATGCATCTCAGGCTGCCCATTCTCACCTGTTTCTTTGCTTAGCAAGGCCCCTTCTCACGGTTGGTGACCAGTCGCTTCCCATACTTCCGACAGCTGGAAACACAATGTGCTGTACAAGAAAACTCTTCAACAGGCCAACAGGTCGATCTCGCCCGTCCTCACGGTCAGCTTAAATAGTGGTATCTTATCCATTAAGTGATGCTATCTCTCTGAGAACAAGGGACTACATGAGAGACGAAGTAAAATCGCTTGCCTTCTGCCACTAGGGACCACCTAGAAAGACATGAACACGATTACAGAGAGTTGACACGGTCACATTCGCTTTCTGCCATATTCCAGAAGTTGGATTGGCTTGCACCCTACTCCTACACCCTCTTTCGGCTCGCACTCTACTGCTCTACCCTCTTTTGCCCTCACCTACTGGTGGCCCCCTTTTCTCTGTTGCGTCATGTTCAGGGATGACTTCTACAGTTTTCTGCTGCCAGCACATATATCTGGCTCAGGTTGTTGTGGGATCTGGTTTGCAAGTTTTTCTTTTGTTTGTTTCTGAGATGTTACTGGCGGTTACCTTCCTATATTTTCCTGCTTGTTCTTAGTTAGGCTTCTCCTATTCTCTGAGTTCGCCTGCGAGGTAGAGATGGGATTTTCTTTTGGGCGTGATGTGCAGTTAGGCACATACTAAAGGGTCTTAGAGATATGGTCAGACTGGGTGGAAGGAAAAATGGAGATTGTTTATGCCATAGCTAGCACTGCATGCCCATTCTTGTACACTAAATAACAACAAATACATGATGATAAAAGAAATAAAAAGTAAAAAAAATAAAAACCCCAGGAGATAAGCTCTTCGCGCTTCTTTTTAAGTTATTTTCCTACTTATTACTTAATGCTTATACGAATATAACACCTTTACCCTCTTTATCATTCACGTATAAGAGACAAGAACTCTACTATATGAGTATGGTTGAAGAAACAGTACGATAGGCGAGAAGGACTGGGGACCCAATTGTCTCTCTTACCTTGTTGTAGATATAGGTCTAAGAACTATCATCAGGAGAAATGGAGAACAGAAGTATCGTCTACCCATTGCTGAGAGCTGTTACCAGTTAGGAATCATAACATTACAAAGCATCGCTTATAGTGACACTTACACGATTATAGGATGGACTACACTTGCAAGATCCAGTCATTAGAACTATGTAAGGTAGTAGGCGAATTACAAGGAATAGTCACAGAACTGGGACCAATACCTAGCCCGATAACACTAGAGGATCAGTCAGTTCACAAGGAATCTACCTCCGCAGAAGAGAACCAGAGAATGGAGGCTCCTGGACCAGCAGGAGGAGAGGGTGTGGGCCCAGCACCACGCCTAGTATTAGAAGCAGCACCAGAGCTCATCAGTGAGCAAATAGTGCAAATCTTTGAGAACATGGAGCAAGGATCCAGGATGATGATGGATTACTCGAATGAGTTCAGACTACACCAAATGGTGGCCTCGCTGGACGATGGCACAGCAACAGAATAGCTCTATGCAGGCATGTTAGAAAAGCTACAAAAGGTATTTAAACACTACGACTCTGTGATAGATACAGTCAAGGAATTGGCTACGTGGGCCATTCAGAAAGAGACCAGATTGGTGGTCTTGAGAAACATGAAGAGAGAAAAATGCGAAAAGACAAAGGAGACCTTTACTGCGAGGAATACTGATGGAACATTCAGACCGGCACTAAGTGCATGCGGCAAAAGCTTTAGGCCTACCATCGATTGAGGGGTAGAAATGAACCAGTAACCAACAAGACAGCCCCTTAGACTGTCTAACAAGAAATACAAGAAATGAAGGGATCTGAATCTCTGCTTGAGATGCGGGAGATGAGGGTACTGTATAAGAGAATGCAGAAGCAGACCAGATAACAGAAGGAAACTGACTACACCCACCGGAGACAACAACTGATTCAAGCAGCGGAAAAGGACTAATTGGAGAGAAATGACAATAGAGGAAGCGCAGGTGGAAAAAGAGGGCGGTCCCCAGTAAAAGATGCTCAGGAGGACAAATGAAGAAGAGAAAACTGTCAGGAAGGATCGGATAGACAAGAAAGATTCAAAGGACATCACCATAGCAAACTACTACACAGTACTGCTGAACGAAGAAGGAGATCATATCATGATCAAGATGACACTAGACAATGCAGAAAAGACAGACACTACCATATACGCAATGCTCGATTCGTGAACAATGCAGGATTTCGTTGACAAGGAAATCTGCGACAAGGAATTCTGTGACAAATACCACTACTCCATGATACCAATGAGAAAGAAGAGACAGGTTTATCTAGTGGACTTAAAGTCCAGAACTATGGGATCAATAGTCCATATAGTACAAGTACCTATGGACATAGGCAGCCATAGTGAAGAGGTGATATTCTAGGTAGCAAACCTTGAAAATCATGAGCTGATCCTAGTGATGCCATGGTTAAGACAACATGATCTCACAATTGACTGGTAAAAATAACAAGATTACATTTGCTAGCAAATAATTCACGACAAGATATTTCAACAGTCTGCCAGTGGTGTAGATGATATCAGAAAGGGAAGCATAAGATGAGAATCTGCAAGCACGATTTGACAAACTGAGGAAAGAACCGGATTGAAGAAGCAGATTCAAGAGATTAAATGATAAGACTTTGTTACCAACAAATGGCGCGAAACAAGTGGCATGGTATGACCTATATACTGACAAAAAGAAAATGATCAAAGTAAGTAGTCAAGAAACAATATCAGCCAGGATAACAATAGGACTATTTCCTAGTACCTACAGATAGATAGCACTATGCAGTGGACTAGCAGTCAAGAAAAGACTAATTACCAAAACCAGAGTCATCGATGCTGTCACGAATGTGGCTTAGCAAGGAAAGGTTTTCACATAACTCATAGTTATGAGTCATAGGTATGTTATGTTTCGCACATGACCTAATTAGAGGTCATGGGATTTCGCACATATGACCACTTTGGTCATATGATATGGTTATGATGATATGTTATGTTTCGCACATGACCTCATTTAGAGGTCATGGGTTTTGCGCATGTGACCACTTCGGTCATATGATTAGTTTATGATGTTTTGGATATGACTCACAGTTGTGAGTCATATGTGGCGTGTGACTTGAAGGATGAGTCACAAGGGCGTGAAGGGCAACTATATAAGGAGGACATTAGGTCCGAGTAGATAGGC
>JACCEG010000605.1:11940-68617 GCA_014065205.1 Tuber brumale | reverse complement strand
CAACTGTGAGTCATATCCAAAACATCATAAACTAATCATATGACCGAAGTGGTCACATGCGCAAAACCCATGACCTCTAAATGAGGTCATGTGCGAAACATAACATATCATCATAACAATATCATATGACCAAAGTGGTCATATTTGCGAAATCCCATGACCTCTAATGAGGTCATATGCGAAACATAACATACCTATGACTCATAACTATGAGTCATGTGAAAACCTTTCCTTACTAAGCCACATTCGTGACAATGAGAGAGTACGGATTGTTATGGGTAGAGGGGGTAAGAAGGTTCAAGAGGTAATGGTGAGGTGTAGTAGGACTGGGGGCAGACGAGCTATTATTGCCAAGAAAGCCCGAAGAGAAAATGTATTTAAAAAAAAAAAGAAAAAGGAAAAAAAAAGAAGAAAAAAAAAGAAGAAAAAAAAAAAGAAGCAAGAATGTTTCCGTACCCATCCGCCACGTCAGTTACAACCCCAGTGATTGAAATTTCACCTCTTGTGATCTATCATATTTTTGGGTTTGACCAATCTGGATCTTTGATTCCTTCCTCAGGATAGCTTCAAGTCTTTATTTCTGAGCAGGTTTTACTCAGACTTAAAACAATTTTACGGGATAGCTTTATCTGTTCCATCTATACTTTATACATTTCCATCATACTACGGACCTGCTGTTTAGTTTGTTAACATGGGTTTTGGGAAATGTCGTTCTTCCGTCAAGAGTTCACTTGCGACCACGACGGTCCTACAACAATCGGTAGAGAAGTCTCTGGCTCTCGAGTCAGAGAATTCTAAGTTGCGATATCATGTTTTGGTACTTTCTCGTAGGCTTCACGAAGTGATAGCCGAGCTCAAAGCCCGCAGCAAGATTACGGCGGCTTTCTGCCAGTTTTGTGGTGACAACTACAATCAGGTGGATTGCTAGTTGTGGTTGGAGATGGTGGTGGAGCAGGAGCGACAATTGGAGAAGGTGGAGTTTACTGGCGGTATGGATGCGGTACCGCTGGAGATGGAAGGGAAGGTGGCAGTGGTGGTGAAGAAAAAGATTGTGGTGAAGCTGCTGGTGGCTGTGGTGGAGTCAGTGGCTGAAACTGAGGTGGCTGAGGATGTGACGATGGTGGAGGTGGCGAGGAACAGTAAGGAGGTGGCGGTGGTGGCTCAAGAGGCTGAGGAGGGGGTTGGTTCTTGTGAGGAGGACTGGACCCTTGTAAAGAGCAGGGTGAGGGAAAGTGGGATGGAGAAGAGGAGGAAGATGTTGGAGGAAGAGAGGGATGCGGTGAGGAAGAGGATGAATGTTTGGCGTCCGGCCAAGGTGGAGGTTCCCAATACGCTATTGAGGCTGAGGAGTATGAGAGTGAGGTTTGGGAGTGATAGTGGCTATGGGTCTCCAGGTCTGAGTGGGTTGGGTAAGAGTGTGGTGGTTAGTGAGGGGGTGGAGAAGGTTGGTGAGGGTATGGTTCCGAGGTTGCCTGTAGGTGTTCCGACGGGGCCTAGGTCGTATGCGGGGGTGGCAATGGGAAGTGAGAGGAGGGTGGAATTTAGGGGATTGAGGAGTGTGCGGGAAGGGAGGAAGTTGAATGGACCGGACTCGGATGGGAGACGGCTGGTTTATTGGGACAGAAGTGAGTGGGATAGTAGAGGGAAAGGTATGGGAAGAAATGGATGTCGTGCGACGGGTTGGTATTGTCGGAACCTGGATGGGTATCTGACTTGAGTGGTTTAGGGTTTTTTCTTTGTTTAGGGGTATGAGGCTGCGGGTTTGGATTTAAAGTACCGGTGACCCATAAGGTAGCTTGGGTGTGCCAGAGGTTGGGTTCGCTGTCGGCTGGTGCACTGGTACGATGCTAGTATAGACGGGCTATTATTGCCACAGAAAACCTAGATAGTCAGTATAAAATTATAACATCATTAAAAAGAAAAAAGAAAAAAGGTTTCCGTACCCATGCTCCGTTGCCGTTACAACCTCAGTGTTTGAAATTTCACCTTGTTCCATAAACCTCTATTTGAGTTTACGACCAATCACAACGGATCCTAGAGACCTCACCATGACTACGCGATTTACCAAGGCCCCTAGAATTCGCCAGGGCCCTACGACAGAAAATCTCCTTAAGGAGAACCACTTTTTAAGGGGACATTTAGAGATGGTAGAAAAGGAGTAGAGAGAAGCGAATATTCGCTTGGGTGTCAATTGGGTTTGGAAGAGTGTCGAAGAGGAGGAAAAGGCTCGTTTGAACCAGTAGAGGACGCCCTTCCCGGAGGAAGAGAGGTCCCCAAGGGGGACTTCTAAAAAGCGTATGAGTGGGAGTTTGGAGGAAATGGTCGCCCAGGTGGTGGATGGTGGAAAGAAGAGGAGGGTGGGCGGGGCCTTTGACCCTGAAGAACTTTGAGGAGAATAGGGTGCCGTTCTTGGTGAAAGTTGGTGGTGTGCGGTAGGAAGAGGGGAGCGGTGGCGTGGTGGTTGCATTACGGGAGGCGGGAGTCGGATTTTGTGATGGAACGAGGTGGTTGGTAGGGGAGGAAGAGTTGAAAAAGAGTGGGGAGCGTGGAAGCTTGACATCCACGGCAGTGGCAAAGATAAGGGGTTTGGAGGCGGTTGGTGTGCTATGCCGGTCTGGCCTTTGGGTTGGAGGGTATTGGTGCTCGGTTAGGCGTTTTGTAGCAGTGCAACCGAAGCGAAGGGTGGCGGCGTGGGAAGGTGTGATGGAGCAGGTGGGGGAGAAGGTGGATGGTTTGAAGAGGGGTTTGGAGAAGAAGGGGAAGAAGGAGAGGAAGGAGGAGGTTGAGGAGGAGAGTAGGGTGAAGGAGGTGTTGGCCGCGCTGAAAGGCTTGGGTGACCGTTTGAGTGTGGTAGAGGGAAGTGTGAAGGGTGTGGCTAGGGAGGTGAGAAAGGGGGGTTTGTTGAAGGAGGAGAGGTTGGGGGAGAAGAAGGAGGACTATATGAGGAGGATAGAATTGAGGGAGGAAGAGAAACAGTTGGAGCAAGAGATGGATGATGCCGCCGATGAGTTTTTGAAAGCTAGTAAAGAAGAGGTCAAGCAGGGTCGCAGTAATAGGTGTGGAGTAGATTTTAGTGTTAGGCCGACAGGTCCTAGTGGGTTCTCTTTTGGGAGCCCTCATGAAGATACTTCGTTTGGCGGTCGGGGAGGGAATTTGTTTGATGTTTGGAAGAAGGGTAGTTAGTGTTTGTGGACAGGTGAGCTATTATTGCCAAGAAAGCACAAAGAGAAAAACATATGTAAAAAGAAAAAAGAAAAAGAGAAGTTTCCGCACCACCGTGTCAGTTACAACCCCAGCGATTGAAATTTCACCCCTTGTGATCTATCATATTTTTGGGTTTGACCAATCTGGATCCTTGATTCCTTCCTCACGATAGCTTCAAGTCTTTATTTCTGAGCAGGTTTTACACAGTCTTAAAACACTTTTACGGGATAGTTTTATCTGTTCCATCTATATTTTACACATTTCTATCATCCTACAGACCTGCTATTTAGTTTGACACCATGGGTTTTCGGAAATCTCACTCTTCTGTCAAAGGTTCGCTTGTGACCGCGACGGTTCTACAACAAACGGTGGAGAAATCTGTGGCTCGCGAGTCAAAGAACTCCAAATTGCGACATCATATTTCGGTACTTTCTCGGAGGCTTCACGAAGTGATAGTGGAGCTTAAAGCCAGCAGCAAGATTATCGCGGCTTTCTGCCCCTTTTGTGGTGACAACCAAAATCAGGTGGATTGTGAGTTGTGGATAGAGAGTGTAGTGGAGGAGGAGAAGCGATTGGAGAAGGTGGAGTTTGCTGGCAGTATGGATGCAGAGCCACTGGTGATGGAAGAGGAGGTGGCAGAAGTGGTGCAGAAAAAGATTGTAGTGAGGCTGCCGGTGGCTGTGCCAGAGTCAGTGGCTGGGGCTGAGGTGGCTCAAGATGTGGGGATGGTGGAAATAGCGGGGAAAGGAAAAGAGGTGGCGGTGGTGGCTGAGGAGGCTGAGGAAGGGGTTGGTTCTCGTAAGGAGGACTGGACCCTAGTGAAGAGGAGGGTGCGGGAGAGTGGTTCGGAAAAGAGGACCTGGTTATTAGAGGAGGAAAGGGATGCGGTGAGGAAGATGATGAATGTTTGGTGTCCGGCCAAGGTGGAGGATCCCAATGCGCCATTGGGGCCACAGAGTACGAGGGTGAAGTTTGGGAGTATTAGTGGCTATTTGTTAGGCGGACGCCAAACTCAAGTATATATCTGAGGGACGTAGGCCAAAATCTTTGTTCGGAGAATCTGTCGAGGAAGGCTCGTCTCGATAAAATAAAAGTTAGGTAAAGATTTATGAGGTAAACAATTTTATATTGATAAGATCTCTTCTCCGATGCTTGATGATGTCTGTAAAGCTCGGGAGGCACTTCGATATTTATATCCCGCTTCTGAGTGTTCGCGGACTACTTCTAACTACTATGCCTCCGAAGTACCACTCTGGTTTTAATACGCAAACGTCCAGAATCTTATAGTTCGAACACCTTTTGACCCTGAAACTTATCACACCCTTTCGTGGACTCGGAATAGTATTCCTCCGTTGAGATGACTGCGCCATTTGTTATACCAAACAGCCGCCTCCAACTTAGATGTCCGCATAGACTTTTATGTGACTTTAGTCTTGTTGACTATCGTCCAATTGTCTATTCGGTCATGAAGTGATCAGGTTCATGCCGGGCCACCTAGTGCCAATTGCAAGTCCGACCCCGACGTGTCAGTGTCTTAAGGGTCTCCGACTTATCTAGGTCTTCCATTCTGATCATGCTTCCCCTTGGTCCGCCGGCCTCCGTAGAGGGGTCCTGTTACTAGGACCAACCAACCTACAGCTGATCTCAGAAGGGTATGGATGGATTCGGTATACTCCTAATAGCTTCTACTACTGGGATATCCTCATAGAGTATTTCGCCGTAACGAACGTCCCGTCACCTGCGGCCCATAGTTAGGAAGCCTAACTTTGAAGCCTACTATCTCAATGCGCCTGCGACGGACCTCCTCCGTTCCACTTCCCAGATGTCGCCAAAGGTCCCCTCTCATATATCCTGCGAATAGGATGCGGCCGGACAGACGGCGGCGACGTATATGGTGTTATGAAGTGGGCTTCATTGATCTGACCTTTTAGTTAGGGGACGCAACTCTCGAAATCTCGCTAATGACCTGCGGGCCCCATAAGGGGGCCACAGGGGGGTGTCCGCACTCTGGTAAATTGAGGGTCTGTGCGCAGTTACCCTACTGTGGGTCTGTGTACATGTCTCGGATTTCCATATGCCTAACATGAGCTCCCTCCTACCAGGCTTCGCCCCGAATGCCTTTATAACCATTTTATATTTTTCTTCTAAATACATTTTAAGACTCAGTGTGGTCAGGGTAAAAAACTTTCCGCGTTTACTAGGCCACGGTAGGAAAACCTTTTCCTCACTATCTTACTTCTGCCCTTCCGGGCATGTCCCGATTTTCATTATGAAAATTCTCCTCAACTTCCTCCGCATTTTCCATACCGGTGGCAGGCTCCCATGTGTTCTCATCTTCCGAACACCCTTGCCATTTAACGAAGTACCACAGTTCTCGCTTCTCTTGATAGCGACCGCGTACTGGTTTCCTGTAAGAACGAATTTCGCTTCTTACGATTTTTTCAACCTCCCATTGCAGATCACCGTCAATATCCTCTAGTTCTCTAGGGGGATGTTGGCGATTGCCATGAACTGACTCGCAGTAGGGTTCCAATAGGGCGACATGAAATACGGGATGTATGTTCCATCGATCGGATATGTTGAGCTTGAATGCTCTGGATCCGCGTTTTTCCATAATTTGGAAGGGGCCGTATAGCTTCGGACTTAGCTTCTTAGATTTTCGTCGGGTGCGCATGTTTTTTGCGTTTAACATTACTTTGTCCCCGATTTTGAAGTCCGGCTGTTGTCGAGCTTTCCGGTCCTAATATTTTGACATCCCTTCTCGTCTCTTTTCTAGTGACCCTCTCCCTTGTTCATGTATCGTCTTAATCCAGTTTGCGTAAAGCGTTGCTCCGGCATTTTGAGCTTCGCGCTCCTTCATCCACTCTGTCTGTGGATGGAATCCGTAGTTCGCATAGAATGGTGACATCCCGTGAGCGTTGGTTGCGGAGTTGTTATAGGCATGTTCAGCTAGCAGTAGTAGCTGATACCAGTCATCCTGATCGTAATTGACAAAGCTTCGAAGGTAACCTTCCAGCACTTGGTTGGTACGTTCAGTTTGTCCGTCAGTCTGAGGGTGGTATGCCGTTGACATTCTGCGCTTAATTTCCAGCGCCTTGCAAAGGGATTCCCAAAATTCTCGTGCAAACTTTGAGTCCATGTCCGAGACGATTTCGGTTGGCAGGCCGCGCAGCCTACATACTTCTTTCCGGAATGCGTTTGCGACATCCTTGGCCGTAGCCGAGGTCTGAAGTCCGATGAAATGTGCCATCTTTGTGAATCGGTCCACCACTACCATAATCTGAGTGCATCCTTACGACTCTGGTAGTTGGGTAATGAAGTCCACCGAGATGGATGCCCATGCCGCGTAGGGTATTTGCAATGGTTGCAGTAATCCGTACTTAACGTGTCTAGGCGATTTGTTATGTTGGCATTCATCGCAGGATCGTACGCAGTCGTTGACCCATGCCGCAAGTCCTTTCCAGTAGAAGTCTCTCATGATTATTTCCAAAGTTTTTTCTTGTCCGAAATGTCCTGCAACTTTTGCATCGTGACATCCTTCTGCAATCTTGGTATATAGCCCCTGACTGTCGGGTACAAATAGTCTTTGCTTATAATATAGTAGCTCGTCGGTCAATGTCCAATCTTTGGCAAAATCCTTTCCTTCGGCTCGTAGCTTAATGAGCTCTTCCCTTCGTTGCCTCCACGCTGCGTCTGTCACGATAGCTGCCTGCATCTCGCCCAGGAATTCAGGATTGAATTGCTTCATACCTTTTTGCAGGATAATAGCGTTTGACCTTAGAACCTTTGCGGGTACTTCTGAAATATCGTACCAATGTTCGTTGTCTTTAGCCGATGCCTGTAGGTAGCTGATGCTAGGTTCCTGTTCCTTGACGATCAAAGATCTTGTCGCTATATCGGTACTTCCGAATCCCGCGGTTCCTCGTTCCGTTTCTTCCAAGTCGTCAACTTCCATCATATCCGAGGTGTTGACCTTTTCTACCACTAGTTGGGCTATGCGATCGCCCATTCTTATTTGGCAGTCCACATCGTTATGGTTGAAAAGTACGACTTTAAGGTCGCCGGTGTAATCAGCATCGATTACTCCTGCGCCTGTAGAGATTCCGCTGCGGACCACTAATCCACTCCTTGGGGCAACTCTTCCATAAGTTCCTTTGGGTAGCCCCACAGCTATACCCCTCCTTATTAATGCTTGTCCATATTTCGGGACAATGTCATCTTCTATGGCATACAGTTCATGCCCTGCCGCCATTCGTGAGCCCTTTGTTGGCAAATATGCTTTTTTGCTCAATCTCTTGACCCTAATCACGGGTTCCTTTCCACCCCTTTGAGGTTCCAAATCCAAATCCTTATCTCCATCCCAGTCTTCTCCTTCATCGCCTAACCTCGCTACTAACAATACCAGGAAATTTTCTTCATTTAAAATTTTCTGTTCGCGATGCGTAGCTCCCTCCTCAAGACGGTACTCGGGCCGCCTGCTTAATGCATCAGGCTTTCCGCCCTTTGTGCCTGGTCGGTATACAATGCGAAAAATTGTATTCTACCAACTTCTGAGCCCATCGAATTTGACGGCCACTCCAGACTTTTGAGGTGTGTAAGTATTGTAGGTTTTGATGGTCGGTAAAGACTGTGATCGGTTTTTCCGTTCCAATCAAGTACTGTCTCAATTCTTTAACAGCTTCCAGTATCGCGAGGAGTTCCTTATCGTGGATCTCATAATTGCGCTCCGCCGAGTTTAATTTTCTGGAATGGAAAGCTACTGGATGCAATCTTTTCTCAAAGTATTGAGAGAGGACGCAGCCGAGTGCAAAATCGCTAGCGTCCGTTTCTACCACCGTCTTTCTTTCTGGGAAAAAGTGGTGTAGTATGGGGGCTGTGGTGAACCGGTGCTTTAGTTCTTCGAAAGCAGTATCCTGTTCAATTCCCCATTTAAAATTCTTCGGATTTCCTGGTAATGTCTCAGTTATTGGCTTGCAAATAGCCGAGAAGCTTTTTATAAATCGTCGGTAGAAGTTAGCAAATCCCATAAAGACTTGTACTTCTCTGACTGACTTAGGTCCTTTCCAGACCATTATGGATTCCACCTTACGGGTACTCATAGACACCCCATCGACTGCTACCATATAGCGGAGGAATTCCACCTCTGTGGCATGGAAAGTCGATTTTTTTAGCGATACCGCTAACTGAAAGTCTGATAGACTTTGTAAAACTTTCTTAACAGCTTCAATGTGTTCCTTTTCATCCTTTGAGTAGATGAGAATATCATCAAGGTAGCACACAACTCCGACGTCCAAGTATTCATGTAGAACTTGGTTCATCATATCTTGGAAAGTCGCCGGAGCGTTAACCAATCTAAAAGGCATAACCTTACATTTGTAGTGCCCGTATCTCGTACGGAACGCTGTCTTCCACTCATCTCATTCCTTTATCCTAATCAGGTGGTAGCCGTCCTTAAGGTCTAACTTGGTGAAGATCTTTGCGCCGGCTACTCTATCGCTGAGTTCGCACATTAGCGGAAGGGCATGTTTATTGAGGATAGTAATCTCATTTAGATTTCGATAATCCACAACTAGACGTAGTCTACCATCTAGTTTAGGTACGAATGATATAGGTGCGCCTGCTGGTGATTGACTCCGTGTGATTTTTCCTTGTTTGATCATTGTTTCCATGTATTCTCGTAAAGCCTTAAGCTGTTTTTCAGATAGTGGATATATCGGCCCCCAGGGGGGAGTTGAACCTGAAATCAGTTTGATTTCATGGTCGAATGTTTGTCTTGGAGGTAGTTTTTCTGCCGTCTGGGCATCAAACAAATGTTTGTAATTCCAGTATTCTTTCGGTAGTGATTCGAGTTCTACTGTATTCTCGATGGCTCTGATTCTTCCGATGCGGCAGGCATTAGGATCCCAAGTGACAGATTCGTCATATTCGAACATATCCGCTATTCCTTAATCTTCTTCCCCACAGTTCTCGCAACTTTTTGCGGAGAAGGTCCAATTTTTTGCATCTTCTATGTGAGACACTGGGTGTTCACGATGCCACCAACCAAAAGGAATTATCATTCCGCAGTGACCTGCTTTAGCCACTTCACACGACACTTCAGAGATGTGTCGCTTTTTTCCTATTTCCAATTTAATTGGAAGAGTGTAACACTTCCTTCCAGAAGCGGCTGACGATCCGCCAAAGTATAAGATATCCACTGCATTGTCGCGTTCTACTGAGGGAACGCCAAGGTCTTCAACTAGGTCCTTATTTATAAGGAACACGTTAGATCCTGAGTCAAATAAGACTTTAATTGTGTATCACTTATCGTGTATATGGAGGTAAGCGATCCCCTCCGGACAGTTGTATCGTTTTGGTTTTGGAGTGTCTAGTTCGACGCGCTTGGCGCGAATAAGACTTTCTTGGTTTTTTCGTTTAGGCATCGCTGGTATTGGGTGTAGGTAACAATATGTTTGTTACTACACCCGCGTAGTTTCGACCATTGAGGTCTCCTCAGACAAACTAGTAACTCTTTAGCTTTAACAATCTGGGTCTACATACTAAAACAGCGTTTCACCGATACGCTATTGCGCACGACCAGTTTTCAGGCTGGATGCCTTCTCCCGACACACCAGACCTATGCTCATAGCAGATTTTTGTGCGGTTATTATCCATTTTACTCCCCTGGTTTGGGGTTCCCGTATTCACCGAGTCCTTTCCCTTAGGATTTCGGTTATCCGTCCAGCTCCCTCAGAGGGGCCTTGCGCACCAAAGCGGTACATCCCTATCCCACACTCTGGCCAGAAGGCAAGATAGTACATACGTATAATACGACTCAGACTCGTGTGGTAGGTGGAACGGCTCGCATCGGTTGTCCTCCTGTCGTGTATTGTTATCAGGTAGATCTTGCATCGCTATGTCCCAACTTCTTCAGTATAGTAACTTGCTTGCACATGGGTAGCAGGCAACCACCAGGTGACTCGAGGAACTTCGTACTGTTGGCTCCCGGGCTGTGTGGGCATGTTAACTATCTTCTCTTTCGTTCAAGACTCTCCATATATTGATTCTTGTGTTCGAACTCGTAAGTCCCTCGTGGGGTCCCTTCACTTTAGAGCCTACTTGCGTTGATCCTGCAAGGAGAGACTTGCTTCGCGCCGCTTTGATCCTTTTGAGTTTTGACTCCCGTAGTTGCACACGGACTACCCGATCCCCGTCGTGGTCGGTACCCAATACACCCCAGCCAAACGGGGTTCCCCTTTCGATTCCAGTTCCGTCTGGACACTGAATACCCAATCGCTGTCGCCATTGGTGCCAATGAACTGACCTAGGTCAGTTCCTTGTCGTCCACCAGTTCCCAGATCTTATTTACCCGGGCTGGGTTCTGGGCGGTTGCAACTCTCCGAGCTAATTTATGCTTTACAATAGCAGATCTTGCTTGTCGAATCCCCATTTTTATTGGTCTTGAGCTGACTGTTGCCGCCGATATATGGGTATCTCCCGAACACGTCTGAGAGGTGTGGTTTTTCTTTCCACAACGTGTGCAATCTCCTTCTTTCCTCCGAGTGTCTATCACACTCTGCGGGATACCGGTGTGGACCTGGGCCAAGTTTGTGTGGGTCGTCTTTGTCGCACCTCCCAACCTTTTCCTGGGCTTCTCCGGTTCATCGTCCCTTTTCCGTTTTCGTGGTGGTGCTCCACCTCCCTTGACATAACGTTTAGTATCCCTTTGTCGTTTTGGTTTAGAGTCTCGTCGGTCTTCTCTTTTGACCTCTTGGACTATATTCGGCTTCGACGGTTGGTCTCGCCCAATCCGTTTTCTGGCTAGCAGTGCTTCTTCTGACCATCCGCATACCCTTAGTGCCTCCTCCCATTCTTGATCCGTCGTATACTGTAGGGCCGACAACCTGCGGACAACCTGTTCCGGGAGTTTGTCTTCCACTACTTCCCTCCAGGATTCTCCGGTCATGTGTGCACAGATGTTATGATTGTGCATTAGTGTCAGATACCGTTCAATACTTCCGTCGTACGTAACTAGTTTCATTGCTCGAAGAGCTAGTCTTTCCGCTTCTACAGGGGCGAATCGCTTGATCATATCATGTTGAAAGCGGGTCCATGTCGCCAGCTCCGGTTGCTGGGTTTCCCCTTGAAGTCCGTCCATAGCCTTCCGGTACCACATAGTATAGGGAAGAACTATGTCTCCTTTTGTACGACTGAGCGCATATATGACACATTCCCGGGCGTCATCCCAGATGCGCGGATTTCTTTCGAAATAGTCCGTGTATTGCAAAATCCACACAAATATATCTTGTGCGGGTCTATCCTCAAAGAATAGGGGTGGCTCTGACAGTCGCTTAATGTTTAGCGCCATCGCGTTGGCCAGTGTTTCTGCCATGCTAGGCTGTCCTGGTGTTTGTCCTGGCCCGCGGCGGCTAGGACTTCCTCTTCGTCTTCCTCTCTCATCATCATCATCGTCATTGTCCCTAGGATTCCCTGGGTTACCTCCTTGGGCACCTGAGGGGGATGCATCAGTGGCTTCTCCGCCTTTTGCCTAGTCCCTGCGTGTAGGTGGAGCGTAGTACTCCCCGTCATCCATGTCTTGGACTGCGGGTAGAGGTGCGGGTCTAGCAGCTTCGGGACTTGGTGCAGAGGCCAACACTCTGATTATTGCCTGTGTTAGGACTTCTAGAGTATCGTTGGTCTTATTATTTTGCCGCTGCTGTTGGTCCTGATATCGGCGGATTTCAGCCTGTCGGGTAGTCTAATCCAGACGTATCTGTCCTAGTGTACGGTTGACTTCCCTTTCACGCGTAGTACATTGGGCGTGGAATTCTGTGAATTCCGCCCGTAGACTGAGGACCATTTGTTCCAAAGTCTGATCTCGGGCTAGCGCCTCTTGGCTTTCTTCCCCGAGTGTCCCATGTAACCGCGTGGTTACCTCTTCATGTTCCTTTTGACGCCTCTCCTGGGCGTCAATCTTCTTTGCCACTTCCTGTAGCATTTCCTCTTGTATCCCTTTGATTTCGCTTTCCACCCCGGCCAGCTGCATCAACAAGATTGAAATATCATTGTCGTGGACGTCTTGTCCCTCTGCGATTTGTTGCTGTACCTTAATTAACTTTAAGGTATTGTCCGGGGTTGCCCCCTTCAAATGTTTGAAGGCGATGTTGGCTTGGTCAAGTGAGGTGTTTATATCCTGCCTTATTCGACCCAAGGTTATCCCAAGACGGGCAGCCAATCTAGCTAGGTTTGCAGCATGGTCTCCTCTGGGTTTGGGCGTGGAGGCCCTTGATATGCGATGCGTGCTTGCGACGCTAGCGGATCGGTGAGAGGGTAACATTCCCCTCCAGAAAGCAGGGTCCTGAGGTGTTGAAGGGAAAGGACTGTGAATGGCGGAATCATCCGCTTTATCCGTAGTGTCGGGTCGGGTATCCATCGGTTCACCCGCCGTTATTCTTTTTCTCGGGTCCAGAGGTATCTCAGCCATTGTGATACTTTCCAGATAGGCTAATTGCTCTAGTAGCCCTGGATGCGTGATTACTGGTACTTCGTACCAGAGTTCTCGATATCCTTGAAAAGGTTTAAGGAATCGTATGTAGGGTATCCAACATTGGAGACACTCTAGGGGTGTAGGTATAAAAGGGTTCGGTTGGTCCGACTCTGGACTTAAAACCTGAATCTCCTTTTTTCGAGGTTTAGTATGTACTTATAGTACATATAAGTGGGTATTAAGCCCAGGCCGAGGGGAGGTCTGGCCCCCGGATGACTGTGCCTGGGTTTTCCTTTTCCTTTTCTTCCGTCTGTAAAGAGCACTGGGTGCTCCAGTCGACGAAATTTTCCGACTGGGTTGAATTCCACTCAAAGTCCGCAGCGTTCCAAGTGCGATATATGTTATTGAATTGATCCCACGTTGGGATCTCGAAAGGTACTGTGAACCGTGAGGGTTCTTGCGTATATTGATCTTCGATCTCGAATAGCTCGCTATCGAAGACTTCTTCGAAAGTCTGAATATGGATGGGATAGTGAGGTGCTTCGAAAATGTAATCGAAGTCTGAGGTGAGGGTGGAGTTTGAGGTGAACTCGTAGTTCATATAGTGAGCCTTGGTAACAGGAGAACTATCAATATACTGTTAGGCGGACGCCAAACTCAAGTATATATCGGAGGGACGTAGGCCAAAATCTTTTTCGGAGAATCTGTCGAGGAAGGCTCGTCTCGATAAAATAAAAGTCAGGTAAAGATTTATGAGGTAAACAATTTTATATTGATAAGATCTCTTCTCCGTTGCTTGATGATGTCTGTAAAGCTCGGGAGGCACTTCGATATTTATATCCCGCATCTGAGTGTTCGCGGATTACTTCTAACTACTATGCCTATGAAGTACCACTCTGGTTTTAATACGCAAACGTCCAGAATCTTAAAGTTTGAACACCTTTTGACCCTGAAACTTATCACACCCTTTCGCGGACTCGGAATAGTATTCCTCCGTTGAGATGACTGCGCCATTGGTTATACCAAACAGCCGCCTCCAACTTAGATGTCCGCATAGACTTTTATGTGACTTTAGTCTTGTTGACTATAGTCCAATTGTCTCTTCGGTCATGAAGTGATCAGGTTCATGCCGGGCCACCTAGTGCCAATTGCAAGTCCGAGCCCGACGTGTCAGCGTCTTAAGGGTCTCTGACTTATCTAGGTCTTCTTTTCTGAGCATGCTTCCCCTTGGTCCGCCGGCCTCCGTAGAGGGGTCCTATTACTAGGACTAACCAACCTACAGCTGATCTCAGAAGGGTATGGGTGGATTCGGTATACCCCTAATAGCTTCTACTACTGGGATATCCTCATAGAGTATTTCGCCGAAAAGAACGTCCCGTCACCCTTGGCCCATAGTTAGGAAGCCTAACTTTGAAGCCTACTCTCTCAATGCGCCTGCGACGGACTTCCGCCGTTCCACTTCCCAGATGTCGCCAAAGGTCCCCTCCCATATATCCTGTGAACGGCATGCGGTCGGACAGACGGCGGCGACGTATATGGTGTTATGAAGTGGGCTTCATTGATGTGACCTTTTAGTTATTGGACGCAACTCTCGAAATCTCGCTAATGACGTGCGGGCCCCATAAGGGGGCCAGAGGGGGGTGTTGGCACTCCGGTAAATTGAGGGTCTGTGCGCAGTTACCCTACTGTGAGTCTGTGTACATGTCTAGGATTTCCATATGCCTAACACTATTGGTCTCCAGGTCTGAGTGGGTTGGGTCCGTGTGTGCTGGTTAGTGAGGGGGTGGAAAGGGTTGGTGAGGGTATGGTTCCGAGGTTGCCGGTAGGTATTCCGATGGGGCTGAGGTTGTATGCGGCGGTGGCGATAGGGAGTGAGAGGAGGTTGGGGTTTAGGGGATTGAGGAGTGTACCGGAGGGAAGCAGGTTGAATGGACCTGACTCAGATGGGAGACTTCTGGTTTACCGGGAAAGGGATGAAGGGGATCCTAGAGGGAATGGTATGGGAAGGAATGGATATCGTGGGATAGGATGGTATGGTCGGAACCCGAATGGGTATCCAACTTTAGTGCTTTAGGTTTTTTCTTTGTTCGCGGCTATGAGGCTACGGGTTCTGATTCAAAGTACTGGTGACTCATAAGGTAGCTTGAGAGTGCTGGAAGTTGGATTCGCTGTCAGCTGGAGGACTTGTATGAAGCTAGTATAGACGACCTATTATTGCACCAGAAAACCTGGATAGTCAATATAAAATCACAACGTCTTTAAAAAAAAAAGAAGAACAAGGTTTCTGTACCCATCTGCCACATCAGCTACAACTCCAGCGATTGAAATTTCACCTCTTGTGATCTATCATATTTTCAGGTTTGACCAAGCTGGGTCCTTGATTCTTCCCTCACGATCGCTTCCAGTCATTATTTCTGGGCAGGTTTTACTCAGACTTAAAACACTTTTAAGCGCTAGTTTTATCTGTTCCATCCATATTTTATACATTTCCATCAACCTACGGACCTGCTGTTTAGTTTGATACCATGGGCTTTCGGAAATCTCGTTCTTTCATCAAGAGTTCGCTTGTGACTACGACGGTTCTACAAAAATTGCTGGAGAAATCTCTGGCTCGCGAGTTGGAGAACTGCAAATTATGACATCATGTTTTGGTCCTTTCTCGGAGGCTTCACGAAGTGATAGCTGAGCTCAAAGTCCGGAGCAAGATTGCGGCGGCTTTCTGTCCATTTTGTGATAGCAACTACAATCAGGTGGATTGTGAGTTGTGGATGGAGAGGTTAGTGCAGGAGGAGCGACAATTGGTGAAGGTGCAGTTTGCTGGCAGTATGGGTGTGCTGCCGTGGGAGATGGAAGAGGAGGTGGCCATGGTGGCGGAGCAGAAGATTGTGGTGAGGCTGCTGGTGGCTGTGGCGGAGTCGGGGGCCAGGGCTGAGGTGGCTGAGAATGTGACGATAGTGGAGGTAGCGAGGAAGGGTAAGGAGGTGGCGGTGGTGGCAGAGGAGGCTGCGGAAGGGGTTGGTTCTCATGAGGAGGACTGGACCCTGATGAAGAGGAGGGTGAGGGAAAGTGGGATGGAGAAGAGGAGGAGGTTGTTGGAGGAAGAGAGGGATGCGGTGAGGAAGAGGATGAATGTTAGGTGTCCGGCCAAGGTGGAGGTGCCCAATACGCCGGTGGGGCCCAGGATTATGAGGGTGAGGTTAGGGAGTCATAGTGGATATGGGTCTCCGGGTCCGAGTGGGTTGAGTCGGAGGGTGGTGGTTAGCGAGGGAGTGGAGAGGGTTGGTGAGGGTGTGGTTCCGAGGATGCCTGGAGGTGTCCCGACCGGACCTAGGTCATATGCGGCTGTGGCAACAAGAAATGAGAGGCGGTTATCGTTTAAGGGGTTGAGGAGTGTGCGGGAGCGGGTGGAGAGTAGTTCAGACCGGAGCTGGCAGGTTGAGATATTTGGGAGTGGATATAGTGATCAGCTGGGGTAGGGGAGAAATGGGAACTGTTGGATGGGGCGGTATTCTCGGAACCCGGACGGGTATCTGACGTGATTTGAGTTTGGGGTTTTTCTTTGTTCGTGGGTATGAGGCCCTGTGTTCAGATTTTAAGTACCGATGTCTTAGGAGTACCGGAAGTCGGGTTCGCTGTCGGCATGAGGACTGGTATGATGCTAGTGTAGATGAGCTATTATTGCCACAGAAAACCTAGATAGTCAGTATAAAATCAAAATGTCTTTAACAAAAAAAGAAGAAGAAAAAGAAAAAGGTTTCCGTACCCACCCGTCATGTCAGTTATAACTGCAGCGATTGAAAATACACCTCTTGTGATCTATCATATTTTCGGGATTGACCAATCTGGATGCTTGCTTCCTTCTGCAGGATAGCTTCCAGTCTTTATTTCTGCCCAGGTTTTACTCCGACTTAAAACACTTTGACGGGATAGTTTTATTTGTTCCGTCTATTTGTGATACATTTCTGTCATCCCTATGGCCTGCTGTTTAGTTTGATACCATGGGGTTTCGGAAATCTCGTTCTGCAGTGAAGAGTTCGCTTACGACTGCGACGGTTCTACAACAATCGGTGTAGAAGTCTCTGGAACTAGAGTCAGAGAACTCCAAATTGCGACATCATGTTTCGGTCCTTTCTCGGAGACTTCACGAAGTGATAGCCGAGCTCAAAGTCCAGAGAAAGATTACGGCCGCTTTCTGCCCATTTTGTGGTAAAAACCACAATCAGGTTGATTGGGAGTTGTGGATGGAGAGGGTGGTGGAGGAGCCAAGACGATCAGAGAGGGTGGAGTGTGCTGGCAGTATGGATGTGGAGCCACTCGTGATGGAAGAGGAGGTGCCGGTGGTGGTGAAGAAGAAATTTCTGGTGAGGCTGCAAGTGGTTGTGGCGGAGTCGGTAGCGGAGGCTGGGGTGGCTGAGGATGTGGCGATAGTGGAGGCAAGGAAGGGTAAGGAGGTGGTGGTGGCTGAGGAGGCGGAGGTGGGGGTTGGTTCGTGGGAGGAGGACTGGACCCTTGTGAAGAGGCGAGTAAGGGAGAGTGGTGAGGCAAGGAGGAGGAGGTTGTTGGAGGAGGAAAGGGATGCGGTGAGGAAGAGAATGCATGTTTGGTGTCCGGCCAAGGTGGAGGTTCCCAATGCACCGTTGGGGCCAAGGAGTGTGAGGGTATGGTGTAGGAGCGACAGTGGGTATGGGTCTCCGTGTCCTAGTAGTTTGAGTAAGAGGGGAGTGGTAAGTGAGGGGGTGGAGTTGGTTGGGGAAGGATTGAGGCCGGTGTTACTGGTGGGTGTTCCTACAGGACCTAGGTCGTATGCTGGTATGGCGGCGGGGAGTGAAAAGAGGTTGGGGTTTAAGGGTTGGAGGGGTTTGATGAGTGTGGAGGAGGGGGTAGAGTTGGGCTCGGGCCGGGGATGGCAGGTTGAGACGTTTAGCAGTGGGTCAGGGGATCAAATGGGATTGGGAAGGAATGGAAAGTGTGGGATAGGCTGGTATGGTCAGAACCCAGATGGGTATCTGACATGAGCTGGTTGTAGTTTTCTATTGTTCTGGGGTATGAGGCTGCGGGTTTGGATTTAAAGTACCGGTGTGTTAGGAGTGCCGGAGGTTGGGTTCGCTGTCAGCTGGACGACTGGTACGATGCTAGTATAGACATGCCATTATTGCCACAGAAAACCTAGATAGTCAGTATAAAATGGTCACATTTTTAAACCAGAAACAAGAAAAAAATAGAGAAGTTTCCGTACCAATCCACCATGTCAGCTACAATAACAGCGATTGAAATTTCACCTCCTGTGATCTATCATATTTTCGGGTTTGACCAATCTGGATCCTTGATTCCTTCATCAAGATAGCTTCAAGTCTTTATTTCTGACCAGGTTTGACTCAAACTTAAAACGCTTTTATGCGATAGTTTTATCTGTTCCATCTATATTTAATACATTTCCATCATCCTACCGACTAGCTATTTAGTTTGTTACCATGGGTTTTCGGAAATCTCATTCTTGCGTCAAGAGTTCGCTTGCGACCGCGACGGTCCTACAACAATCGGTGGAGAAATCGCTGACTCTCGAGTCAGAGAACTCCAAATTGCATCATCATGTTGCGGTACTTTCTCGGAGGCTTCATGAAGTGACAGTCGAGCTCTAAGCTAGGAGCAAGATTACGGCAGCTTTCTGCCCGTTTTGTGGTGACAACCACAATCAGGTGGATTGCGAGTTGTGGATGGAGAGGGTGGTGGACGAGGAGTGACGATTGGAGAAGGTGCATTTTGCTGGTGGTATGGATGTAGAACCTCTGGTGATGGAAGAAGAGATGGCGTGGTGGTGGAGAAGAAGTTTGTGGTGAGGCTACCGGTAGCTGTGGCGGAATCGGCGGCTGGGGCTGAGGTGGCTGGGAATGTGGCGATGGTGGAGGTGGCAAGGAAGGGTCAGGAGGTGGCGGTGGTGGCTGTGGAGGCTGAAAAGGGGGTTGGTTCTCGTGAGGAGGACTGGACCCTGGTGAAGAGGAGGGTGAGGGAGACTGGGATCGCGAAGAGGAGGAGCTTGTTAGAGGAAAACAGGGATGCAGTGAGGAAGAGGTTGAATGTTTAGCGTCCGGCCAAGGTGGAGGTTCCCAATGTGCTGTTAGGGCACTGGAGTATGAGGGTGAGGTTTGGGAGTGATAGTGGCTATGGGTCTCCAGGTCCGCGTGGGTTGGGTAAGAGCGTGGTGGTTAGTGAGGAGCTGGAGAAGGTTGGTGATGGTGTGGTTCCAAGAATGCCGGTGGGTGTTCCGACGGGGCCTAGATCGTATGCAGGAGTGGCTATGGGGAGTGAGAAGTGGTTTGGGTTTAGGGGATTGAGGAGTGTAACGAAGGGGAACAGGATGAATGGACTGGACTCGGACGGGAGACTTGTGGTTTGTAGGGGGAGCAATGAGTGGGATGGCAGAGAGAATGGTATGGGATGAAATGGATATTGTGGGATGGGATGATAGGGTCGGAACCTGGATGCGTATCGGAGTTGTGTAGTATAGATATTTTTCTTTGTTCGGGGGTATGAGGCCGTAGGTACGGATTCAAAGTACCGTTGACCCATAAGCTAGCTTGGGTGTGCCGGAAGTTGGGTTCGCTATCAGCTGGGGGACTGGTACGTTGCTAGTGTAGACGTGCAATTATTGCCACAGAAAACTTAGATAGTTAGTATAAAATCGAAACGTCTTTAAACAAAAAGAAAACACGGTTTCCGTACCCAGGTGGTGTGTTGTGGGAGGATGGATTTGGCGGAGTTTTGGAGGGGCTGAAGGGGACAGGTGTGAGGGTGGGTGAGGGATCGCGATAGTTGGTGGGATAGGATGAACCCGACCGTTGTAGGACCAATGGGAGTTTGTCGTCTGCTGTGCTACAGAAAGTATTTGAAGAAGAAAGTGAGCATGATTTATGTTGACACAGGTTGTGGGTAGGAGGAAGGTGGTGTTCGGTTCACAGGTTTGTGGCAGTCCCACCAAGCGTAAACAAGGAGGAGTTCCGTAGGAGGTTTGGGGCAATGCAGGAGTTGGTGAGAGAAATGAAAACGGGGATTGGCAGGTTGTTGAAGGCGAGGAATGAGGCCGCGAAACAGATTGCGTATAGGGAGGTGTTGAAGGCTTGTGATGATGAGGAGTGGGCAAATATGGATGATGATGAGAGGTTTATAAGGAGGCTTGAGGCTATTTTTGCGGAAGAGGAGGCTTTCAGGAAAGGGAAGTTGTGGGGTGAGGCATCGGCAAGTCTGATGGCTAGGGCAAGGGGGAGGAGAAGCGCGGATATGCGGAAGGCTAATGAGTTGGGAAAGAAGTGGGAGAGGAGAGTGAATAAGGGGAAGGGGAACGGGATTTCACATAAGGGTAAGGGGAAAGCAGCATTCATGGGAAGCGATGGGGATGATAGTTTGTTGAGTGAGAGTGAGGCGGAGGCGAGAAGATTGTGGTTGGAGGAGGAGGATGGGGATGTGGTTTATGCTCACTTTTGATGTTAGTTGTTTTGATTGGGGGTATCAGGCCGCGGGAATGGATTTAATGTACCGGTGTCCCATAAGGTAGTTTTGGAGTGCCGTAGGTTGTGTTCGCCATGTGCAGGAGGACTGGTATGATGCTAGTGTAAACGAGCTATTATTGCCAAAAAAACCTAGCTAGTCAGTATAAAATCAAAATGTCTAAAAAAAGAAAAAAAAGGAAAAAAGTTGCTGTACCCATACCCACAAGCACAGCGATTGAAATTTCACCTCTTGTGATCTATTATATTTTTGGGTTTGACCAATCTGGGTCCCTGATTCCTTCTTCACGATAGCTTCAAGTCTTTATTTCAGAGCAGGTTTTAATCTGGCTTAAAAACCTCTTTATGGGATAGTTTTATCTGTTCCATCTTTATTTTATACATTTCCATCATCCTACGAACCTGCGGTTTAGTTTGTTACCATGGGCTTTCAGAAATCTCGTTCTTGCATCAAGAGTTCGGTTGCGGCCGTGACGGTCTTCCAATAATAGGTGGAGAAATCTGTGGCTCTCGAGTTGGAGAACTCCAAATTGCGACATTCTGTTTCGGTCCTTTCTCGTAGGCTTCACGAAGTGATCGCCAAGCTCTAAGTCTGGAGCAAGATTACGCCTGCTTTTTGCCTGTTTTGTGGTGAGAACCACAATCAGGTGGATTGCGAGTTGTGGATGGAGAGGGTGGTAGAGGAGGAGAGATGATGGGAGCAGGTGGAGTTTGCTGGCGGTATGGATGTGGTGCCTCTGGAGATAGAAGAGGAGGTGGCAGTAGTGGCGGAGAAGAAGATTGTGGTAAGGCTGCCGGTGGCGGTGGCAGAGTCGGTGGTGGGGGTTGTGGTGGCTGAGGAGGTGGTAATGGTGGAGGTGGCGGGGAAGGGTTAGGAAGTGGTGGTGGTGGCGTAGGAGGCTGAGAAGGGGGTTGGTTCACGGGAGGAGAACTGGACCTTAGTGAAGAGAAGGGTGAGGGAGAGTGGGGAAGAGCGGAGGAAGAGGTTGTTGGAGGAGGAGAGAGAGGCGGTGAGGAAGAGGATGAATGTTTGGCATCGAGCCAAGGTGGAGGTTCCCAACGCGCCGTTGGGGCCCAGGAGTATGAGGGTGAGGTTTGGTACTGATAGTGGCTATGGGTCTCCGAGTCAGAGTGGGTTGGGTAAGGGAGTGGTGGTTAGCGAAGGGGTGGAGAGGGTAGGTGAGGGTGTAATAGCGAGGTTGCCTGTGGGTGTTCCGATGGGGCCAAGATCGTATACGGGTGTGGCGATGGCAAGTGAGAGGAGGATGTGGTTTAAGGGGTTGTGGAGTGTGCCTGAATGGAGAAAGGTGGTAGGACAGGACTCGGCTGGGAGACTTGTGGTTTATAGGGACAGGGGTGAATGCGATGGTAGGGGAAATGGGATGGGACGAAATGGATGTCGTGGGATGGGTTGGTATGGTCAGAACCAGGATGGGTATCTGACTTGCGATGGTAGTGGTTTTTTTTTATTCGTGGATATGAGGCCACGGGTTCAGAATTAAAGTACCGCTGACCCATAAGATAGCTTGGGTGTGTCGGCTGGAGGACTGGTAGGATGCTGGTGTAAGCGAGCTATTATTGTCAAAAAAACCTAGCTAGTCCATATAAAATCACAAGATTTTTTTAAAAAAAACAAAAGAAAAAAAAGAGAAGTTTGCGAACCCATCCGCCACGTCAGCTACAACCCCAGCTCTTGAAATTTCACCTCCCGTGATATGTCATGTTTTCGGGTTTGACCAATCCTGGTCCTTGATTCCCTCCTCGCGATAGCTCCCAGTGTTTATTTCTGAGCAGGTTTTACTCAGACTTAAAAACAGCTTTACGGGATAGTTTTATCTGTTCCATTTTTGTTTTATATATTTCCATCAACAAGGACCTGCTGTTTAGTTTGGTACCATGGGCTTTTAGAAATCTTGTTCTTCCGTCAAGGATTCGCTTGCGACCGTGATGGTCTTACAAAAATCGGTGGAAAAGTCGCGGGCTCTCGAGTCGGAGAATTCGAAATTGCAACTTCATGTTAAGGTCCTTTGTCGGAGGATTCACGAAGTGATAGTTCAGCGCAAGGTCTGGAGCAAGATCCTCTCGGCTTTCGATTAGGATCCCTATTTGATATCAGTTCTCAGTAAAGGGTAGATAATACTTCTCTCCTTCTTCTCGATGATAGTTCTTAGGCCTATGCCTATGATAAGGTGGGAGAGACTCTCATGTCTCTGGTCCTTATCGGCTATCGTACTCTTTCTCCAACTCTACTTGTATAGTAGAGTTCTCGTCTGTTAGGCATATGGAAATCCAAGACTTGTGCACAAACCCTCGATTTACCGGAGTGCCAACACCCCCCTGCGGCCCCCTTATGGCGCCCGCACATCATTAGCAAGATTTCGAGAGTTGCGTCCCATGACTAAAAGGTCATATCAATGAAGCCCGCGTTATAACACCATATACGTTGCCGCTATCCATCCAACCGCATGCTGCTTGCAGGGTATATGAGAGGGGACCGCTGGCGGCATCTGGGAAGTAGACTGGAAGATATCCGTTGGAGGTGCATGGAGGTAGTAGGCTTCAAAGTTAGGCTTCCTAAACTATGCGCCAAAGGTGACGGGACATTTTCGGCAAAAGACTCCAAGAGGATGTCCTAGTCGTCAGAGCTATTTAGGATATACTGAATCCACCCATATCCTACTGAGATCAACTGTAGGTTGGTTGGTCCAAGCAATAGGACTCCTCTATGGAGGCCGGCGGACCAAGGGGAAGCATGCTCAGAAAGGAAGATCTAGATAAGTCGGAGACCCTTAAGACGTTGACACATTGGGTTCAGACTTGCGATTGGCGCAAGGTGGTCTGGCATGAACCTGATTACTTCATGACCTAAGAGACTACTGGAATGATAGTCAACAAGACTAAAGTAATATAATAGTCTATCCGGATATCAAAGTTGGAGGCCAATGTTTGATATAACAAATAGCGCAGTCATCTCAACGGACGAATACTATTCCGTGTCCGCGAAAGGGTGTGATAAGTTTCAGAGTCACACGGTGTTCACACTTATAAGATTCTGGAAGTTTGCGTATTAAAACCAGAGTGGTACTTCGAAGGCATAGTAGTTAGAAGTAGTCCGCGAATACTGAGATGCGGGATATAAATATCGAAGTGCCTCCCCCGCTTTACAGATATCATCAAGCAATGGGGAAGAGATCTTATCAATATTAAATTGTTTACCTCATAAATCTTTACTTTACCTTTAACTTATTGAAATGAGCCTGCCTCGCCAAATTCTCCGTACAAAAGATTTTGGCCTATATCCCTCAGTTATACAAGAGATCGGCATTTGCCTAACTGTATATTGATAGTTCTCCTGTTACCTAGGCTCACTATATGAACTACTAGTTCACTTCAAACTCCACCGTCAGCTCAGACTTCGATTAGATTTTAGGGACACCTCATTGTCCCATTTACCTTCATTCATTCGAAGAAGTCTCTGACACTGAGTTATTCGAAATCGAAGTAGAGTTTACTCAAGAACCCTCGTAGTTCACCATACCTTTCGGGATCCTAACACGGGATCAATTCAATGCCATATATCGTACCTAGCATGGTCCGACCTTTGAGTATAGTTCTACCTAGTCAGAAGACCTTGTCGACTGGAGTACCCAGTACTCTGAAGTTAAAAAGTCAGGCACCGCTATCCGGGGGCCAGACATCCCCTCAGCCTTTGTCCAACAAATCCTTATATGCACTATAAGTACATTTTAAACCTTGAGAAAAGGGAAATTCAGGTTCTGAGTCTAGAATCAGATCAACAGAACCCTTTCATACCTCCACCTCTGGAATACCGCAAATGTTGGATACCTTACATACGATTCTATAAACCTTTTAAACGATATCAGGAACTTTGGTTCGAAGTACCACAAATCACTCAACCAGGGCTATTGGAACAATTAGCCTATCTGGAAAGTATCACAATGGCAGAAACCCCACAAGACTCAAGAAAGAGGATAACGGCGGGAGAACCCATCGACACCCGACCGGATAAACTGGATACAACAGGGACCAATGATTTGGCTATATAAAGTCCCTTCCCAGTGAGACCACGAGAGCCGACATCTCGTAGAGGAGCTCTACCCTCTCATTGATCATCTAGTGTAGCAAGCACGCATAGGATATCACAATCTTCCATGCCAAAACCAGATGGAGATCATGCCGCCAACCTAGCCAGGCTAGCCACTCGTCTGGGGTTAACATTGGGTCAGATAAGGCAGGATATAGATACCTTGCTCGACTAAGCCATTATCGCCTTCAAACATTTTAAGGGAGCCACCAAGATAATACCTTAAAATTAATTAAGGTTCAACAGTAAATGGCAGAGAGACAAGATGTCCACGACAATGATATGGCAATATTGTTGATGCAGCTGGCAGGTGTGGAACAGGAGGTCAAGGGTATCCAAGAAGAAATGATACATGAAGTGGCAAAGAAGATAGACGCTCAAGAGAGGCATCAACAAGAACATGAAGAAGTAACCAGGATGTTACATGGGATACTCGGGCAAGAAAGCCAGCCGGCATTAGCCCTAGATCAAATGTTAGAACAAATAGTCATCTACCTCAGGGCAGAATTCCAAGAATTCCGAAATCAAAGCATCATACGGGCAAGAGAAGTCAACCATACCCTAGGACAAATGCGCCTAGATCAGACTACTCGCCAAGTGGAAATTCGCTGGTCCCAGGACCAGCAACAGCAGCAGAATAATGAGACAAACAATACTCTAAAGGTATTAATGGCGTCAATAAACCGGATGTTGGCCACCTCACCAAGTCCTGAAGCTGCAGAGCCTGCACTCCTACCCGCAGTCCATGAAATGGATGACGAAGAATACTACGCTCCGCCTACACGTTGGGATAAGGGGAAAGGCAAGGAAGCCGCTGATGCATCCCCCTCAGGTGCTCAGGGAGGTGATCCTGGAGATACTAGTGAAGATGACCACGTTGACGATGAGAGAGGAAGAAGGAGAGGAAGTCCTAGCCAGGGCAGGCAAGGACAGACACCAGAACAGTCTAGTATGGCAGAAACACTTGCCAATGTGATGGCGCCAAATATTAAGCAACCATCCGAGCCACCTCCATTCTTTGAGGATAAACCTGCACAAGATATACATGTGTGGACTTTACAAGCCACCGACTATTTCAAGAGAAATGTGCGGATCTGGGACGATGCCTGGGAACGAGTTATATATGTGCTCAGATGTACGAGAGGTGACACAGTACTTCCTTATACTATTTGGTACCAGAAAGCTATGGACGGGCTTCAAGGGGAAACCTAGCAGCCAGAGCTGGCTACATGGACACGATTTGAACATGATATAAACAAGTGTTTCACCCCGGGGGAAACCGAAAGACTAGCGCTTCGAGCTATGAAGCTAGTCGAGTACGCAGGTAGTAAAGAGTACTACCTTATGGTCATGTATAACCATAATATCCGGGCACGCATGACTGGAGAGGCATGGAGGCAGGAAGGGGAAGACAAACTGCCAAAACAAATTGTCCCCCGGTTGTCGGCCTTGTGCTATACCACAGATCAAGAATGGCAACAGGCAATCAGGTTATCTGGGCAGTCAGAAGAAGGGCTTCGGGGAAGAGAAAAAATTGCGAAAGACAAACTGTCCAAGCCTGAGGTAGTCCAGGAGGTCAAAAGAGAAGACCGACGAGACTCTAAACCAAAATGACAAATGGATAACAAACGTTATGTCAAGGGAGGTGGAGCCCCATCACGAAAACGGAAAAGGGGCAATGAACCGGAAAAACCTAGGAAAAGGATAGAAGGTGCGACTAAGACCACCCACACAACCTTTGACCAGGGCCATACCAGTATTTTGCAGAGTGTGATAGACACGCGGAGGAGAGGTGGAGATTGTACATGATGTGGATGTAACCGGTACTGGTTACTGGTTAGGATTTTCATGTATCAGTTGATACTGTTTGAGTTTTGAATATGTTTCAGGAAACGAGGTGTGCCTCTAGCCTGATAGTATAGGGTTTCATACTCTGTATTTTTTATGTTTGGTTTCGAGTATCGGTTTGATACTCTACATGTTTTATGTTTGGTTTTGAGTATCGGTTTGATACTCTATATGTTTTATGTTTGGTTTCGAGTATCGGTTTGATACTCTATATGTTTTATGTTTGGTTTCGTGTATCGGTTTGATACTCTATATGTTTTATCTTTGGTTTCGGGTCTACTATTTTGCAGTCCATTATGTTATGAGAACAAGGCTTCCGGTAGCCTAGGAAGTGTATTTATGAACTGCTATTCTTCTTGTTAGAAAGAGCAGACTTTGGCAGACAGAGTTTTCAATATGCTTGGTTGAATAGTGACTCTATTCAGTTTGCTTCAAGAATCTTTAGTTTGAGACCTACCAAACATCTCAGAGACTTCAGTAGTCGTGACACAGCAAGAAGTCAATTCAACAATCTTGGCTAAAGCCTCCGGACTTTGATTCGCTAGCTACCGCTTCGGTATAGAACAAAGCCCGTCAACCCTAAGATTACGGCATCTCCCGCGAGGCGGTTACATTTTTTTAACTTCAGTAAGTTATCAAGATAGAAGGCGTTTCAGGAACAAGTAAGAGCAAGGCCCCTGAGAAAGGTTCTCAACCACGTACCAGGGATTCCAAAGGACGGTTCACAAAGACTCCAGCTTTAGAACAGGCAGCCAGCGAAGGAGCTGCTAGGCAGTTAGCCAGAAATGCTGCTGAACAATCGAGAGAAGCATCATCACAACAACCACTGGAACCGCCAGCCACTACCCCCGGAGGGTACCCAGAATCCCCAAGAAAGCCTACAGGTACACAAGTACCTCCGGCACCACCAAGTAACAATCCAGAAAGCTCGGATAGTGATAAAGGATCAGATAACATGGCTTCAGAAGCAGGACCCTCAGGGTCCAGAGCCCCAGCACCAAAAGTCCCTAGACCACTGACACCTAGACCTACCCCAGCTGTTACAGCTAAACCCAGCATCAAAGTACCTTCATCCAGTAAGTTTACTGGTGAAGGAGATGACCTCAAACCGGAAGCATGTGATAGATGGTATAATTCAGTACAGTTATACCTCCGGATTGGTGGACTACGGACTAGCGTGGCTGGAGGAGGAAACTATTGGATCCTCTATACTGAAGGACGAGCTCAGGAAGTAGCTTTCCAAGCAGCAGAGTATTTTGGTGCAGACATGACCAGAGAAAACCTTGCTGGATTCGTACGAGAAAGATTCCAGTTTTCAAAACAAAAAGATGATACCTATTGCAAGTTCCATGAAATCACGCAAGTGCATAATGGCAAGATACAGCGAATATCAACTATAGCAACCGATATGCTAATGTTCCGATCATGCCTACCTGTAAATACTATAAGTGACTATGCTTTCATTCAACAGTTCTTTAAGCGCATGCACCCTAGACTCCGGCAAGAAGCGGAATTACAGCATGCTGAAACTGACACTGTTATGGCAGCTATACAAAATGCGGAAAGCATAGATGCTACCCTAAAAAGCACTGGTGCTTATGGGAAAGAAAGGTTCGAAAAACCAGTGAAAGAATTCATTTCCAAACAAGAAGGACGGAAGGACAATCGGAAAACCAGCAACAAGCCCCACTCCAAACCTAAGGAACGAAAAGAAAAAGGTCTTTGCTATACCTGCGGAGGTAAAGGACATCTAGCAAGAGACTGTTCTTGTAAAGATGAGATTGGCAAAGGCATGGGCAAGGCTAAGGTGAAGAAAGAAGTTACCTCCAACAGAATGGAACAAGAACAACTAGCGGAAGAGGTGTTTATCAATGGTATGGAAATAGAGGATGAAGAGGAAGACTTTATCAGGATGGCCGCTAGACCAACAAACATCAAACCCCATAACGCTCTCCAAGGAACGATGCACATCAATGGCAAAGAAGCTAGAGTCCTGTTTGATACTGGATCAATAGGAGCAAACCTGATTAGCGCTACCTTTGTGACAACGCACGGAATTCCTTATCAGGAATTGAAAACACCGATCAGAATACACCTAGCTATGGAAGGATCACGATCCGAAGGTCATAAAGAATGTTTTGACAACATATCAGCAGGAAAGCTGAGCGCACCCGGGACCAGGATGTTAGTCGGAAACCTGGCAAAATACGATGCACAAATAGGAATGCCTTTTCTAGAACAACACCCAGCTCAAATTGAATGTGGCAAATTAGCAATCCTGTTTCCCAAACAGAATGTTCGAATTATTTGCACACCTACTAGTGGTATGATCCGAGCAGCGGTGATCAGCACTGAAGATGTCATGAGCCAACACCTGGAAGTATTTCCCGATGAAATACCTGAAGACTTACCACTCCTAAGAAAGATCAATTATAAGATATATCTGCAACCAGGGAAATAGCTGCGCTTATTACCCACTTACTTGATACCTGAACTATGGGTAACCGATATGAGCATATGGCTAAGAGAAAAGGAGAAAGCCGGAATTATCAAGAGACAAGCAGTTTCATCGGCAGCACCCATGTTTGCACAAGAAAAAAAGGACAAGAAACGAATGAGGCCATTAGTAGATCTCACAGCGAGGAATGAGATTACAATCAAAGATGTTGAAACCATTTCAGACTAAATGATGATCCTGAATGCCCTAGCTAGGGCAAGATACCGCAGTAAAATCGATCTTAGCGATACCTACTTTCAAACAAGAGTGGAACCAGAGGATGTGAGCAAAAACGCTTTTAAAACGCCATTTGGATGTTTTGTTAGCAAAGTAATGCTACAGGGAGATATGAATGCTCCAGGAACATTCATGCGCATAATGTCCGATCTATTCACTGACTACCTAGGACGATTCTTGTGGGTATATATTGATGATATACTCATTTTTTCCAATGCAGAGTCTGAACATTTGAAACACATATCTCTGATTTGAGATAAGCTGAAGGAGGCACAATTCTACACAAGCAGGAAGAAATCAGAATTCTTCGCCACAAGTATAGAAGTGTTGGGCCATGTCATCAATGATGAAGGACTCTCACCAGCACCAGAAAAGATAGCAAAGATCCAAGAATGGACTACGCCACTAACTAAGAAACAGTTACAGGAATTCCTAGGAACGGTCAACTACATCAGCCAGTTTTTGCCACATATTGCAACCATTACATCACCCCTAACGGAAGTCACCGGAGTTGCAGAATTTGTGTGGACCGCTACCCAAGACCAAGCCATAGATAATGTTAAACGACTTGTTTCGAAATACGAGGTTATGAAACCACTGCAATATGATTCGTTACTTCTAATATGGTTGATAACCGATGCATCCAACACGGGTGTGGGAGCATGGGTAGGATAAGGAGAAACACCAGAAAACGCCAGACCTACTTCGCTTCATAGCAGGAAATTCTCTAATGCCCAAATCAATTATGGCACAACCGACAAGGAAGCTCTAGCGATAGTTGATGCACTGACGGCATTTCATCACATACTTGCAGGAATCAAGTTTACTATCTTCACTGATCACCTACCTCTGACGTATCTCAAGACAAGCAGAACACCCACCAAAAAACAGTTATGATGGCGAGGGTTTATTGGGAAGTATGATACTGAAATAGTGTATAGACTAGGAAAATGGAACTATTTACCGGATGCTTTATCCCGCCTTTATGATGAAAGCGATTATTACCCACATACCGCAAACGATCCTTCCTTAGAAGACGATTTACCTAGTTCCTCACCAATTTCATCCTTTCTTTCTTACGAAGAACCTACTCTTGAACATGAAATGTCTCGATTCGAAGCCCACACAGTTGAGCACATCGGTGCTCACTCAGAATGTGGAAGCAACTGCAGTCTGGAGCAAGCACAGCTAGATGCAGACGATTACAGAAATAGCGAACCTCTAAACGATTGGGGGGACCATCGAAGTTATACCAGTAGTAGGAGTGAGGAGGAACTTGAACATGCATCAATGTATGGGGCATTCTGCAACATACCTTTCTGTCCTGACCACGAGGAATTGAAAGCGAAGACGAAGATCTACGCCGGCTCCCCCTGCAGCAGTCCACCAGTTATCGAAACTCCGCCTAATACCAATAACGATCACAATGATAGAGATACCCACTCACCACGCCCCCGCCTCGATATCCGCGCCATCAAAGAACGTGTTAAGAAAGCGCTTGGCTGTGGCACGCCCCCTACCGAAAGTCAGGCTTCCGAGTACCCTGAACACCACCACAACGAGCCCCTCCATGGAGGGTTCCTCGCATACCTGAATGAGGTTCCGATAGTGGAACCACCCTCCCTACCTCATGAGAAGCACGAGCTCGACAAAGTGTATGAAATACCTGAAGAGGAGGAGGAGGTTACGGTATTAGAAAGATTGGTGGATGAAAGTGATATCATCTAAGGAGTTGATGATATGATGAACATTTGTAGGTAACAGATGGTTAAAGGATATAGAAACGACCCTATCTATCAGTTAGCAAAGGATTCCAACGTCACTTCACGAAACGGAATGATGCAACATTACCAAATACGCAATGGGCTACTGTACGCTACCACAAGTGGAGGAGAAGATTGCCTTTACATTTCGAAGTGTCATGGAGTGAATGGAGAAACACTAAGGGAGCTGATGATAGGAGAAATATATAATAAAGGACACCATAGCGCTGATCGAAACCTGCGGTACGCAACAGAATACATCTACTGGAATGAGATGAGGAAAGATATCAAAGACTATGTCCAGCAATGTGACATATGTCAACTGAACCGGGAAAGGACTACATTACCTACTGGCAACACCCTCTCACTTCCCTTTCCCTCGGAGATATTTTCAAGCTATGCTATCGACTTCATGGGTCCCTTTACGAAGCTGAAAGGATATCATTCAGTACTGGTGGTAGTAGATAGAGCGGTTGGGTTCAGCTGGCGGATACCAACATCAGTTAACACTACTGCGATTTCGACTATAGAGTTACTCCGTCACCATATTTTCACCCCTTATGGAATACCTATGTCGATTGTTAGCAATGCTGATCCTCGGTTCACCTCCCGGTTTTGGAAACAAACTTTGAAGACGATAAGAGTCGCACACATTATGGCTACGCCTGGCCACCACCAGACCAATGGACAAGCAGAAAGGAAGATTCGAGAACTGAAAACAGCATTAAGGAATGTTGTGAATGCCCGCCAGACCAACTGGCTTACCTCCCTCCGGAAGTAACAGCTTACTCTAATGCAGGTCACTCTGATACTATTGGAATGTCAACATATAAGGCTGTGCATGGATGAGAATACCAACAACTCGATACCTATAAAGTCAATGCTACCATAGTACCCGCATCCGATGATTACTACAATCGACACCAGGAGATCAGAAATGCGGCATACCAAGCGTTACGGTTGGCTAGAGCAAGAGCGAACAGAGTGGCAATTCAAAGGAGGAACTGACACAAACCTGGCGAGATTGGGGAAAGGATTATGGTTTTTGGAGACCAGTTTGCAACGGAATCCGGCAGATCTCCGAAATTGCAGCCACGCTGGCGAGGCCCTTTTACAGTACTCGAATTTGACGAACACACCCAGAACTTCACAGTTAGCATGGATGCTAGAATGTATCGAAGGAACAAAGTAGTTTTCCACTGCTCAGTAGTCAAACCTTACCACTCTAACGATGATTTCCGATTTCCAGGACAAGCATTTGCAAAGCCGGCACCCATTCTTATTAACGAAGAACAGGAATGGGAAGTTCAATCTGTCATCGATTACAGAGAACGATATGGAAAGGGACAATTTTTGGTTAGTTGGAAAGGATATCCTGCAAGCGAGAATAGTTGGGAACCGGTGGAAGGATTAGAACATGCGATGGAATTAGTTCAGACATGGTGGACAGATAACATGCCAGGCGATGAATTTCTTGCGCTATTTTCTGGGTTTATTCCTATGTGTTATTCCCCTACTAAAGACGGTTTTGAGAGCTATCAAAATGTACCCGCGGTTGATAGAGGTTTTTGGGATCCTTATTTGAATTCTGATTATGATAGTGATGATTAGGAATTTTCTTGTTATGTTTTGAAATAAGGGTTTTATTTTGTTTTCGGGGTGTAACTGGTACTGGTTACTGGTTAGGATTTTCATGTATCAGTTGATACTGTTTGAGTTTTGAATATGTTTCAGGAAACGAGGTGTGCCTCTAGCCTGAGAGTATAGGGTTTGATACTCTGTATGTTTTATGTTTGGTTTCGAGTATCAGTTTGATACTCTATATGTTTTATGTTTAGTTTCGAGTATCGGTTTGATACTCTATATGTTTTATGTTTGGTTTCGAGCATTGGTTTGATACTCTATATGTTTTATGTTTGGTTTCAGGGCTACCGTTTTGGAGTCCATTATGTTATGAGAACAAGGCTTCCAGTAGCCTAGGAAGTGTATTTATGAACTGCTATTCTTCTTGTTAGAAGGAGTAGACTTCGGCAGACAGAGTTTTCAATATACTTGATTGAACAGTTACTCTCTTCAGTTCGCTTCAAGAATCTTTAGTTTGAGATCTACCAAACATCTCAGAGACTTCAGTAGTCGCAATACAGTAAGAAGTCAATTGAACAATCTTGTCTAAAGCCTCCGGACTTTGATTCGCTAGCTAACGCTTTGGTACAGAACAAAGCCCGTCGACTCTACAATTACCGCATCCCCTCAGAGGCGGTTACAGTGGAAAGAAGAACCACGCCAACCAGACGTGTTGGGGAGATGCCCATGTATCAGCGGCAACGGTCAGTTCAAGACCGATAAAAATGGGAATTGGCCTTGCACAGGCGGCTATTGTATAGACAAACTTGGTATGAAGAGTCACTTCCGCCCAGCAACCAGCCAAAGTTAATAAAATCCGCGAACTGGGGAATAATGAAGAACTGACATAGGTCAGTTCATTGGCAACAATGGCGATGGCATTTGGGTATTTAGTGTCCAGATGGAGCTGGAATGGAAAGGGGAAGCCCCTTTGGCTGGGGTGTATTGGGTACAGACCATGACAGGGATCGGGTATTCTGCGTGCAACTACGGGAATTGAAACTCAAAAATGATCAAAGGGGCGCGAAGCAAGTCTCTCCATTCAGGATCTACGCAAGTAGGCTCTAAGTGGAGGGACCCCATGAGGGACTTACGAGCTTGAACATAAGAATCAATATATGGAGAGTCTTGATCGAAAGAGAGGATAGTTAACATGCCCAAATCCCTAGGGAGCCAACAGTACGCAGTTCCTCGAGTCACCTGGTGGTTACCTGCTACCTGTGTGCAAGCAAGTTACTATACAGAAGAAGTTAGGACATAGCAATGCAAGATCTACCTGATAATAATACAAGACAGGAGGACAACCGACGTGGGCCGTTCCACCTACCACACGAGTCAGAGTCATATTCTACCTTTGTACTATCTTGCCTTCTGGCAAGAGTGTGGGATAGGGATGTACCGCTTTGGTACACAAGGCCCCTCCGAGGGAGCTGGATGGATAACCGAAATCCTAACGGAGAGGACGAGGTGAAAGTGGGAACCCCGCACCAGGGGAGTAAAATGGCGAATAACTACCCGAAATTCTGCTATGAGCCTAGGTCTGGCGTGTTGGGAGTAGGCATCCAGTTTGAAAACTTGTCATGCACAGTTGCATATCAGTGAAACGCCGCCTAGTATGTAGACCCAGATTGTTAAAGCTAAAGAGTTACTAGTTTGTCTGAGGAGACCTCAATGGTCGAAACTACGCAGGAGTAGTAACAAACTTCTTGTTACCTAAACCCAATACCAACGATGCCTAAATGAAAGAACTAGGAAGGTTTTATGCACACCAAGCGCGTAGAATTAGACGCTCCAAAACCAAAACGATACAACGGTCCGGAGGGGATCGCTTACCTCCACATACACGAATAGCGTTACAAAGTTAAAGTCTTGTTAGACTCGGGATCCAATGTCCTCCTTATTAACAAGGACCTAGTTGAAGACCTTCACGTTCCTATTATGGAACGCAACAATGAAGTTGATATTTTAGGCTTTGATGGATCATCAGCCACCTCTGGATGGAAATGTTACACACTACCTATAAGACTGGAAATAGGAAAAAATCGGCACATCTCCAAAGTGTCGTGTGAAGTGCGTAAAGCAGGTCACTATGGAATGATAATTCCTTTTGGTTTGTGGAATCGTGAACACCCAGTATCTCACATAGAAGATGCAGAAAATTTGACATTCTCCACAAAGTGTTGTGAAAACTGTGTAGCACAAGACAAAGAAATAGCCTATATGGTCGCATAGGATGAATCGGTCGCTGGGGACCCTAATACCGGTCGCATTGGAAGAATCTGCGCCATCGAAAATACAGTGGAACTCAAATCATTACCAAAAGAATACCGGCATTACGAGCATTTATTCGATCCACAGACAGGAAAAAGATTAGCCCCCAGATGCACATTCGATCATGAAATAAAGTTGATTCCAGGGTCAATGCCCACCAGGGAGATGATTTATCCAATATCGGAAAAATAGCTTAAGGCGTTAAGAGAATACTGGGACACAATGATTAAGCGGAGAAAAATTACGCGAAGTCAATCCCTGGCAGGAGCACCTATATTATTCATACCCAAACCCGATGGAAAGCTATGCCTAGTTGTGGATTACCGGAATCTAAATAAGATTACCATGCTCAATAAACATCCTCCTCCCCGGATGTTTGAACTTCGAGACAGAGTGGCCGGTGCCAAGATCTGTACCAAGTTAGACCTTAAAGACGGCGACTACTTGATTAGGATTAAGGAAGGAGATGAATGGAAAACAGCCTTCTAGATGAGATATGGGCACTACGAATATAAGGTTATGCCATTTGGAATGGTAAATGCTCTAGCAACTTTCCAAGATATGATGAACCAAGTACTTAAAGAATACTTGGATGTTGGAGTTGTGTGTTACCTTGATGATATCCTCATCTATTCAAAGGATGAAAAAGAACAAAGCGAAGCAGTCAAAAAGGTTTTACAACTTCTAGCCAATTTTGAGTTAGTGGTATCGCTAAAAAGGTCGACCTTCCATGCTACCGAGGTAGAATTCTTAGGCTATATGGTAGCAGTGGATGCGGTGTCTATGAGCACCTGAAAGGTGGAATCCATAATGGTTTGGAAAGTACCCAAGTTGGTTAGAGAAGTACAAGTCTTCGTTGGATTCACTAATTTCGACCGATGCTTCATTAAAGATTTCTCCGCTATTTGCAAACCCATAACCGGGACATTAAAAGGAAATCCAAAATATTTCAAATGGGGACTAGAACAGGATACGGCCTTCGAAGAGCGGAAGCACTGATTCACCACGGCCCCCTTACTCTACCACCTTTTCCCAGAAAGAGAGACAGTGGTAGAAACTGACGCTAGGGACTTTGCACTAGGTTTCGTCCTTTCACAATATTTTGAGAAAAGGTTACAGCCAGTAGCGTTCTATTTCAGAAAATAAAAGTCCGGGAGCGTGATTACGAAATTCACGATAATGAACTTCTTGCGATCCTCGTAGCATTTAAGGCATAGAGACACTACTTGATTGGGACAGAAAAACCGCTTACAGTCTTTACCGACGATCAGAACCTACAATACTTCCTCACCTTAAAAGTCTGGAGTGGCCGTCAAATTCGATGGGCTCAGAAGTTGATAGAGTACAATTTCCGCATTGAATACTGACCAGCCATGAAGGGTGGAAAGCCTTATGTATTAAGCAGATGGCCGGAGTACCATCCTGTGAAGGGAGCTACACATCGCGAACAGAAAATTTTGAAAGAAGAAAGTTTCTTGGTATTGCTAGTAGTGAGGGTAGGCGATGAAGGAGAAGACTGAGATGGAGATAAGGATTTGGATTTGGAACCTCGAAGAGGTAGTACAGACCCATTATTAGGGTCAAAAGATCGAGTAAAAAAGCATACTTGCCAACAAAGGGCGCAGGAATGGCGGCAGGACATGACCTGTATGCTATTGAGGATAAGATTGTCCCGAAATTTGCACAAGCACCAATAAGGATGGGTATAGCCGTGGGGCTACCGGAAGGAACTTACAGAAGAGTGGTTCCCAGAAGTGGATCCGCGGTCCGAAGCGGAATCTCCGCCGGCGCTGCAGTAATCGATGCTGTTTACACTGGTGAACTAAAGGTCGCACTATTCAACTATAAAAATGAGGACTGCCAGATAAGAATGGGTGATCGCATAGCGCAGCTAGTAGTGGAAAAAGTCAACACCTGAGACATGATGGAAGTAGACAACCTGGAAGATACAGAACAAGGGACCGCACGATTCGGAAGCATCAATATAGCAACAAGATCCCTGATCGTCAAGGAACAGGGACCTAGCATCAGCTACCTGCGGGCATCAGCCAAAGACAATAAACACACTGGTACGACATTTCAGAAGTACCAGAGAAAGTTCTGATATCAAATCTGATAATCCTGCAAAAAGGTATGAAGCAGTTCAACCGAGAATTCTTAAGCAAGATACAGGCAGCTATCGGGACAGATGCATTTTTGAGGCAATGGAGGGAAGAACTCATTAGGTTACAAGGCAAAGGAATGGATTTTCCCAAAGACTGGACCTTGACTGACGAACTACTATACTATAAGCAAAGACTATATGTAACAGATAGTCAGGAGCTATACACCAAGATTGCAGAAGGATGTCATGATGCAAAAATTGTTGGACATGTCGGACAAGAAAAGACCTGGGAGATAATCATGTGGAACTTCTACTGGAAAGGACTTGTGGAATCGGTCAACGATTGCGTACGATCATGCGATGAATGCCAACATAATAAGTCACCTAGACACGCCAAGTACAGATTACTGCAACCATTGGAAATACCATACGCGGCATAGGCATCTATCTCAGTGGACTTTATCATGCAACTATCAGAGTCACAAGTGTGCAATCAGATAATGGTGGTAGTTGATCGGTTTACAAAGATGCCACATTTCATCGGACTTCAGACCTCAGCTGTGGCCAAGGATATTGCAAACGGATTCCTGAAAGAAGTATGGAGACTACATGGTCTACCAACCGAAATCGTCACGGACATGGACTCAAAGTTCATGTGAGAATTCTGAGAATCCCTATGCAAAGAGCTGGAAATTAAATGAAGGATGTCAACGGCATACCATCTTCAGACTGAGGAAAAACCCAACGAATCAACCAAGTGCGAGAAGGTTACCTTCAAAGTTTTGTCAACTATGATCAGGAAGACCGGAATCAGCTGTTACCTCCAACTGAACATGCGTATAACAACTCCGCAACCAATACGCATGGGCTGTCACCGTTCTATGCGAACTAGGGATTCCATCTACAGAAAGAGTGGATGATGGAGCGACTAGCTCAAAATCCTGGAGCAACACTCTACCGCACCTGGATTAAGACGATACACGAACAAGCAAGAGGGTCGCTAGAAAAGATTAGCGAAGGAGTGTCAAAATATTAACACGGGAAAGCTCAAAAAGAGCTGGACTTCAAGATCGGGGACAAAGTAATATTAAACGCTGAGAACATTCGAACCCGATGAAAATCCATGAAGCTAAGTGCCAAGCTGTATGGTCCTTTTCAGATCATAGAGAAGCGTAGATCACGTGCTTTCAAGCTCAACATATCAGATTGATGGAACATTCACCCTGTATTCCATGTCGTACTATTGCAACCGTACTGCGAGTCAGTACATGGCAATCGTCAGCAACCCCCTACCGAACCAGGGGACATTGACAGCGATCTACAATGGGAGGTTGAAAAAATAGTAAGAAACAAGATTCATTCTTACAGGCAACGAGTATGCGGCTACTATCAAGAAAAGCAGGAACCATGTTACTGCGTTAAATGGCAAGGGTGTTCAGAAGATGAGAACACAGGGGAGCCAATTACCGGTACGGAAAACGTGGAGGAAGTTGTGGAGAATTGTCATAATGAAAATCCGGAAACGCCGGGAAGGGCAGAAGTAAGATGGTGCGCAGAAGGTTTTCCTAACGTGGCCAAGTAAACGTGGGAGGTTTTTCACCCTGACCATACTGAGTCTTAAAATATCTTTAGAAGAAATTATAAAAGGTTATAAAAAGCGATTCGAGGCGAAGCCTGGTAGGAGTGAGCTCAGGTTAGGTATTTGGAAATCCAAGACATGTGCACAGTCCCACGGTAGGGTAACAGTGCATAGACCCTCGATTTACCGGAGTGCCAACACCCTCCTCCGGCGCCCTTTTATGTCCCGCACGACATTAGCGAGATTTCAAGACTTCCGTCACATGAATCAAAAGTCATATCGATGAAGCCCACTTCATAACACCATATACGTTGCCGCTATCTTGCCGACTGCATGCTGTTCACAGGAGATATGAGGGGGGACTGTTGGCCACATCTGGGAGGTGGAACTGAAGAGATCCATTGGACGCACATTGAGATAGTAGGATTCAACGTTAGGCTTCCTAAACTATGGGCCACAGGTGACCAGACATTTTGGCTGAAAGACTCTAAGAGGATGTCCTAGTAGTAAGAGCTATTAAGGATATACCGAATCCACCCATACTCTTCTAGGATCAGCTGTAGAAGGTTGGTCCTAGTAATTGGACCCCTCTACGGAGGCCGACAGACCAAGGGGAAGCATGCTCAGAAAGGAAGACCTAGATAAGTCAGAGACCTTTAAGACGTTGACACATCGGACTCAGACTTGCGATTGGCACTAGATGGTCCAGCATGAACCTGATCACTTGATGACCGAAGAGACTACTGGAATGATAGTAAACAAGACTAAAGTAATATACTAGTCTATGTGGATATCTAAGTTGGAGGCCGCTGTTTGGTATAACAAATAGCGCAGTGATCTCGATGGAGGAATACTATTCCGTGTCCGCGAAAGGGTGTGATAAGTTTCTGGGTCAAACTGTGTTCGCACTTATAAGATTCTGGATGTTTGCGTATGAAAACCTAAGTGGTACTTTGGAGGCATAGTAGTTAGAAGTAGTCTGCAAACACACAGATGCGGGATATAAATATCGAAGTGCCTCACGAGCTTTACAGACATTATAAAGCAATGGAGAAGAGATCTTATCAATATTAAATTGTTTACCACATAAATCTTTACTTTACCTTTACCTTAGCGAAATGAGCCTTCCTCGACAGATTCTCTGTACGAAAGATTTTGGCCTACATCCCTCAGTTGTACTAGAGATCGGTATCTGCCTAACATCGTCTCATGGTAGGCATTCATAAAGAACGTAAGCATTTTATATTCATAAAAGCAGAAAGTAAGAAGTAAGGAAATAACTTAGAACGAAGCGTGAAGAGCCTGTCTCCGCGGTCTTTTTTATTTTTATTTTTTTATTTTTTTTTTATCAGCAATTTTATTCTGTATTTAAGGTACACCCACGCATGCATCTCTAGCTATGGCAGACACATAAACCTCCCTCCCTACGCCAGCCCGAAACAGCCAGAATAAAATCCGTCAACAAACCCAAGCAGTAAGGCACAGTGGCAGAAAGGACCAAAACTCATGGAACATGACACCCACTGTCCAAACCCCATGCAGTGGAAAAAACTGCCCCGCCCCTACAACTTGTAGTATACACAAATGGTAAAGAATGTAAGAGAAAGCTACCCAAGCCTATTAAAACCCAAGAAACCCCACTTCCCGACAGTGGTCCACCTCCATATCAAGAGCCAGCCTAACTAGGCTTAACCCAGCTGCATGGTGCGACCTAGGACAATAACACATTTACGGGTAAGGGATATACCCGACAAAGTGGAAGGGGGCCGAAGAGAGAAAAGCGCAGAGCGAGTAAACAAGACCCAGGGCTGGGCACAGGGACTAGTGCAATCCAGACTGGGAAGCCCAGTGGGGACGCCCGAAGGGTGTCGCAGTAATGCAGCATAGCAGTAGGGTACAAGCCAAGTGCGGGTGCAGCAGTAGGGTGCAAGCCAAGTACGGGTGCAGCAGTAGGGTGCAATCCAAGCTCGGGTGCAGCAGTAGGGTGCAAGCCAAGCTCTGTTGCAGCAGTAGGGTGCAAGCCAAGCGCGGGTGCAGCAGTAGGGTGCAAGCCAAGCGCGGGTGCAGCAGTAGAGTGCAAGCCAAGCGCGGGTGCAGCAGTAGGGTGCAAGCCAATCCAACCGTCAAAGCACGAAGGAAACAGAACGCGACCGTGTCAACGATTGGTAGTCGTATTCGTGTCTTGCTATGTGGTCCCCAGGTGCAGGAGGCAAGCGATCCGACCCCGTCTCTCACGTAGTGCCTTGTTCTGGAAGAGAAAAAGTCACTTAGTGGATCGGATACCACCGCTTAAGCCAACTGTGGGGAGGGGCGAGATTGCCCTGAGGGCCTGCCATAGAGTTCTCGCATACCATAAAACGTGCTCCCAGCCATCTGAAGTATGGGAAGCGAACGGTCGTCAAGCGTGTCGAGAGGCCTCACTAAGCGATGAGAGGAGCCAGGACGGGCACCATGAAAGGAATACGGGAACCCAGAGGAAGGAAAGCCACAACACGTAAAAAAGCGGAAGATGACATTGGGAGGAGGTGGATGGCCGCCACTCCTAGGCCAAAGCCATCGTGGGAGGAGAGAGGGCGGTAGATGGCTCTTGAGATCCCTAGCGTTGAGGGCAGATTTCAAGTACTAGGAAGATAGAGGAGATGGAGGATGCCTATCTCCTCTGCCTTTTCTTTTTGTTTTTTTATCATCAATGTTATTCCGTGTTTAAGGTACACTGTCCACATGTAGTGCAAGCTATGACAGATACAAAAGCTCCCTCCCTACGCCAGCCCGAAACTGCCAGAATCAAAACCGTCAACAAACCCGAACTGAAAAGCACTCTGGCTGACAGGACAGAAACCCCCGCAATAAGACACCCCCTGCCTGAACCCTGCGCAGTTGAAAAAGCTCCCCCGCCCTGCAACTTGTAGTGCACACCAATGGAAAAGACTGTAGAAAAAAGCCACCCAAGCCCATCAGACCAAGCGAAACCCCACTTCCTGACACTGGTCTAACCCCACAGCAAGAGCCGCCCAAGACAGTCGTAACCTGGCCGGATCAGTGCTACCTACGACATAATACGTCTACGGCCAAGGGATAAATCTGACAATGTGGAAGCGGAAGCGAAGAGGGAAAAGCCCAGTCTGATGAAAACAGAACCCATGGCAGGGCAGAGGGACTAGTGCCATCCAGACCAGGAAGCCCGGTGGAGAAGCCCGCAGGGCATCGCTGTAAGGGGGTGTAGTGGTAGGGTGCAAGCCAATCCAACCATCAGGTCTGGAAGGAAGCCGAACGCAACCGTATCAACTATCGGTAATCCTGTTCGTGTCTATCTAGGCGGTCCCCAGGGCCAAAAGGCGAGAGATCTTACCGAGTCTCTCCTGTAGTCCCTTGTTCTACAAGACATAGCGTCAGTTAGTGGTTGAGATACCCGCGCTTAACCCAAGCGTGGGGAAGGGCAAGATCGACCAGCGGGCCCGCTGGAGTGTGCTCGCATACCACAAACCGTATTCCCAGCTGTCTCAAGCATGGGAAGCGAATGGGTGCCGGCTGTGTGGAGGGGACTCGCTAAGCAAGGAGAGGGGCGCGGACGGGCAGTGCGAAAGGCATACCGGAACCTGGAGTGAGGAAAGTCTTGATGCGTAAAAAAGTGGCAGAGAACAAGAGGAGTAGGTAGATGGCAGTCACCCCTAAGCCGCAGCCATTGTAGGACGAGAGGCAGGGGGTGGATGGTGCGTGAGATTCCAAGCATTCAGGGTTGATTCCAAGCACGTGGAAAATAGGGGAGATGGAGCACGGCCTATCTCCACGGCCGTTCTTTTCTTTTCTTCTCTTCTTTTTCTTTTTTTTTATCATGAATTTTATTCTGTGTTTAAGATACACCGTCCGGGTTCAGCGCTATCTATGGCCGACACATAAACCTCCCCTCCGACACCGGCCCGAAACAGAAAGAAGAAAAACCGTCAGTGAACTGGAACAGAAAGGCACACTGGGAGGCAGGACCGAAACCCGCGGAAGATGACATCGCCTTCCCTAACTCCGCGCAGTCGAAAAAGATTGCCCGCCCCGCAACTTGTAGTATACACAAACAGTAAAGACTGTAAAGAAAAGCCACCCAAGCCAGTCAGAACAAATGAAACCCCTTGTCCCGCCAGTGGTCTGACCCTAGAGTAAGACCCGCTCAAAATGGTCTTAACTCAGCCGGAACATTGCCACCTGCCACATAAAATGTCTACAGCTAAGGGATATACCGGACAAAGTGGAAGTGGAAGCGAAAAGGAAAAAGCCCGCGCTGAAGTAAACAGAACCTGTGGCAGGGCACAGGGACTGGTGCCATCCAGACCACGAAGCCCGGTGGAGACACCCAGAGGGCATCGAGGCAAGGTGGTCTAGCTGTAGGGTGCAAGCCGAGTGAGAGTGTAACAGTAGGGTGTAAGCTGATCCAACCGTCAGGTCAAGAAGGAGACCGAACTCGACTGTGTCAACTCGGGGAAATCCTGTTCATTTCGTTCTAGGTGGTCCACAGAGGCGGAAGGCTTGCGATTTTACCGTGTCTCTCATGTAGTCCCTTGTTCTATGAGAGATAGCGTCACTTAGTCGATGGGATACCATTGCTTAAGCCAATTGTGAGGAGGAGCGAGATCGACCTGAGGGCCTGTTACATAGTGTCCGGATACTACAAACCGTGTTCCCAGCCGTCAGAAGCAAGGGAAGCAAACAGTCACTGAGTGTGTGGAGGGGCCTCGCTAAGCGAGGCGAGGGGCGAGGAGGGGCAGCGTGAAAGGCATACCGGAACCCAAAGGAAGGAAAGCCTCAACGTGTAAGAAAGCGGAAGAGGACAGTGGGAGGAGGTGGATGGCCATCACTCCTAGGCCAAAGCCATCGCGGTAGGAGAGGAGGGGGTGGGTGGTTTGTGTGATCCGAAGCATTGAGGTTTGCTTTCAAGCACAAGGAAAATAGAGGAGGCGGAGGATGGCCTATCTACTTGGCCGTTTTTTATTTTATTTTATTTTATTTTTATCATCAATTTTATTCTGTGTTTAAGGTATACCGTCTACATGCAGGGCTAGCTATGGCAGACAAAAAACCTCCACCCCTATGCCACCCCGAAACAGCCAGAAGCAAAACCGTCACGAAGTCTTTCAACACCGGCAACCAGGTACCCGGCCCGTGGGCTGCACCGCTTGAACTGGGAAGGGTCTCGGCTCGAGCCACCCACTCCAATACTTCCCACAGTGGAAAAAGCTCCCCCACCCCGCAACCTGTAGTATACACAAACGGTAAAGACTGTAAAAGAAAGCCACTCAAGCCCATCAGAACAAAAAAACCCCCGCAATCCAACAGTGGTCTGAGCCTATAGCAAGAGCCGCCCGAAACAGTCCTAGCCTGGCCAATCAGTGCCACCTCCGACAATTAAGGTCTCCGGCTAAGGGGTATCTCCGATAAAGTGGCAGTAGAACTGTAGAGAAAAGCCCAGGCGGAGGAAAACAAAACCCATGGCAGGACACAGGGAGTAGTGCCATCCAGACCAGGAAACGCGGTTGAGGCGCCCAACAGGTGTCGAGAGAAGGTGGTGTAGCAGTAGGATGCAAGGCGAATGAGGGTGTAGCAGTAGGGTGCAAGCCGATGCAACCATCAGGTCATGACGGAAACCGAACGCGAACGTATTAACTTGCGGAAATCATGTTTGTGTCCTCCTAGGCGGTCTCCAGAGGTGGGAGGCAAGCGATCTTACCATGTCACTCATGTAGTCCCTTCTTCTGGGAGAGATAGTATCACTTAGTAGATGGGATACCACCGCTTAAGGCAACAGTGGGGAGGGGCAGGATTGACCTGAGGGCCTGTTGGAGAGTTCTCGCGTACCACAAACCGTGTTCCCAGCCGTCTGAAGCATGGGAACCGGGCGGTCGCCAACTGTGTGGAGGGGCCTCGCTAAGTGACGAAAGAGGCGGGGACGGGCAGCGCGAAAGGCATACGGGTACCCAGACGGAGGAAAGCCTTGACAGGTAAAAAAGCAGAAGAGGACAGTGGCAGGAGGTGGATGGCCATTACTCCCAGATTGCAGCCATCGGGGGAGCACAGCGGGGGGGTGGATGGTTCATGAACTCCAAGCGTTGAGGGTTCATTTCAAGGGCGAGGAACATAGAGGAGACGAAGGATGGCCTATCTCCGCTGCCTTCTTTTTTCTTCTTTTTTCTTTTTATCATCATGTGTTCGTTGTTATCTAGGGTACAAGAACTTGCATGCAGCGCTAGCTATGGCATAAACAATTCCCATTCCTCCTTCTGCCAGGCCCGACCGTATCCCCAGGACCCTGTGGTATGGGCGTAACTGCACATCTCGCCCTAAAGAGAAACACATCCCTACCTGGCAAGCGAACTCAGAGAATAGGAGAAGCCTAACTAAGGATAAGCAGGAAAACATAGGAAGGTAACCATCCCAAACATCACGGAAAAGAAACAAATGAAAGACCCTACTATAGATCCCACAACAACCAAGCCAGTTATACGCGCTGGCAGCAGAAACCATAGAAGGTATCAGGGAACGCGACATAACCGAGAAAATGGGCCCCGTGTGGGGCATGGCGAAAGAGGGTGGAGCAGTAGGGTATAAGCCGAGTATGGGTGTAGCAGTAGGGTGCAAGCCGATCCAACCGCCGTAACAGGGTGGAAACCGAACGCGACCGTGTCAACGCGGGGTAATCGTTTTCATATCTGACTAGGCGGTCCCCAGTGGGTGAAGGCAAGTGTTTTACCGCGTCTCTCATGTAGTCCCTTGATCTCAGAGAGATAGCATCACTTAGTAGATGGGATACCACCGCTTAAGCTGACCGTGGAAAAAGGCGAGATTGACCAATGGGCCTGTTGAACAGTTCTCGCATACCGCAAACCGTGTTCCCAGCCGTCTGAAGTATGGGAAGTGGACGGTCGGCGATGGTATGGAGGGGCCACGCTAAGCGAGGAGGGTGGCGAGAATGGGCAGCACGAAAAGGCGTACCGACACCCAGAGGAAGGATAGCCCTGACATCTTGCGAAAGCAGAAGAGGGCAGTGAGGGGAGGAGGGAAATGGCCGCCACTCCTAGGCCAAAACCATCGTGGGAGGAGAGGGGGGGTGGATGGTTCGTGAACTCCAAGCGTTGAGGGTTCATTTCAAGCGCGAGGAAAATAGAGGAGACGGAGGATGGCCTATCTCCACGGCCTTTTTTTTTCTTTTTCTTTGTCTTTCCATTTTTTTTTTTTTATCATCAATTTTATTCTATGTTTGCGGTACACCATCCGCATGCAGTACTAGCTATGGCCGACGCAAAAAACCTCCACCCCTACTCCAGCCCAAAACAGCGAGAAGAAAAACCGCCACGAAGTCCTTCAACACCGGCAACCAGGTGCCCAGCCCACGGGCTCCACCACTTGAACGCAGAAGGGTCTCGCCAAGAGCCACCAACTCCAGCACTCCCCGCCATCGAAAAAACTCCCTTGCCCTGTGACTTGTAGTATACACAAACGGTAAAGACGGTAAAAAGAAAGCCACCCAAGCCTGTCAGAACAAAGGAAACCCCACAACCAGACAGTGGTAGAACCCCCAAAATAAGAGCGACCCAAAACAGTCTTAACCCAGCCGGATCAGTGCCACCTATGACATAATACGTCAATGGCCAACGGATAAATCCGATAAAGTGGATGGGAAACCGAAGAGGGAAAAGCCCAGGCCCAGGGAAACAAAACCCGTGGCAGGACACAAGAACCAGTGCCATCCAGACTGGGAAGCCCTGTGGAGACGCCGAAAGGGCGTCGAGGTAAGACGGCGTAGCAGTAGGGTGCAAGCCGAGTGAGGGTGCAGCAGTAGGGTGCAAGCCAATCCAGCCATCAGGGCAGGACGGAAACCTAACGCAACCGTGTCAACTCTTGGTAATCGTGTTCGTGTCTGACTAGGCCGTCCCCAGGGGTGGAAGGCACGCGATCTTACAGCATCTCTCATGTAGTCCCTTGTTCTACGAGAGATAGCGTCACTTAGTGGATGGGATACGACCGCTTAAGGCAAGCTTGGGGAGGAGCGAGATTGACCCGAGGACCTATTGGAGAGTTCCCGCGTACAGCAAACTGTGTTCCCAGCCGTCTGAAGCATGGGAAGCGAGCGGTTGCTGACTGTATGGAGGGGCCATGCTAAGCGAGGAAGAGAGTGGGGATGGGCAGCGTGAAAGGCATACCAGAACCCAGGGGGAGGAAAGCCTTGACGTGTAAAAGAGCGAAAGAGGACAGCGGGAGGAGGTGGATGGCCGTCACTCCTAGGCGGAAGCCCTCACGGGAAGACAGGGGGGGGTGGATGGTTCATGAGATTCCAAGCGTTGAGGGTTCATTTCATGCACGAGGAAAATAGAGGAGACGGAGGATGGCCTATCTCTTCGGCCCTAATGGCCTCCTTAGATAGATTCTCTTCACACCTGTATGACTCATACCTCAAGTCATGTGCCACACATGACTCACAACTGTGAGTCCTATCAAAACATTGTAAACCAATCATATGACCAAAGTGGTCACATGCGCCAAACCCATGATCTCTACATGAGGTTGTTTGCAAAACATAACATATCATTGTAACCACATCATATGACCAAGGTAGTTATATGTGCGAAACCCATAACCTCTAATGAGGTCATGTGCGAAACATAAGATATACATGACTCATAACTATAAGTCATGTGAAAAACCTCTTCCTCGCTAACCTACATTCGTGACATTGGCTCTTCCCCCCCTAAGCTCGAGTCCCTTCAAGCTTAGAATCTCTCATTATTGAGGTGGTCCATGACCCTTCAGAAGTGTTTGGCATTTTCGGTTGCTTCCCGGCCGTGTATACAAACTTCGTCGATGAAGTCTCTCCACTTGAGCAGTTCCTTCCGCGCGGCTCTGCCTGTGGCCGCTATTTTCTCCATCGAAGAGTCCTGGACTATGTCCATCTCTCTGTTTGCTGCATTGATCGTTTGCTGTAAGGTCTTTTTCTCGTTCTCTAGGTGGCCGAATATTTCTGCCTGCCATTTTGTTTCTTCTTCGAGCCGATCGATTGTGGGCTGCAAGCTTTCAACTGCCTGGCGTAGTTCTCCCTTGGATACAAGGGTTTTTGTATCCCCCCCCTTCCTAGGTTCCGTCCTCGGAACCTCCTGGGTTGCATACCTGGCTTACCATTGTTGTCTGCGGTGGTAGGGGCAGTACTTGCGTATGCAATTCTGCCAGGAGATCTTATCGTCTGAGGGGCCGGTGGGTGGAGGTTGTGGTTGTGTTGCCCACTCGGCTTTGATCGGGGTAGTTGGTGGCAACTGCCTGGTCGCTGACTTCTTGCTTGGGAGGAGGATGCTTTATTGCTATCCGGCTAGGTGCACTGGGTACCCATTGTCCATACATGTTGTCCCGTGATAGACGGTATAGTTTCTGTAGTTGTTGTTGACCACTTTGACCCATTCTGCCTCACTTGTCTTCTCCTCTTCCTCCTTCATGATTTTCACTGCTTCTTCGGTTGCAGCCTACTTGGCTGGGTCAGGTGGAGGGCCCGTGGGGCTACACACGAGCTTGAAGTCATCCGGAGCATACTCGATGCTCGGTTGGCGATTTCTGTGGATAGCATTAGTGGAAGATGATGCGGGCATCAAGAGTGTTAGTGAAGGTGGCAGCTAGGTACCACTCTTGATCGTGTTCGTGGGAATAACCAGTCCACTTAGCACAATATTGTAGGTTACCGTGGTATAAGCATGAGTCGCTTATTTCTGCGAGTCTGTATTCTGGTTCTCTATCTAGTTCGGTATGTGGAGGAGGCATAATCATTGGTGAAGGAAGCTTGTTGTTCTGGTAGAGTTCCCCAAGTGAGATGTGGAATGTGTTGTGTATTTTCATGGATGGGGCAAGGTTAAGCTTATATGCTCTTTTCCCTATTGTTTCCAGTATCTCGAAAATGGTCCCATTTTCTTGTAGTCCAATTTCTAGGATGGTCATGTCGTCTGTATATTCCTTGGCAGTAACCACACCTTATCTCCTCATTGTAGGTATGGATCTGATTTTCTCTGTTCCTCGTAGTTTTCTTTTGATTGTAGTTGTGCTGTCGCCCTTTCTGCTCGTAGAGTGTCATGTAATTGTGTCATATCTTCTCTTTCCTTTATCAGTCCTTTGGTCGTATGACCTATGGCCTGACATTCTGGGGCAAGACTGTAGTTTGCGTAAAAGGGTGTTGTCTTAATAGTTTCCAGTTTTCCATTGTTGTATGCAAACTCCACGATCAGCAGTAATTCGTCCCAGTTGTCCTGCTGATAGTCGATGTATGCTTGCAGATATTGCTCCCATATACTGTTCGTTCGTTTGGTTCACATATCTGTTTGCTGGTGGAAAGCAGTAGATAGCTTCCCCTTGATTCCAAGTTGTTCTCTTATTTCCTTGCATATTCTGAACATCAATACGGATCCTCAATCGGTGATGACTTCTTTTGGCAGTCTATGTAGTTGAAAGATCTCCCGGATAAACGTTGTTGCGAACTGCTGTGCCATTGTATCCATTCGTGTTGGTATAAAAGGCTTATTTTTGTGAGGCGATCCAAGATGACCAATATTGAGTTATATCCCCTGTCTTTAGTTAAATCCGTTATGAAATCCGTAGATACGGATGTCCATAGTTTCTCATGAACTTCATTGAGTTTTAATAGCCCATATGGTACATGTCGTACCACCTTAGTCCTCTGACATATGTCGCAGTTTTTGACGCATCGTTTGACTGATTTCTGCAGTCTCTGCCAGTAGTATTTCCACGTGATCGGCTCTCTTGTTTTAGCCGTTCCTCTGTGACATGCCGGTTTGTCATCGTGGTATTTCTTGATAACATTCGTCCTTATCTTTTCATCTTTTGGTATCTATATCTTTCTATCGTACCAAAGGTACTGGTCTTTCTATTCTAATAGGTCTAAGGCCACCCCTTTTCTTTCTTTCTCCCCCTTCTCCCAGGTTTCTCTTATTTCTTGCAACTCTTTTTCTTCTTTAATTGCTGTTCGTAGTTCTTTGTTGTCTACGTCCTGCATTTCCGTTGACTCTGTGGCTTCGAAGTATTCTTTCGGGAGTAATACTTGATTTTTCTGCTTGATTCTTGCGTCCTCCCTGTCTTTTAGTTTGTTGCTTGCGAGCCTCATTAAGGCGCCTGGTTTTCCTCCTTCTTTTCCTGCTAGGTATTCGATTTTGAAGTTTTATTTGCTTAGGCTCTCCATCTACCGGATCTCCCTATCGTTAAATTCCTCTGTCATCATGAAGGGAACCAGGTTTTCATAGTCTGTTAGAACTCTGACCTGGTGGTCATTGTTCTGTATATATCTTCTCCATTCCTTGAGGGCTTGAACTATGGCTAATAGTTCTTTGTTGGCAACATCATAGTTGCATTTGGCCAGTGTCATTGTCTTTGATCGATAGCACACTTGGTACCATTTTCCTGCTTCCTATTTCTGAGATAGGATCCCCGAACAAACATATTTTGATGCATCAAGCTCGATTATTATTTCTGTTGATGGATCGATATGCACCAATATTGGTTCAGTCCTGAGTTTTGTTTGAATGTCATCGTAGGCCTTCTGCTCCTTGTCTCCCCATTACTATCTGACATCTTTCTTGGTTAGGTTATATAGGGGTTTTGCCATTCGGCTAAATCCTTCAATGAACCTACAATAAAAGTTGCAGAATTCCATAAAGCATAGGATATCCGTTTTGTTGTCCGGTTTTGTCCAGTCCCATATAGCTACTGTCTTAACTGGCTCCTCTTGAACTCCATTGCTGTTGATAATAAATCCTAGGTATTCGATTTCCATTTTGTGGAACTCGCATTCAGATGGTTTGATCTTTATCGCCGACTTCTGAATCTCGTTCCTGCTGTTGCTGACATCCTTCCCGTGGTGTTCCAGGTTTTTCCGAATATTTGAGTACATCTTCCAGGTACACTATGCAACATATATCCTGCAATTTGTTGAGTACCTGGTTGACCCATCGTTGGAATGATGCAGGTGCATTGGTTAAGCCAAATGGCATAGCCAAGTATTTGTACATCCCGTATCTTGTCGCAAAGGTTATCTTCCACTCGTCTCCTTCTTTTATTCGTATGTTGTGATATGCGTCTTTGATGTTCAACTTGGTGAAGTATCTCGCTATCCTTAGTCGATACAGTGCTTCTTCAATCAGTGGTAGCGGGTATAGATCTTTCTTCATTACCGAGATGAGTGCCCGGTAGTCCACGTACAGTCTCATCTTTCCATCCTTTTTCGTAACGAATAGGATGGGTAATCCTGCTGAAGCAAAGGAGTGTCGTATCTAGCCTCTCTTCATGTTCTATTGAATATATCCTTGCAATTCCTCCAATTCCTGTTCCCCGAAAGGATATATTCGTTGATATGGAATTTTCTTTTTCGCCTTTGATTTTTCGTCTGTTTCAATGTGGATCGCTTGATCCCCTGCTGGTCTTTGAGGTGGCGGTCAGTCCTCTTCTTTTTCCTGAAATAAGTTCGTGAACCCATGGTATTCCTGTGGTATTATGTCAGACCATTCTTTTTCCTTTTATTGTTATCTTTATCTTATTGCTAGCTCGCTGCTGATATTGATTCTTGCCAATTCCAGCTTTTCCTCTTGTGGATTCCATTTGCGGATCCCCATAAGGTCTCCTGTCATGCGATATTTGCCGAAAGCGTGCCCTTATATCTCTCAAATCTGTGCTGATTCTTCTTTCTTGGTCTTCGGGTTGTCTGTATTGCCGAAGTTTTTCGTTCCTCATGCGGTGTCATGAAGTTTTCATACTTCAAGTATTTCTTCTTCGTTGATCTTCTCAATTATCAACTGTCCTACCCGATCTCCCTGTCGGATTTCTTGGTCGATATTTCCCAGGTTGGCTAGGACCATCTTGACCTCTCCGGTATGATCGGCATCGATTACCCCTACATTGGAGACGAGTCATTTATTGACCGCAAGTCCGCTGCATGGTGCTATTCATCCGCAGGTACCGCGGGGTAATCCTATCGCTATTCTGGTTGATATCGCCTCTTGACCTCTTGCTTAGCTCATCTTGTCGTGGTTGGCATACAGGTCATGCCCTGCCACCTGTCTGGAGCCCTTGGTTGGTCCCAGCGCCATGTCATGCAACTTCTCTAGTTTGATTTTCCTATCCGGTTCTTCTCTGAGTTGGTCAAATCGTACTTTCAACTTCTCCTCTCGTACTTCTCTCTCTAGTATCGTATACACCACCAGCAAACTGGTGAGACATCCTGTCGTGCATCGTTCGCTAGCGAATGTAATCTTGTTGTTGTCTCAATCAATCATAGAATTGTGCTATCTTAACCATGGTATCTCGAGGATAAGTTCTTGGTTTTTCAGGTTTGATACCTGAAAGGTTGCCTCTTCCCTATGGCTGCCTATGGCTATAGGTACTTGCACTGTATGAGTTATCGGTCCCATAGTGCTGGGTTTTCCATCTGCTAGATAAACCTCTCTCTTCTTTCGTGTCAGAGTCAGGGGGTAGTTGTATTTGTCGCAGGTTTCCTGGTCAATGAAATCTTCCGTTGTCCCTGAGTCCAGCATCGCATGTATCGTGGTACCTTTCTTTTTTGTCACGTATAATGGTGTCTTGATCATAATATTATCTCCTTCTTCTTCCAGTAGTATCATGTAGTAGTTTGCCATAGTGATCTTTGTTTTGTTCGTATCTGTTCTCTTCCTTGCGATGGTTTCTCCCCCCTTCTTATCCACCAGACCATTTCTTACTGGGCACTGTCTTCTTTTTCCACTTGATCCTCCTCCGTCATCATTTCCCTCGAGTTGATCCTTTACTGTTGTCGGCTCCAATTGTTACCTAGGGCAGGTGTCATCATTTTGGGCCCGTTCTCCGCTCAGTTGCGGCACTCACTGATCCTATGTCTGTTTTCGCCGCATCTTGCGCCGAGATTCTAATCTCTTCACTTTTTGTACTCCTCATTCGATATGTTGAGAGGTCGTCATGTTTGAGCCTTGTCTATTTCCACCTCGCGATCAACCGTGGGTCTGAAGCTTCTTCCGTAGGCCTGCAATGCTGGTCTGAATGTTCCATCCGTGTTCTGTGGGGTAGAGATCTCCTTTGCTTTGGGTTTTGCTTTCATTAAGCTTTTCAGGATCGCCAGCCTGGCTTCCTTCTCTGTGGCCCATGCTGCTAGTTCTTCAACGGTGTTGGTTATCGAGTCACAATGCTTGAATACTTTCTGCAGTATTTCTGACATGCCCGCATACAGGTATTGCGATACTGTTGTGTTGTCCAATAGCGCTTCCATCTGGTGAAGCCTGAATTCATTCCAATTTGCCATCATGGGTCGCGATCCCGGTTCCATGTTCATTATATGGACTCTGGCTACGCCTCTGGGATCCACTTCTCTAAACTGCTTTTTGATCACTTCCAGGAAGTTGTGCCATCTCCTCCATTCGGTTGGTTTGTTGCCTTCCGTGTATAGCATCAACCATTGGCTTTCTTCTCCTCTCAAGAGGCTCTAAAGGTAAATGATCTTTACTGCAATGTGTTCCTCTTGCTAACCCGTAGCTCGAAGGTAGATCGTCAACTCTGCTATCCAACGACGCAGATGGCTCCAGTTTCCTCCGTACGTCTCTGGTGGCTTGACCTTGGGTCAAGGTTGTCCCATTAGTTGTAAGATGTGTTCCATTTGTTCTCGGCTGAGTTCTGGAGTTGGTCCGAGTACGGGGCCGGCTCCGTCGCCGCCTGTGGGTCCTGTCTCTTCCATCCTCCTGTCCCCTTCCTCTTTGTAGCTAGACCCTTTGTGTACTGATCGTGCCTCTGGTGTTATAGGGCTTCAGGTTTGCCGGAGTTGTGAAGCTATTCGTTGTAATTCATCTGCTACCTTTGGTAGCTCCAAGGACTGGTCCTGGAATGTGTAGTCTAGCTCGGTATTCTGTAAGGGTCGCTATAAGTGATAGTTCGTAATGTTATAATCCCTATTCGATATCAGTTCTCAGCAACGGGTAGATAATACTGCTTTCTTTCTTCTTGCTGATAGTTCTTAGACCTATGCCTATGATAAGCTGGGAGACCCTCTCCTGTCTCTGGTCCTTATCACCTATCGTACTCTTTCTCCAACTCTACTCGGATCGCAGAGTTCTCGTCTCGTAGGTAGGTATTGGTAAAGAACGTAAAGGTTTTATATTTGTAAAAGTATAAAGTAATAAGTAAGGAAATAACTGGGAACAAAGCGTGAAGAGCCTATCTCCTGGGCCTTTTTCTTTTTCTTTTTTTCTTTATTTTTTATCATCAATTTTATTCTGTGTTTGAGGTATACCGTATGGATGCGGGGCTAGTTATGGCAGACACATAAACCTCCCCCCCAAGGCCAGCGTGAAGTAGCCAGAAGAAAAACCATCAACGAACGCGAACCGAAACGCGCGTGGGCAGACAGGACCGAAACCCCGGGAACATGACACGCCCCGCCCAAACCCTGTGCAGTCGAAGAAACTCAGCCGCCCCGCAACTTGTCCTATATACAAACGGTAAAGACTGCAAAGAAAAGCCACCCAAGCCCAGCAGAACCAAAGGAACCCCACAACCCGACAGTGGTCTAACCCCATAGCAATAGCCGTCCAAAACAGTGTTAAACGCGGCCGAACCAGTGCTACCAACGACAAAAAGAGGTGTACGGCTAAGGGATATACGCGAGAAAGTGGAAGGGGAACCGAAGAGTGAAGAGCCCAGGCTTAGGAAAAAACATAACCCCTGGCAGGACACAGGGACTAGTGCTATCTAGACCGGGAAGCTCAGTAGTAACCCCCCAAGGGCGTCGAGGTAGGGTGATGTAGCAGTAGGGTGCAAGCCGATCCGACCATCAGAGCAGGATGGAGACCGAATACGACCATGTCAACTCTCGGAAATCATGTTCGTGTCATTCTAGCGAGTCCCCAAGGGCAGAAGGCAAGCACCCTTACCAAGTCTCTCATGTAGTCCCTTGTTGAACGAGAGATAGGGTCACTTAGTGGATGGGATACCACCGCTTAAGCCAACTGAGGGGAGGAGCGAGATCGACCTGAGGTCCTGTTGGAGAGAGTTCCCGCATACTGCAAACCGTGTTCTCAGCCATCCGAAGCATGGGAAGCAAGCGGTCGCCGACCATGTAAAGTGGCCTCGCTAAGCAAGGAGAGAGGCAGGGATGGGCATTGCGCAAGGCATACTGGAACCCAAAAGGAGGAAAGCCGTGACGCGCAACAACCCAGAAGAGAACAGTAGAAGGCGCTGGATGGCCGCCACTCCTATGCCAGAGCCATCGTGGGAGAAGAGGAGGGGGGTGGACGGTTTGTGAGATCTCTAGCGTTGAGGGTTGATTTCACGCGTGAGCAAAATAGAGGAGACGGAGGATGCCTATCTACTCCGCCTTTTTTTCTTTTACTTTTTTCTTTTATTTTTTACTTTTTTTTATCTTCATATATTCTTTTTTATGGTACAAGAACTTGCATGCAGCGCTAGCTATGGTACATGCTCCGTCTCCGTTACAACCACAGTGAAAGAAAAAACCACTCCAAGTTTTCTGCTTAGCCTCGCTCTCATTGGTTGATAACCTTTTCTCGCCGCCTCAGCCTTACCCCTCTCGGGTAAAAATTCCGCCTCCTTCTCTAATGTCGATTTCCGGCACCCCTCCCATCCCATCAGGCCCTGGCCCCCACCGCACAGCCTCCTCTCGCAATAGCATGAGATCCGACTGTATCACCCGCTCTTCTACACCTGGTTTGCTTCCCTCCCAGGAGGACCGTGCGATTTGCCACTCCTCCTCCACTGCTGCCACTACCTTAGGCATTAACCCCGCCACCTTCCCTACGCTTTTTGGACAAACAGCCTTCGCAGACGATCTGTCGCCGGGCGAAAGACGTATCCTCCCTATTCTGTCCCACCTAGTCGAGAGAGTCCGTGACCTATCTGAGCAAGTGGCGGCCCTTGCTGCCGCTCCCCCTCCTCCCCCTCCGCCTCCTCCTCCTCCGGCCCCCACAGCTCCGGTCCTGGACCCGTCCCTGACAGCCACTATTCGCGACCTGACCTCCAAGGTCTCCTCCCTTGCTTCCCGAGCACCCCCCCCAGCTGCACAGCCCCTAGATAGACCTCTCTTTTCTGTCGTGTCGGGATCAGGGGGTAGCCGTATTTGTCGCAGATTTCTTTATCGATGAAATCTTCTGTTGCCCCCAAGTCGAGCATTGCATGTATCGTAGTGTCCTTCTTTTTCGTGTCATATAATATCGTTTGGATCATGATATGATCTCCTTCTTCTACCAGTAATGCCGCGTAATAGTTTGCTATAGTGATTTTTTTCGTTCTGTTCGCGTCCGTCCTTCTGATGGTTTTCCATCCTTTTTTGTCCACTAGACCATCTCTTACTGGGGACTGTCTTCTTTTCCCGATTGGTCCTCCTCCGTAGTCATCTTCCTCCAGTTGGTTCTCTTCTGTTGTCTGATCCAGTTGTTGCCTTGGGCGGGCGTCATTGGTTTTTGTCCATTATCTGGCCTGTTTTGGCATTCCCGGATTCGATGTCCTTTTCCCCCACACCTTAAGCAGAGATTCTCATCTCCTCACTTCTTGTATTCTTTGTTGGATAGGTTGAGGGATCGTTGTATCGAAGCCTTGTTCATTTCCACCTCGTGATCGATGGTGGGTTTGAAGCTTCCTTCGTTGGTCTATGATGCGGGTCTGAATATTCTGTCCGTGTTCCTTGGGGTAGAAGTCTCTTTTGTCTTGCTGTATTTTTCCTTCTATAGGTTCTTCAGGATTGCCAGCCGAGTTTCCTTCTTAATAGCCCATGCTGCCAATTCGTCGACGGTAGTGATTTCGGCGTCAAAATGATCAAATTCTTGCTGTAGTTTTCCTGTCGTGCCCCCGTATAGGTATTGTGATGCTGTTGCGTCGTTCAGCAGTGCTTCTGTTTGGTGGAATCTAAACTCATTCCAGTAATCCGTCATCGAGCGGGACCCTTGCTCCATGTTCATTATGTGGATCCTAGCCGCACCCCTTGAGTCCACTTCTCCAAACTGCTGTTTGATTGTTTCCTTGAATTCTTCCCAGCTCCTCAATCCTGTTGGCTTATTGCCTTCTGTATATGGTGTAAGCTATTTGCTTACATCTCCTCGCAGGAGACTTGAAACGTAAACGATCTTTTCCGCATTGTTTCCTTCTTGCCATCCCGTAGCGCGAAAGTCAATTGTCAATTCAGCCATCCAGCTCCGGAGCTGGTGTCTGTTTCCTGCGTATGTCTCTGGTTGTTTGACCTTGGGTCGGTATTGTCCCATCATTCAGAGCTGTTGTTCCATTTGTTCTCGGCTGAGATCTGTGGCTGGACCTGGCTCCTGGCCTGCTCCTTCTTCTCCTATTGGTCCTGGTGTCTCCATCCTTTTCTTCTCTTCTACTTCGGAGCTAGACTCCGCATATGTTGATCGTTCTTCTGGTATTATCGGACTTGGTGTTTGTCCAAGTTGTGAAACCGTTTATTGTAATTCGC
>JACCEG010000604.1:19677-62074 GCA_014065205.1 Tuber brumale | reverse complement strand
CACATGACCAATGATGCGGTCATATGATGTTTTTCATGAGTCACGGTTATGACTCATAGTTGTTTTGATTTATAAGCGGGTTGAGTGAAGGACTATAAAAGGAGGCCGGTAGAGCCTGGTAGTTAGTTCTTCACGCAACCACCTATTATACTTTCTTACCTATACTATTAAGAATAAGAATCTATTCTACCACTTCGCAAGTTCTATCAAGATACGATCTGATTATTAGCGTTCAAGGAAGGAACGTAGACCGCGGTCTAAGAATAATAATCGGAGTCTCGATAGAAGGTCAGATTCAGTCAAGGTTATATACAATACAAGAGAAGTATCCCATTCTATCCAACGACTGACTAAGGGTTGTTGCCTGTCGCAGCGGTACTCCAAGATACAAGAGATAGGTAGGATAACTAACATTTAGTTCCTATCACCCAAAATATCAATAAGACCAGGTATGTTAGACTCTTGAGAAGATATCTTTTTCCTGTTATTCATCACATGATTTTCTTTGGTATGCAACTTGAAGATATTCTTTTTCAGCAAGACAATGCTCCTGTTCACAAGGTTTATAGTGTTATGAATTGGTTTGAGAGGAATTGTATTGAATTGGTAGAGCATCTCCCTTACTCTCCTGATTTAAATCCTATTGAGCATGTATGAGTTGAGCTTAAAAAGCAATTGCACCAGCAGTATCCAAGGATTGGAGATACCCCAGGACGAAAAGAAGCTGTTAAGAAGAGGCTTGCACAAGTATTACCTTTGGTTTGGGAGACAATTCCTGAGGAGTTTTTTGAAAAGTTGTGGAAATCAATGCCTGATAGAGTAGCTGCAGTATTGGAGGCAAGGGGAGGTTATACAAAGTATTAGCTAGCTTTATTTATTATTTTGTTACTCTAAAATATACATAGTTGACAATTGAGAGGTGGTGGTTGAGGGTTGATCGTGCACTCGCACACTCGTGCACGTTGTTGACAACCCCACCATTGTCCCACCTGGCCCATGGCGCAACCGCAATTAAACATGTCTTAGATCACGAACACTTCTGACGAGGCACTGTATCAAAGCAGCCACACCAAGAATCACCTTCTCCACCCTTTAGGTTTCCCCGACCCCGTGTTCAACTTTACGTATCTCCCAACCCGAAGCTATTCCTCCTTCCGTTTAGTCTTTGTCGTCTCTAACTGACGGTTATTTCTTGCAGAATTGCATCGGTACTCACCAAAACTCTGAGGAGGCTCTACATTTTTCCGTCAGCCACGGGATGAGCTAAGGCAGCCCCCGGGTCGCCTGCTTCTACCTCAGTCTCGAGAATTTGTTATCCAACCCTCTTCAAGATGTCCGCCCCCGCCCCAAGGCCCTCACGCCTCTTGCTAAGCCCTCCTTTAACTTCCGATAAACATATTCAAAGACATCAGCCTAGAGGGATATGATGGACATTCCCCAGATGAAATGTTCAAACAGCACTATAAATGATTCCCTCTACCCCGTTTATGAAGGTGGCCTCAAGTCCTCCATTAAATTACCCGCGCAACTTGTACGATCTGGTAGACCCTAAGGAAGCACAAAAGAAAAGGACAAAGGTGCAACCACCATAGGGTCTAGGTGGAGACGCAGAGGATCGAAAAACAATAGACTAGTTTGCTACCTCCTCTCTGGCTAAGGGCAACCCGGGGGATATATCTCTCTGTATAACTAGTAACAACAAAGCACTCCCGAAGCTCAAAGAACCTAAAGAAACACGATGGTTTTAGGAGCCCCATATGGTAACATCTCTATTGAGATTCAGAAGAGGGGTTGAGCATCGTGACATGCTTGCACTTCACCCAATATGTCTGGTGACTCCGGGATCTCCATAGCGAAGAAAAGCTGGTCACCGGGTTCATCTCCCCACTTCGGGTGTACCAGCTTCTAAATTCCTCAGTTTGTAAGAGCCATTCCCTTACACCCCCGGGCCGGCGGTCTCGGATGTCCTAGTACCGTAGCCCGGGCCCTAGCGGAGAACACTACGCCAAGACTTGTGACTGCTCTTGAGAACTATTCAAGCTATTCCATATGTTATTGTCCGAGTTAGTAGTATTCAAGCACTTGGTAGTGTTGAAGGTTCGGGATTGACGTTGGTTTGTCAAGGTACATTGTGGAAGTTGTGGGAGTCTGGCAGATCGCTCAGAGGTTCGATAGATCAGTGTGGGGGTTCAGAGATTGGCAGAATGGATTCTCTATACTTGTCTTTCCTTTGTTATTACGGGAGTGTACGGAGGAAAGGATAATATGCATGGAGAGCTAGTGATGGGTGTGGTGATCCATGGAGGGATCAGGATTCATTGTTTATGTTTTTGCTTATACTGCTGTCTCTACCGTCAGTTTGGGCAGAGCAAAAGAGAGACGAACGAAGCTGCTTCAGCCTACCTCTTACTCTTGTCCACATACTACTACCATTCTCCACACATGTCCACTTAGTCTTCCCTCCGCCGCTGTGCAATTAGTCCTCTACCATATCATATCCCCTTATTAATAGGTAGGAGACTCCTTTGCCGTTCAGAAAGTGGTGGGAGATAGCTGATCGAGTTAATCACTTGATGAAATCGCAAGGGGCTATAGAAAAGTGGAGTGTTTGCGCAGCATAATAAAGATTTAGGACCAACAAATTAATCTCCTGCATCGGTAGCAGGAAATATCATACCTCTTTATGTGCTATCGCATTTTATCATACAGTATGGCGCAAATTTTAGCCTGCACTAAAGGGGTACCTTTAATGTTATCGGATAGCTTGATATTTCATATACCTATATACCAGCACTCAAAAGTAATCAATGATAATGAATGAATCGACCGGAAAACTCACATAGCACCTAACATAAGAAAATGCACACTATAGTTCTGGGTGATGTAGATCCATGCTGGAAAGCCCTCCCCCTTAAATGGTGCCGGGTTCTGTCCAGACACGGCCACTCTCCAGGATTTTCATAGAGACAACCGAGTCCAGTGCTCGCACGGCCTAGCGCGGTAAGTGACTACATTTACCATAACCTGCCCTTATTGATAACGACTGAGGGCTACTCGTATATTCTTCAAAACCAAGTTGCACGACTAAGCCAAATACTCGTGCCACGGTTGTGGCTCAACGTCATTTTGTGGCTCAACATCAGTTTGTGGCACCATGTAACTCTCTGGCTCAATGTAATTTTGTGGCTCAATAGCCAGTGGTATAATGTCATAGGAATATTAATTGTACTCAATGGAGATAAAAATGATTTTGTGTTGAACTATACAAATGCTACATAAAGTATAATATTATAAAAAATTTACACTGGGCCACAAAGTGACATTGAGCCACAAAGTTACATTGGGCGATAGCGTTACAGGAGCCACAAACTGATGTTGAGCCACAAAATGACGTTGAGCCACAAACTGACGTTGAGCCTGAATGTTACGTTGAGCTGGCGGGCACTCTGGAGGAGTGCCCATGGTTGCGAGCGAGCGAGCAAGCAGGGGTTGTGGCGACTAGCCACAACCGTGGCACGAGTACTGGCCCTGGCTTCTGTGTGATCCAAGATGCTGACGAATTGTCTCCAGTGAGATCTTAGGACCATAGAGGATCCGAAATCTACCGCTAAATCAACTAACAAATACAATAGCGTAAATATCTGGTGGGCAGCGCTCAAAATATTTACTATACTTGGGCTGAGAAAAAGTATCCGGGTGCGTATACTAGAATTTTGAAAATATCGACCGCGGAGGGAGGTAGCAACACATACAAAACTTTGCAAAATACTTGTTAGGCCACCCGGATATTTATTCTCACCCCAAGCAGAGAAGGCACCATTGGTGTAATGTGTGTGGAACTAAACTAGACTAAGTTAGTTGAGTTAAGTGCATACAAAAAAACATTCAATTCTGCTTCAGTCGGTTAATACACACTACTACCCTTGAGTGCTATTAACTCTAAGTGGGTACCGGTACCTTGGTTATCACCACTGTTCCCTGGCTAGTTATATAACATCTACAAGGCCCGTCATAGGCCATCACTCCTATAACTCTAGGATTGAAACTATGAGTACATCACAGAATATAGATTTTCTATCGCTTGGACTTAATATTCTACCTTCTATTGTATAGTTAAGATCTTTGTAGTAGAGTCGCGATGGGGGGTGTGCCGCTTCTGCGGGTATGTCCGGGAGAGGCATTCACAGTATGCACAGGAACTAGAATTAACATTTGACATCAACCAAAGTATCCGCATCTGTACTGAGTGCTGCAGCATACTTCCCCGGAATATTTGTGTTACTGACATACCTGCTGAAGGGACATACCATCCGTGGTGACTCTATAATGCAAGAGTGCGTAAGCCGGCTTGGATGTGTCATCGTCTTTTCTCCTGAACCCCCACCCGAGAAGTTTGCTAAACCACTGGCCTCCGCAATACCCACAGTGCCGTATCCGATATCGCGACTTTTCCAGCATTGTCAAATCTTCAAGTTCTTCCTCTATCCGTGCTTTCCACTAGCCAATAATGGACAACCCGGATGCAGTTGCTGTGCAACACTGGAACCCATACGATACCCAGACTCTGGTACCCCACACTGCCCCCCCCATGAGATACCTACCTCCCGGGAGCTGCCGGCAAGAGGGGTTCCCGACTTTGTCCAACAGGATCTGTCACCGGGGCCTCTCTTACAAGCAGTGAACCCAAGCGTCCAGTCCGTCCGTCTTCGGGCGCGGACGGGACGGACGGCAGTGCATGGGAGGATGCCCGGGACGGGCGGGCGGGCCCTGCAGGTTTCTAAAGATGTGGGATGTTCCAGGTTTCCGCTAGTGACGTAGCTGACGGTCGGGCCCTGTAGGTAATGGTCGGGCCCTGTAGGTGACGGCCGGGCCCTGCAGGTAATGGTCGGGCCCTGTAGGTAATGGTCGGGCCCTGCGGGTGACGGCCGGGCCCTGTAGGTAGCTGCCGGGCCCTGAAGATGACCGCCGGAAGATGCCATTTATAATAAGACTCCAGGGCCCGGGCGTCAACCCCCAAGACGGCCGTCTTAATGAAATGCAGACGCCATGCCCTACCGTCCTCACCCACCCTGCCCGGGACGCCCGGGACGGTTGGGAACACTGCTTACAAGAACCGGACGCCCAACCGCACCAACGGTCTAAGGATCGAGAAGTGAAACTTGAAGCAAAGTTTTATCGCAGGTTACAGGAAGTCCATGCGGAGTGGTATCAACGGTATGAGGACAAAATCAAAGAGATTCTAGAGAAATCCGTAAAGATTGCCCAACTTGAGGTTCGCTTCTCGCACTCTCATTCCCCTTTCCCTAATTGGTTTATAGATGGAGGTTCGGGATGCGAATATCGCATACATGAAGTTGTCCGGTGACTTCAACCTCAGGGGAGCCTTAGGTAAACAATGGCATTACAATCTGTTTAGGTGGTACTAATATTCAGCTGCAGAGAGAATAGTGGAACACGCAACAGAGCTCAATAAGTTCAAAAACAAATGCCCTTCCGGGACCCAGGCCGCATTAGATGTATTAGCCACAACCCACGCATTCAAAAAAATCTTGGAAGCAGAAATAAAAGCCCGTAAGCTTGTCGAGAAAGATGTCAAACGCTGTGTAGCCCTTGTGTACCATGAGTGCTCAAAATACGCACACGGGAACACCCTCAGGATAACTGTTTATCAAGAAGATCATGCAGTAAATGAGCTTGCTGCGATAGTCGCTTTCCTGAAGCTCCAGAGTGGGTGGCCGGGTGGGCTGGAGTGGAGAGAAGTGCAAAAGAGAGAAGATACTGAGCACTAAGTTCTGCCATGGGAGGATCAAAAAATATCTGGCTGAGGACTGGGTTGCTGTTTGCGATACCAATACAAAAAGATCCTTGTGAATTTTCTTCAGGGTGTCTGCTTACATGCGGCTGTCCATCGGATCTGGCGTTGTGTCCTCACCCAATCTGGTGATATCGAAGATAACTAATGATATCGCCCCCCCCCCCCAGAGTGATGCATATAGTCACCACCCTTCCAGAAAGACCCTTCCGGATCTCATCCCGAACGTGCAGTCTTCCAGCCAGTAATATTCGAGCCCAGAGGGATTTTTGCATGATTTGCTTTAGCGAGTTAAGTAGCTTCACTCGATGTTCTGCCTGACATTCATCTAGTGTGTCGATACATATTAATGTAGGATTTTCGGGGGAAGTCATTTGCAGCATCTTCACAAAATCGGAAGGCCGGGATCCCCGTCCACCAACAGCCTTCTTCTGCCTTTGGTTAGCTCGTGCAATTTCTCCCAGTAAGTTACCTCTGAGCCCTCCCAGCTTGTTTAGGCAGGGCGTCCAACATACCCGTCGACGGCTCCACCTTCTAGGCTGCGAAGTCAAAGTAAAAGCAGGCAGCAGCCACCTTTTGCCTTCAGGACTGATAGCACTGGCTGTTTTTCACTAATGAGCTAACATCACAGCTTGTCAGCACTTGTCGCGTTCCCCTCATCCATGTTCGCCCTTGTTACCTCATATAACTCTTCCCCACACTCAGATCTCCACGGCAAAACAAAACTGCATCACCGGTTTCACCTCCACCACCCCCAGTGCGCCGGCTCCTAAAGGCCTGGGTTAGTTACCATCCTGTCCACCTTTTCGACTCGGAGGTCTTGAATGCCCTTGTGCGGCAGCCTTGACTCTAACTTAGTAGCGATGGGCCGTCAATATTTGAGACCGGTCATCTGCAATGGTACAATTGTTCCATACGCTAATGGCCGTGTTGCGGGAGTTGATATTATTACTGAAAGGTAGAGAAATTTTCTGTTTTCCGTTGCTTAGGAGATTGTTAACAATGGGCGATAAAGTTGGTCAGCCGCTGGAATTTCTAGGGGCTAAAGAAACAGGAGCCTTTTGTGAGACCTGATGGATTCTACAGCACCGCATATGGTAATCAATCTCCCTCAAATTTGCCGCCAATAGCCCCTTCGCCGAACCGCTAGCAAGTGCCACACCTCTCCAAGGTGTATCCTGTGGCACTTCTTCTCCCTCAGCAAAGTAGAATTTACAACCGGTTACCAGCGTATGAAAGGAAGCCCTATTTCCCCTCGGCTTCCACTGCACGGGTACGCCAATTAAGTCATCCTCCGACAAGATCAAGAGGGAGGTAGAGATCTTCGGCAAGAAGTTTGAAAACGTGACTTAGGAGGAAGACGAAGAGCCGCAGACACCGACAACAAATCCTGCGACGAACGAAGGCGCTACCAAATTCGCTACCAAGAAGGGCAAAGCCGCAGCGAAGGCGGTCAACCTGAGTTATAAGGTTCAGATTGTGCTGGCACTGGGTATCTCCCTGGAGGAGATTCCTCGGTTTGCCAAATCGGAGTACCGGCTCAGGTACTTTCCACTAGTCTGCATTAGGGATTCCATGAGTTTGGGGTTGAGAATTGACTAGAGGAGGTCGTTATCACCACTGATACGAATCCATATTACGGTGCTTTTTTACGCTGGCAGATGAATGGATTGAAGGGTCTGGACAAAATAAAGTTTGGTAAGAGCTATACTATTTACTTACCGAAGGATCGTCAACCCTGTATGGATCATGACAGGAGTGACGGTGAGGGGTTTGGGCCGCAGGAGTGTACGGCTGTTAAGCTAAAGACACTAGAGTGGACAGAGGTAGGGAAAAAGGGGTTGCTGATAGTTCCCGGAAGGTGGTGAGGTTTTCTTGGTTGCGGCTACATTGAGGCCCGAGACCATGTGGGTTCCCCTCTTATACCTAGTTATGAATTTTGATTGACAAAATTAGGTATGGCCGAACCTGCTGCTCTGTCGGTCCTAGGCTTTCATGTGGCACTTACCGGGCTTCATCTACCGAGTTCTATGTTTGCACCGGATGCGCCGCCCGGAATATGGCTCTCCAGGGTATTTTCCTTGAACATGGTTTCTCCCCACTCATTGGTACCCTACAAGGCCAGTCTCTTGTTGGTACTCTGGTTCACGCACCTCTCTCGGTACACAAAGGCGGTATTCGTGTTCTCCCTATGGAATCTGTCCTTGCTACCAAGAGCACGGTGTAGTTACCTCTGTACCATCTGATTCTCCAGACGACTATCCTACTGTTAAAGATACTGCCAAGAAAGCCCACTACTACGAGAGGGTAAAAAGGAATGGGCGGAGCTTGAGATTATTTCCATTATCAGGACCCCTTCATACCGAAAATTGACGGCCGAGTTCCTGATTAAGAATGAGAAGATCAATTCACCAAAGGATGCCAAGCAATTGGCTGAGGCCAAGGGGCCTTGCATATAAGGAAGGTTTCTACCAGCGGACTATGCTCATTGGTGGCTTCAAGGACGAGCCCGTTGAAAATTTTGTTAGCAGTGAACTCAATACGTTCCACGAGGAGACAAAGAGGGGTTTTATGGCGAACCTTGCTTGGCTAAACTAGTGGGCTTGTGCGCGTTCTTATGGTCTCGGAAGTAAGCCTCCATGGGATTCTAAATTCCTTGTGGAGAATTTACCGGATCCGACTATCTACATGGCATACCGCACTATTGCCCACTTCCCACATACTTTTATTGATGGCGCCAGTATTGGCCCTGCCAGTATCACTCCTGAGCAGATGACCGATGAGGTCTAGGACTATATCTTTACTTGCCGTAATCTCTCCATGGAGTAAATCGAGGCGTCCGACATCTTGGAGGAATGGCTTAAAAACTACGCAGAGCTCGAATACCTTTACCCTCTGGATGTCCGCGTTTTGGGCAAGGATCTTATCCAGAACCACTTGACCTTCTTGTACATTTATATGGCGTTTTTCCCGGCAGAATACTAGCCCCAGGGAGTCTGTGTGATTACTTGATGCCAAATGGCGAAAAGATGAGTAAGCATACTGGTAACTTCCTGACTCTTGAGGAGACAGTGGAGAAGTATGGTGCCGATGCCCCTATAATTGCGTTTGCCAACACTGGCGATGGCATTGAGGATGCGAATTTTGAGGAGATGGTGCGTATTGTCCTTCTAAGCCGTAATATGGTAGCTAATTACGGTAGTCCTTCGTTTGTACACTCTGAAGGGATGGTGCGGAGATATAGTCCGCAATGCCGAAGCCGGTAAACTCAGACAAGGACCAAAAGAGGCCTTCTGGGACCGTGTCTTTGAAAATGAAATGAAACAATTGATTGGGCAAACTCGTGAACATTATGAGAGGTAAATATTCTCTACCTCCCGTTTCTCCTCCACACCCCATCACTCGCTAACCTGCCCATCCCAACATAGGACATCTTACAAACTCGCCCTAAAAACCGGCTTTTAAGAACTCCAGGGCCTGCGCGACACCTACCGCGAAGCGACTGACACTATCCGCCCACACAAGGACCTGATATGCCGCTTTGTCAAAGTCCAAGCCCTACTAATCACTCCCTTCGCTCCCTGCTGGGCAGACTACATCTATCATACCCCGAAGTCCTGCGGAAGCCAACGAGCGTTCAAAACGCCCTCTCCTTGACCCCCAGTGTGCCAATATCCACCGAGCTCACCGCCGCCTTCTCCTACGTGGGGACAATAACCTCAAACCTAACCTCAACCGAACCCGCACAATCCAAGCGCAAAGTGAAGGGTAAATCATTTGCCTACGACGCCGACAAGCCCAAGCATCTCACCACCTTCGTCGCGCTGGCATACCCGGCTTGGCAGGGAAAGTATATCGACCTCATCCGGAGACCTTCAACACGCTCACGTTACGCACAGGCGATAGAGTGTTGACCACGCTCATCTCGTGAATGGGCGAGGCGAAAAAATTTATGCCCTTCGTTCAGGGTATCAAGCGCAGGCCTCAGGTGGAGCCGTACAAGGCGGTTTTCCATAGGAAGTTGGGTTTGATGAAGCCGCCGCACTCAAGGAGGCCACCGCCGGGACAGGGAGGACGACTAGTGCGGAGGAGGTTATGGTTGCGGTTATTGGGGAGAATGGGAAGGGGAAGAGGGATGATGGCGGTAGTGTAGAGGAAGTGGACGTTCCAATTATGCCTGAGAACGCAGAACCCGGGAATCCGAAGTTTGAGTTTGAGAATATTTAGTTGAGCGGTGCATGGTATATCACTCGGTAGAATGTTGAAATGTGGATTTCTAAAACGGGTTTCCTTTTTCTGTAAGACAAAAAGAAAGAGAAAGAAAAAGTTGGGTTTTCCCGATACTACTGTCTAAGTACCTATTGACTGTGAAACTCGCAAGTGTGATACAGTGAGCTGACGTCTGCAATTTATGATAAAATCCCCTTCAGGAAAAACAACCACCCACTCAATCAACCAACACCAATATAATAAAAACTCCCAACCAAAGAGCGCAGCATGATACAAATTCTATTCTTACAAAAACTGAACCAACCCAACCCCCCCCCCCCACCTCCTCCAGGCCCCTTCCATTCCCTTTTGCCCCACCACCTGCATTTCACAGCACGCACCTTATCCCTTTCGCAACAATCGAAAAACAAAAAGTCCCACCCCCCAAAAAGCCAAATGACCATCCAAGATCTCCAACACGCACGGAAAGTGAGAATGGGTAATTTAAATAGGGCAGGGCAGTCCTCGCTCCGCGGCAGGGGGGTATTTCGGTGGTCAAGTCTTAGAAGTGCTTACTAACTAACCAGACAGAGGATTTTGTTATTGTGTGTGGCGTCTTCGATTCGATCAATGGTGAGGGTGGTGTGATTACCGTGGTCTCGGGAGGGGGTGAGATACTTCAAGATCAGGCTTTTTTTTTTTTTTGGCTGGGCGTCTCAGCTATCATACAGAGGAGAGAGTGGGACATTGGAATCGGAAGACTTGAGTGTGGGAATATTTGGTTTATCAAGGCATAAGATGTCGCTCGCACGGGCGTGAACATCCAGGGGGTTTCCTTCGAAAACAGGCTCCCATCTCTCTTGTTATCGAATACCATGCCCTTATGTGTGATGTAGCGGCTTAATTTCCATAACTAGTGTGATACAATACCCTTCGTACAAAGAATAGCCACCCCATCAATCAATCAATTAATTAGCGATATATCGAAAGGTTGGACCAAAGATACAACAAAAATCACTCTCACAAAAATGCTCCACTCACTCTTCCCTTCTCCCCTCCTGCCACTTCCTTCACAGCACATCCTCAAAAAAAGATCCCCTCTCCAATTTTCGCAACACTCCTCGAGAACACCTTTGAACCAAGGGGAAAACACGGCAACCTCGAATCGTATCTCCCAGGTATATCTGCCACCCTCCTTCCTGGAAAACACTTCATCGACATCCCATCCCCATCCCGTTTTGGTAACCACCCCTCCACTTTGTACTCTAAAAATAAAATAAAACTATGATACTTACAATAAGTGTCTTCACGGACCTAGAACCATAGCCCCGGATGCTGTAGACAAGAAAGTTTCTGACTGATGGAATACCTAGAGGGCATTCAGCGAGGCCATATATCTGCACGTCTCGGGTGGTGGGTAACGACACACCTCGGGCTGCTGCAAGAACAGAGCTCCACTCGAGTTCTTCCGGTGACCCCAAAGGGTCCACTCCTGGGAAATCAGTCCGCCGGCAGTTGATAAAATTCGGGCATGGATACATCCATAGGAAGTTGTGGGGTAAGGTACTGGGTTCCTATTGGGATCCCACCGCCGGCGATTTGTCTGGAAGTATTCAGTGTATTTGATATGCATGCGAATTGGGCCTATTAAGCCAGCAACAAAAGAGAGTTCGCACAGGTGGGGAGCCAGTCGCTGTGCAAAGGATGCCGTGGCCCTACTCCCACTATGGACTCGAAATACTGCTAGCCACCCCAAGGCTCGGGAGTGAGAGGAGCCTATAACTTTGGGCAGATCATGTGATTCAGCGATCTGGTGTAGGCTGTGTCGTGCCAGGAGGACTAGCTTAGCCTAGCCTATATTGCAGTGTCCTGCTTTGCAAACTATTGGCTATCCGTCGCCTCATCGACAAAATTCAAGCCACCTAGAAAGCCAACTCCGTCAACCCCAGGTAAATAAAACCGAGGCGCTAAGGCAGTCTTCATTAATACCAACAGGATACTATGCTAGTATGATACAGCCCAGGGTAAGCCCTTTGAACATAGACTACCGTATTATCTCGTCAAATTGGGTATCTCCGTACAAGGATGATATCTCCGGTGGCATGGTTGGCTGGCCCGTGCATGAGTGATTGTTGATGACTCAGAGCTAGAAAAAGAAATGTGTATATAAAATTGAATGTTTTTCAGTACTCACAAGAAGAATGAAGAGTCATGGTGAATAGTAAAGTCATTCAAGCGCAATCTGAATCAAAAAGTACCTTCTCTAGGTAAGAAGTATCCAGAAATACAAGTTGTGAGTCTGCGATATGGACAGATTATCTGTCATATATTTTTCAAATCCTGGCTCCTGGATGCTTCTTCCCTAGGACAAGTAGTCAATTTGAAAGTCAATACCACAAGAATTAGGACCCAAGAATAGAACGGGAGAGTAGAAATACCTGTAGAAAGAACACAAGCTCTCTATGTAGTCTAAAGTACTCTGATCTTTATTGCAAACCAATCTCACAGTCTATATAACCTCAATGTCAGCAAATGCAATTCAAAAAACATTAAACAAAGTGTTAGGGGGATGCCAAACTCAAGTATATAACTGAGGGATGTAGGCCCAAAATCTTTGATCGAAGAATCTGTCGAGAAAGGCTCATCTCGATAAAATAGGTAAGGTAAAGATTTAAAGTGTAAAATAATATTATATTGATAAGATCTCTTCTCCATTCCTTGATGATGTCTGTAAAGCTCAGGAGGCACTTCGATATTTATATGACGCGTCTGAGTGTTCGCAGACTAGTTCTAACTACTATGCCTCCGAAGTACCACTCTGGTTTTAATACACAAAGGTCCAGAATCTTATGAGTGCGAACACTATTTGACCCTGAAACTTATCACACCCTTACGCAGACCCGGAATAGTATTCCTCCGTTGAGATGACTGCGCTATTTGTCATACCAAACAGCGGCCTTCAACTTAGATGTCCGCATAGACTATTATATTACTTTAGTCTTATTCACTATCATTCCAGTAGTCTCCATACTCATGAAGTGATCAGGTTCATGCCGGATCACCTAGTGCCAATCGAAGGTCCGAGCCCCCCTTATCAACGTCTTAAGGGGCTCTGACTTATCTAGGTCTTCCATTCTGTGCATGCTTCCCCTTGGTCCACCGACCTCTGTAGAGGGGTCTTATTACTAGGACCAACCAACCTACAGCTGATCTCAGCAGGGTATGGGTGGATTTGGTATACCCCTAATAGCTTCCACTACTGGAATATCCTCTTGGAGTCTTTCGCTGAAAACGTCCCGTCACCTTCGGCCTGTAGCTTAGAATGCCTAACTTCGAAGCCTACTCTCTCAATGCGCCTCCGACGGATTTCCTCCGTTCCACTTCCCAGATGTCGCCAAAGGTCTCCTCTTATATATCTTGCGAACAGCATGCGGTCGGACGGATGGTGGCAACGTATATGGTGTTATGAAGTGGGCTTCATTGATGTGACATTTTAGTTATAGGACGCAACTCTCGAAATCTCGGCAATGATGTGCGGGCCCCATAAGGGGGCCGGAGGGGGGTATTGACTCCGGTAAATCAAGGGTCTGTGCGCAGTTACCCTACTGTGGGTCTGTGCGCATGTCTCGGATTTCTCTATGCCTAACATGAGCTCCCTCCTACCATGCTTCGCCTCGAATGCCTTTATAACCTTTTTATTAATTTCTTCTAAGTACATTTTAAGACTCAGTATAGTCAGGGTGAAAAACCTCCCGCGTTTACTTGGCCATGGTAGGAAAACCTTTTCCTCACTATCTTACTTCTGCCCTTCCTGGCATGTCCAGATTTTTATTATGAAAATTCTCCACAACTTCCTCCACGTTTTCCATACTGGTAGCAGGCTCCCATGTGTTCTCATCTTCTGAACACCCTTGCCATTTAATGAAGTACCACAGTTCCCGCTTCTCTAGATAGCGACCGCATACCCGTTTTCTGTAAGAGTGAATCTCGCATCTTACTATTTTTTCAACCTCCCATTGTAGATCGCCCTCAATGTCCTCCGGTTCTCTAGGGCGTTGTTGACGGTTATTATGAACTGATTCGCGATAGGGTTCCAGTAGTGCGAAATAGAATACGGGATGTAGGTTCAATTGATCGGATATGTTGAGCTTGAAGGCTCTCGACCCACGTTTCTCCATGATTTGGAACGGACCGTATAGCTTTGGACTTAGCTTCTTTGATTTCCATCGGGTTCGAATATTCTTTGCATTTAACATTACTTTGTCCCCGATCTTGAAGTCTCGCTGTTGTCGAGCTTTCCAGTCATAATATTTTGACATTCCTTCCCGTGTCTTTTCTAGTGACCCCCTCGCTTGTTCATGTATCGTCTTAATCCAGTTCGCATAGAGTGTTGCTCCTGGATTTTGAGCTTTGCGCTACTTCATACACTCTGTCTGTGGATGGAAACCACAGTTCGCGTAGAATGGAGACATCCCATGAGCATTGGTTGCGGAGTTGTTATAGGCATGTTCAGCTAAAGGTAATAGCTGACACCAGTCATCCTGATCATAGTTGACAAAACTTCGCAGGTATCCTTCCACCACTTGGTTGGTACGTTCAGTTTGTCCGTCAGTCTGGGGGTGATATGCCATTGACATTCTTCGCTTGATTTCCAGCGCTTTGCAAAGAGATTCCCAGAATTCTCCTGCCAACTTTGAGTCCATGTCCGAGAGGATTTCGGTTGGTAGACCGAGTAGCCTCCATACCTCTTGAAGGAATGTGTCTGCGACATCTTTCGCTGTCGCCGTTGTCTGTAGTCGGATGAAATGTGCTATCTTCGTGAATCGATCGACAACTAGCATTATCTGAGTACATCCTTGCAACTCTGGTAGTTGGGTGATGAAGTCTACTGAGATGGGCGCCCATGCTGTGTAGGGTATTTGCAGAGGTTGCAATAATCCGTACTTAGCGTGTCTAGGCGATTTGTTATGTTGGCATTCATCGCAGGATCGTACGTAGTCGTTGACCTATGCCGCAAGTCCTTTCCCGTAGAAGTCTCTCATGATTATTTTGAAAGTTTTTTCCGGTCCAAAATGTCCTGCAACCTTTGCACCGTGACATCCTTCTGTGATCTTGGTATATAGCGCCTGACTATCTGGTACAAATAGTCTTTGCTTATAATATAGTAGATCGTCGGTTAAGGTCCAGTCTTTGGGAAAATCCTTTCCTTCATCTTGTAACCTAATGAGTTCTTCCCACTGTTGCCTCCAAGTTGCATCTGACCTGATAGCTGCCTGTATCTCGCTTAGGAATTCAGGATTGAACTGCTTCATACCCTTTTGCAGGATAACAGCGTTTGCCATTAAAACCTTTTTGGGTACTCCTGAAATGTCATACCAATGTTCGTTGTCTTTAGCCGATGCCTGCAAGTAGCTGATACTAGGTTCTTGTTCCTTGACAATCCAGGATCTTGTTGCTATATCGGTGCTTGCAAATCTCGTGGCTCCTCATTCCGTACCTTCCAAGTCGTCTACTTCCATCATGTCCGAAGTGTTGACCCTTTCTACTACTAGTTGGGCTATACGATCGCCCATTCTTATTTGGCAGTCCACATCCTTATGGTTAAAAAGTACGACTTTGAGTTCGCCGGTGTAATCAGCATCGATTACTCCTGCACCGGTGGAGATTCCGCTTCGGACTGCTAATCCGCTTCTTGGTGCAACTCTTCCATAAGTTCCTACGGGTAGCGCTACAGCTCTACCCGTCCTTATTAATGCTTGTCCATATTTCGTAACAATGTCATCTTCAATGGCATACAGGTCATGTCCTGCCGCCATTCTTGAGCCCTTTGTTGGCAAGTATGCCTTTTTGCGCAATCTCTTGACCATAATAACGAGTTCCTTTTCACCTCTTCGAGGTTCCAAATCTAAAGCCTTATCTCCATCCCAGTCTTCTCCTTCATTGCCTACCCTCACTACCAGTGATACCAAGAAACTTTCTTCCTTCAAAGGTTTCTGTTCACGATATGTAGCTCCCTCTTTAGGATGGTACTCCGGCCATCTGCTTAATGCGTCAGGCTTTCCGCCCTTTGTGCCTGGTCAGTATACAATGTGAAAATTGTATTCAACTAACTTCTGAGCCCATTGAATTTGACAGCCAGTCAAGACTTTCGCGGTAAGGAAGTATTGTAGGTTCTGATGGTCGGTCAAGTCTGTAATGGTTTTTCTGTTCCGATAAAGTAGTGTCTCTATTCCTTAAATGCTTCGACGATTGCGAGAAGTTCTTTATCATGAATCTCATAATTGTGTTCCGCCAAGTTTAATTTTCTGGAATGGAAGGCTACTGGATGTAACCTTTTCTCAAAATATTGAGAAAAGACACATTCGAGCGCGAAATCGCTAGCGTTGATTTCTATCACAGTTTCTCTTTCTGGGAAAATGTGGTGTAGTATTGGAGCTGTTGTAAAACAGTGTTTTAGCTCCTCAAAAGCCATATCCTGCTCAACTCACCACTTGAAATTCTTCGGATTTCCTTGTAATATCTCGGTTATGGGTTTGCAAATAGCCGTGAAGTTTTTGATAAATCGTCGGTAGAAGTTAGTGAATCCAATAATGACTTGTACTTTTCTAACCGACTTAGGTGCTTTCCAAACCATTATGGATTCCACCTTACGAGTGTTCATAGACACTCCATCGACCGCTACCATATAGCTGAGGAATTCTACCTCTGTGGCATGGAAGGTCGACTTTTTTAGCGATACCGCTAACTGAAAGTCCGACAGACTTTGTAAAACCTTTTTGACTGCTTCGATGTGTTCCTTTTCATCCTTTGAATAGAGGAGGATATCGTCAAGGTAACACATGACTCCAACATCCAGGTATTCTTTCAGGACCTGGTTCATCATATCTTGGAAAGTTGCTTGAGCATTAACCAATCCAAAAGGCATAACCTTATATTCGTAATGTCCGTATCTTGTACGGAATGCCGTTTTCCATTCATCGCCTTCTTTTATCCTAATCAAGTGGTAACCGTCCTTTAGGTCTAGCTTGGTGAAGATATTTGTGCTGGCTACTCTATCTCTGAGTTCTGACATACGTGGAAGGAGATGTTTGTTGAGGATAGGAATGTTATTTAGATTTCAGTAGTCAACAACTAGGCGTAGTCTGCCATCTGGCTTAGGTATGAATAATATGGGTGCTCCTGCTGGCGATTGGCTCCGAGTGATTTTCCCTTGTTTGATCATTTTTTCCAAGTATACCCGTAAAGCTTTAAGCTGCTTTTCGGATAGTGGATATATCGGCCCCCAAGGGGCAGTTGATCCTGGAGTCAACTTAATTTCATGATCGAATGTCCGTCTCGGGGCTAATTTCTCTGCCATCTGGGCTTCAAATAAGTATTTGTACTGCCAGTATTCTTTCGGTAATGATTCTAGTTCCAAAGTATTTTCTATGGCTCCGATTCTTCCGCTGTGGCAAGCATTAGGATCCCAGGTGACAGATTCGTCATATTCGAATATATCCGCTATTCCTTCAACTTCTTCCCCACAGTTTTCCCAATTTTTTGCGGAAAAAGTCCAGTTTTCTACATCTTCTATGTGAGACACTGGGTGTTCATGATGCCACCAACTAAACGGAATTATCATTCCGTAGTGACCTGCCTTAGCTACTTCACACGACACTTCAGAGATGTGTGTTGGTTTTTACCTATCTCCAATTTAATAGGGAGAGTGTAACACTTCCCTTCTAAGGCGGCTGACGATCTGTCAAAGCCTAAGATGTCAACTGCATTATTGCGTTCCACTATAGGAACACGAAGGTCTTCAAGTAGGTCCTTATTGTTAAGGAATACGTTGGATCCCGAGTCTAACAAGACTTTAATTTTGTATCGCTTATCGTGTATGTAGAGGTAAGTGATCCCCTCTGGGCAGTTGTATCATTTTGGTTTTGGAGCATCTAACTCCACACGCTTAGCGCAGATCAGATTTTCTTGGTTCTTTCGTTTAGGCATCGTTGGTGTTGGGTGTAGGTAACAAGATGTTTGTTACTATGCCTGCGTAGTTTCGACCATTGAGGTCTCCTCAGACAAACTAGTAACTCTTTAGCTCTAACAATCTGGGTCTACATACTAAGTGGCGTTTCACCGATACGCCATTGCGCACGACCAGTTTTCAGGCTGGATCCCTTCTCCTGACACACCAAACCTAGGCTCATAGCAGATTTTCGGGCGGTTATTAGCCAGTTTACTCCCCTGTTGTGGGGTTCCCATCTTCACCGATCCTTTCCCTTAGAGTTTCGGCTATCCGTCCAGGTCCCTTAGAAGGGCCTTGCGCACCAAAGCGGTACATCCCTATCCCACACTCTGGCCAGAAGGTAAGATAGTACATACGTATAATACGACTCAGACTCGTGTGGTAGGTGGAATGGCCCATGTCATTTGTCCTCCTGTCGTGTATTGTTATCAGGTAAATCTTGCATTGCTATGTCCCAACTTCTTCGGTATAGTAACCTGCCTGCACATGGGTAGCAGGCAACGACCAGGTGACTCAAGGAACTTCGTACTGTTGGCTCCCAGGCTATGTGGGCAGGTTAACGGTCTTCTCTTTCAATCGAGACTCTCCATATATTGATTCTTGTGTTCGAGCTCTCAAGTCTCTCATGGGGTGCCTTCACTTGGAGCCTACTTGCATTGATCCTGAAAGGAGAGACTCGCTTCTCGCCGCTTTGATTATTTTGAGTTTAGATTCCCATAGTTGCACACGGAATACTCGAGCCCCGTCGTGGTCGGTACCCAATACACCTCAGCCAAAGGGGGTTCCCATTTCGATTCCAGCTCCATCTGGATACTGAATACCCAAGCGCCATCACTGTTGGTGCCAATCAACTGACCTAGGTCAGTTCCTCCATGTCCGCCAGTTCCCAGATTTTATTTACTAGAGCTGGGTACTGAATGGACGCGACTTTGTAAGCTAATTTAGGCTTTACAATAGCCAATCTTACTCGTCGAATTCCCATTTTTATCGGTCTTGAGCTAACAGTTGCCACTGATATATGGGCATCTCTCTAACACGTTTGGTAGGTGTGGCTTTTCTGTCCACAATGTGTAAAATCTCCATCTCACCTCCACGTGTCTATCACACTCGGCGGGATACCGGTATGGGCCTGGTCAAAGTTTGTGTGGGTGGTCTTTGGTACACCTCCCAACCATTTCCTGGACTTATCTGGCTCATTATCTCTTTTCCATTTCCGTGGTGGGCTCTACCTCCCTTGACATAAGGTTTCGTTTCCCTTTGTCACTTTGGTTTAGAGTCTCGTCGGTCTTTACTTTTAACCTCTAGGACTACTTTGGGCTTAGACGGTTTGTCCCACCCAATTTTCTCTCTGGCCAGAAGCCCTTCTTCCGACCGACCGCATAGTCTTAGCGCCTCTTCCCATTCTTGATCCGTTGTGTACTGTAGAGCTGACAATCATCCGAACAATTTGTTTTCGAAGTTTATCTTCGACTTCCTGCCTCCAGGACTCTCCTGTAACCGGTACTGGTTACTGGTTAGGATTTTCATGTATCAGTTGATACTGTTTGAGTTTTGAATATGTTTCAGGAAACGAGGTATACCTCTAGCCTGATAGGATAGGGTTTGATACTCTATATGTTTTATGTTTGGTTTCGAGTATCGGTTTGATACTCTATATGTTTTATGTTTGGTTTCGAGTATCGGTTTGATACTCTATATGTTTTATGCTTGGTTTCGAGTATCGGTTTGATACTTTATATGTTTTACTTTTGGTTTCAGGGCTACCGTTTTGGAGTCCATTATGTTATGAGAACAAGGCTTCCGGTAGCCTAGGAAGTGTATTTAAGAACTGCTATTCTTCTTTTTAGAAGGAGCAGACTTCGGCAGACAGAGTTTTCAATATACTTGGTTGAACAGTTACTCTCTTCCATTCGCTTCAAGAATCTTTAGTTTGAGACCTAACAAATATCTTGGAGACTTCAGTAGTCGCGATACAGTAAGAAGTCAATTCAACAACCTTAGCTGAAGCCTCCGGACTTTGATTCGCTAGCTACCGCTTCGGTACAGAACAAAGCCTGTCAACCCTACGATTACCGCATCTCCCGAGAGGCGGTTACATTTTTTTAACTTCCACAAGTTATCCAGATAGAAGGCGTTTCAGGACCAAGTAAGGGCAAGGCCGCTGAGAAAGGTTCTCAACAGCGTACCAGGGATTCCAAAGGACAGTTCACAAACACTCCAGCTTTGGAGCAGGAAGCCAGTGAAGCAGCCGCTAGGCAGTTAGCCAGAGACGCTGCTGAACAATCGACAGAAGAATCATCACAACAACCACTGGAACCGCCAGCCACTACCCCCGGAGGGTACCCACAATCTCCAAGAAAGCCTACAGGTACATAAGTACCTCCAGCACCACCATGTAACGATCCAGAAAGCTCGGATAGTGATAAAGGATCAGACTACATGGCTTCAGAAGCAGGACCCTCAGGGTCCGGAGCCCCAGCCCCAGATGTCGCTAGACCACCGACACCCAGGCCTAACCCAGCTGTTACAGCTAAACTCAGCATCAAAGTACCTTCGCCCAGTAAGTTTACTGGTGAAGGAGATGACCTCAAACCGGAAGCATTCGATAGATGGTATAATTCAGTACAGTTATACCTACGGATTAATGGACTACGGACTAGCGAGGCCAGAGGAGGAAACTATTGGATCGTCTATACTGAAGGACGAGCTCAAGAAGTAGCATTCCAAGCAGCAGAGTATTTCGGTGAAGACATGACCAGAGAAGACCTTGTTGGATTCCTACGGGAAAGATTCCAGTCTTCAAAAAAGAAAGATGATATGTATCGCAAGTTCCATGAAATCACGCAAGTGCATAATGGCAACATACAGCGAATATCAACCATAGCAACTGACATGCTAATGTTCCGATCACGCCTACCTGCAAATACCATAAGCGACTATTCCTTCATTCAACAGTTCTTCAAGAGCATGCACCCTAGACTACGGCAAGAAGCGGAATTACAGCATGCTGAAACTGACACTGTTATGAAAGCTATACAAAATGTGGAAAGCATAGATGCTACCCTAAAAAGCACTGGTGCTTATGGGAAAGAAAGGTTCGAAAAACTAGTGAGAGAATTCATTCCCAAACAAGAAGGCCAGAAGGACAATCGGAAAACCAGCAACAAGCCCCACTTCAAACCTAAGGAACTAAAAGAAAATGGTCTTTGCTATACCTGCGGAGGTAAAGGACATCTAGCAAGAGACTGTCCTAGCAAAGAAGAGAAGGGCAAAGGCAAGGGCAAGCCTAAGATGAAGAAAGAAGTTACCTCCAACAGAAGGGAACAAGAACAACTAGTGGAAGAGGTGTTTATCAATAGTACGGAAATAGAGGAAGAAGAGGAAGACATTATCGAGATGGCCGCTAGACCAACAAACATCATACCCCATGACGCTCTCGAAGGAACGATGCACATCAATGGCAAAGAAGCCAGAGTCCTGTTTGATACCAGATCAATAGGAGCAAACCTAATTAGCGCTACCTTTGTGACAACACACAGAATTCCTTGTCAGGAATTGAAAACACGGATCAGGATACACCTAGCTATGAAAGGATCACGATCCGAAGGTCATAAAGAAAGTTTTGTCAACATATCAGCAGGAAAGCTGCGCGCACCAGGGACCAGGATGTTAGTCGGAAACCTGGCAAAATACGATGCACTAATAGGAATGCCTGTAACCGGTACTGGTTACTGGTTTAGGATTTTCATGTACCAGTTGATACTGTTTGAGTTTTGAATATGTTTCAGGAAACGAGGTGTGCCTCTAGCCTGATAGTATAGGGTTTGATACTCTATATGTTTTATGTTTGGTTTCGAGTATCGGTTTGATACTCTATATGTTTTATGTTTGGTTTCGAGTATCGGTTTGATACTCTATATGTTTTATGTTTGGTTTCGAGTATCGGTTTGATACTCTATATGTTTTATGTTTGGTTTCGAGTATCGGTTTGATACTCTATATGTTTTATGTTTGGTTTCGAGTATCGGTTTGATACTCTATATGTTTTATGTTTGGTTTCGAGTATCGGTTTGATACTCTATATGTTTTATGTTTGGTTTCGAGTATCGGTTTGATACTCTATATGTTTTATGTTTGGTTTCGAGTATCGGTTTGATACTCTATATGTTTTATGTTTGGTTTCGAGTATCGGTTTGATACTCTATATGTTTTATGTTTGGTTTCGAGTATCGGTTTGATACTCTATATGTTTTATGTTTGGTTTCGAGTATCGGTTTGATACTCTATATGTTTTATGTTTGGTTTCGAGTATCGGTTTGATACTCTATATGTTTTATGTTTGGTTTCGAGTATCGGTTTGATACTCTATATGTTTTATGTTTGGTTTCGAGTATCGGTTTGATACTCTATATGTTTTATGTTTGGTTTCGAGTATCGGTTTGATACTCTATATGTTTTATGTTTGGTTTCGAGTATCGGTTTGATACTCTATATGTTTTATGTTTGGTTTCGAGTATCGGTTTGATACTCTATATGTTTTATGTTTGGTTTCGAGTATCGGTTTGATACTCTATATGTTTTATGTTTGGTTTCGAGTATCGGTTTGATACTCTATATGTTTTATGTTTGGTTTCGAGTATCGGTTTGATACTCTATATGTTTTATGTTTGGTTTCGAGTATCGGTTTGATACTCTATATGTTTTATGTTTGGTTTCGAGTATCGGTTTGATACTCTATATGTTTTATGTTTGGTTTCGAGTATCGGTTTGATACTCTATATGTTTTATGTTTGGTTTCGAGTATCGGTTTGATACTCTATATGTTTTATGTTTGGTTTCGAGTATCGGTTTGATACTCTATATGTTTTATGTTTGGTTTCGAGTATCGGTTTGATACTCTATATGTTTTATGTTTGGTTTCGAGTATCGGTTTGATACTCTATATGTTTTATGTTTGGTTTCGAGTATCGGTTTGATACTCTATATGTTTTATGTTTGGTTTCGAGTATCGGTTTGATACTCTATATGTTTTATGTTTGGTTTCGAGTATCGGTTTGATACTCTATATGTTTTATGTTTGGTTTCGAGTATCGGTTTGATACTCTATATGTTTTATGTTTGGTTTCGAGTATCGGTTTGATACTCTATATGTTTTATGTTTGGTTTCGAGTATCGGTTTGATACTCTATATGTTTTATGTTTGGTTTCGAGTATCGGTTTGATACTCTATATGTTTTATGTTTGGTTTCGAGTATCGGTTTGATACTCTATATGTTTTATGTTTGGTTTCGAGTATCGGTTTGATACTCTATATGTTTTATGTTTGGTTTCGAGTATCGGTTTGATACTCTATATGTTTTATGTTTGGTTTCGAGTATCGGTTTGATACTCTATATGTTTTATGTTTGGTTTCGAGTATCGGTTTGATACTCTATATGTTTTATGTTTGGTTTCGAGTATCGGTTTGATACTCTATATGTTTTATGTTTGGTTTCGAGTATCGGTTTGATACTCTATATGTTTTATGTTTGGTTTCGAGTATCGGTTTGATACTCTATATGTTTTATGTTTGGTTTCGAGTATCGGTTTGATACTCTATATGTTTTATGTTTGGTTTCGAGTATCGGTTTGATACTCTATATGTTTTATGTTTGGTTTCGAGTATCGGTTTGATACTCTATATGTTTTATGTTTGGTTTCGAGTATCGGTTTGATACTCTATATGTTTTATGTTTGGTTTCGAGTATCGGTTTGATACTCTATATGTTTTATGTTTGGTTTCGAGTATCGGTTTGATACTCTATATGTTTTATGTTTGGTTTCGAGTATCGGTTTGATACTCTATATGTTTTATGTTTGGTTTCGAGTATCGGTTTGATACTCTATATGTTTTATGTTTGGTTTCGAGTATCGGTTTGATACTCTATATGTTTTATGTTTGGTTTCGAGTATCGGTTTGATACTCTATATGTTTTATGTTTGGTTTCGAGTATCGGTTTGATACTCTATATGTTTTATGTTTGGTTTCGAGTATCGGTTTGATACTCTATATGTTTTATGTTTGGTTTCGAGTATCGGTTTGATACTCTATATGTTTTATGTTTGGTTTCGAGTATCGGTTTGATACTCTATATGTTTTATGTTTGGTTTCGAGTATCGGTTTGATACTCTATATGTTTTATGTTTGGTTTCGAGTATCGGTTTGATACTCTATATGTTTTATGTTTGGTTTCGAGTATCGGTTTGATACTCTATATGTTTTATGTTTGGTTTCGAGTATCGGTTTGATACTCTATATGTTTTATGTTTGGTTTCGAGTATCGGTTTGATACTCTATATGTTTTATGTTTGGTTTCGAGTATCGGTTTGATACTCTATATGTTTTATGTTTGGTTTCGAGTATCGGTTTGATACTCTATATGTTTTATGTTTGGTTTCGAGTATCGGTTTGATACTCTATATGTTTTATGTTTGGTTTCGAGTATCGGTTTGATACTCTATATGTTTTATGTTTGGTTTCGAGTATCGGTTTGATACTCTATATGTTTTATGTTTGGTTTCGAGTATCGGTTTGATACTCTATATGTTTTATGTTTGGTTTCGAGTATCGGTTTGATACTCTATATGTTTTATGTTTGGTTTCGAGTATCGGTTTGATACTCTATATGTTTTATGTTTGGTTTCGAGTATCGGTTTGATACTCTATATGTTTTATGTTTGGTTTCGAGTATCGGTTTGATACTCTATATGTTTTATGTTTGGTTTCGAGTATCGGTTTGATACTCTATATGTTTTATGTTTGGTTTCGAGTATCGGTTTGATACTCTATATGTTTTATGTTTGGTTTCGAGTATCGGTTTGATACTCTATATGTTTTATGTTTGGTTTCGAGTATCGGTTTGATACTCTATATGTTTTATGTTTGGTTTCGAGTATCGGTTTGATACTCTATATGTTTTATGTTTGGTTTCGAGTATCGGTTTGATACTCTATATGTTTTATGTTTGGTTTCGAGTATCGGTTTGATACTCTATATGTTTTATGTTTGGTTTCGAGTATCGGTTTGATACTCTATATGTTTTATGTTTGGTTTCGAGTATCGGTTTGATACTCTATATGTTTTATGTTTGGTTTCGAGTATCGGTTTGATACTCTATATGTTTTATGTTTGGTTTCGAGTATCGGTTTGATACTCTATATGTTTTATGTTTGGTTTCGAGTATCGGTTTGATACTCTATATGTTTTATGTTTGGTTTCGAGTATCGGTTTGATACTCTATATGTTTTATGTTTGGTTTCGAGTATCGGTTTGATACTCTATATGTTTTATGTTTGGTTTCGAGTATCGGTTTGATACTCTATATGTTTTATGTTTGGTTTCGAGTATCGGTTTGATACTCTATATGTTTTATGTTTGGTTTCGAGTATCGGTTTGATACTCTATATGTTTTATGTTTGGTTTCGAGTATCGGTTTGATACTCTATATGTTTTATGTTTGGTTTCGAGTATCGGTTTGATACTCTATATGTTTTATGTTTGGTTTCGAGTATCGGTTTGATACTCTATATGTTTTATGTTTGGTTTCGAGTATCGGTTTGATACTCTATATGTTTTATGTTTGGTTTCGAGTATCGGTTTGATACTCTATATGTTTTATGTTTGGTTTCGAGTATCGGTTTGATACTCTATATGTTTTATGTTTGGTTTCGAGTATCGGTTTGATACTCTATATGTTTTATGTTTGGTTTCGAGTATCGGTTTGATACTCTATATGTTTTATGTTTGGTTTCGAGTATCGGTTTGATACTCTATATGTTTTATGTTTGGTTTCGAGTATCGGTTTGATACTCTATATGTTTTATGTTTGGTTTCGAGTATCGGTTTGATACTCTATATGTTTTATGTTTGGTTTCGAGTATCGGTTTGATACTCTATATGTTTTATGTTTGGTTTCGAGTATCGGTTTGATACTCTATATGTTTTATGTTTGGTTTCGAGTATCGGTTTGATACTCTATATGTTTTATGTTTGGTTTCGAGTATCGGTTTGATACTCTATATGTTTTATGTTTGGTTTCGAGTATCGGTTTGATACTCTATATGTTTTATGTTTGGTTTCAAGGCTACCGTTTTGGAGTCTATTATGTTATGAGAACAAGGCTCTCGGTAGCCTAGGAAGTGTATTTAAGAACTGCTATTCTTCTCGTTAGAAGGAGCAGACTTCGGCAGACAGAGTTTTCAATATACTTGGTTGAACAGTTACTTTCTTCAGTTCGCTTCAAGAATCTTTAGTTTAAGACCTACCAAACATCTCGGAGACTTCAGTAGTTGCGATACAGTAAGAAGTCTATTCAACAACCTTGGCTAAAGCCTCCGGACTTTGATTCGCTAGTTACTACCTTGGTACAGAACAAAGCCCGTTAACCCAACGATTACCGCATCTCCCGAGAGGCGGTTACAATGCCTTTCCAAGAACAACACCAAGCTCAAATTGAATGTGGCAAATTAGCGATCCTGTTTCCCAAACAGAATGTTTGAATTATTTGCACACCTACTAGTGGTATGATCCGAGCAGCGGTGATCAGCACTGAAGATGTCATGAGCCAACACCCGGAAGTATTTCCCGATGAAATACCAGAAGACTTACCACCCCGAAGAAAGATCAATCATAAGATAGATCTGCAACCAGGGAAACAGCAGCGCTCATTACCCACTTACTTGATACCGGAACGATGGGCAACCGATATGAGCATATGGCTAAGAGAAAAGGAGATAGCCGGAATTATCAAGAGACAAGCAGTTTCATCGGCAGCACCCATGTTTGCACAAGAAAAAATGGTCCAGAAATGAATGAGGCCATTAGTAGATCTCACAGCGAGGAGTGAGATTGCAATCAAAGATATTGAAACCATTCCAGACCAAAAGATGATCCTGAATGCCCTAGCTAGGGCAAGATACTGCAGTAAAATCGATCTTAGCGATGCCTCCTTTCAAACAAGAGTGGAACCAGACAATGTGAGCAAAAACACTTTTAAAGCGCCATTTGGATGTTTTGTTAGCAAAGTAATGCTACTGGGAGATATGAACGCTCCTAGAACATTCATGCGCATAATGTCCGATCTATTCGCTGACTACCTTGGACGATTCATGTGGATATATATTGATGATATACTCACTTTTTTCCAATACCGAGTCTGAACATTTGAAACACATATCTCTGATTTGCAATAAGCTGAAGGAGGCACGATTCTACGCAAGCAGGAAGAAATCAGAATTCTTCGCCACAAGCATAGAAGTGTTCGGCCATGTCATCAATGATGAAGGCCTCTCACCAGCACCAGAAAAGATAGCGAAGATCGAAGAATGAACTACGCCACAGACTAAGAAACAGTTACTGGAATTCCTAGGAACGGTCAACTACATCAGCCAGTGTTTGCCACATATTACAACCATTACATCACCCCTAACGGAACTCACCGGAGTTGCAGAATTTGTGTGGACCGCCACCCAAGACCAAGCAATGGATAATGTTAAGCGACTTGTTTCGAAATACGAGGTTATGAAACCACTACAATATGATTCATCACTTCCAATATGGTTGATAACCGATGCATCCAACACAGGCGTGGGAGCATGGGGAGGACAAGGAGAAACACCAGAAAATGCCAGACCTGCTTCACTTCATAGCAGGAAATCCTCTAATGCCCAAATGAATTATGGCACAACCGACAAGGAAGCGCTAGCGATAGTTGATGCACGGACGGCATTTCATCACATACTTGCGGGAAGCAAGTTTACTATCGTCACAGATCACCTACCTCTGATGCATCTCAAGACAAGCAGAACACCCACCAAAAAACAGCTACGATGGCTAGGGTTTATTGGAAAATACGATACTGAAATAGTGTATAGACCAGGAAAATGGAACTATTTAGCCGATGCCTTATCCCGCCTTTATGATGAAAGCAATAATTACCCACATACTGCAAACGATCCTACATCAGAAGACGATTTACCTAGTTCCACACCTATTTCGTCCTTTCTTTCTTACGAAGAACCTACTATTGAACCCGAAATGTCTTGCTTCGAACTCCTAACAGTTGAGCACATCGGTGCTCACTCAGAATGTGGAAGCAACTGCAGCCAGGAGCAAGTACAGCTAGATGCAGACGATTACAGAAATAGCGAACCTCTAAACGATTGGGGGGACCATCGAAGTTATACCAGTGGTAGGAGTGAGGAGGAACTTGTACATGCATCAATGCATTGGGCATTCTACAACATACCGTTCTGTCCTGACCATGAGGAATTGAAACCGAAGACTAAGATCTACGCCGGCTCCCCCTGCAGCAGTCAACCAGTTATCGAAACTCCGCCTAACACCAATGACGATCACAATGATGGAGATACCCGCTCCCCACGCCCCCGCCTCGATATCCGAGCCATCAAACAACGTGTCAAGAAAGCACTAGGCTGTGGCACGCCCCCTACCAAAAGTCAGGCTTCGGAGTACCCTGACCACCACCACAACGAGCCCCTTTGTGGAGGACCTCTCGCATACCTGAATGAGGTTCCGATAGTGGAACCACCCTCCTTACCTCACGAGAAGCGCGAGCTCTACAAAGTGTATGAAACACCTGAAGAGGAAAGGGAGATTACGGTATTAGATAGAGTGGTGGACGAAAGGGATATCATCCAAGGAGTGGATGATATGAAGAACATTTGGAGGGAACAGATGGTTAAAGGATATAGAAATGACCCTATCTATCAGTTAGCAAAGGATTCCAACCTCACTTCACGAAACGGAATGATGCAACATTACCAAATACGCAATGGGCTACTGTATGCTACCACAAGAGGAGGAGAAGATTGCCTTTACATTCCGAAGGGTCATGGAGTGAATGGAGAAACACTAATGGAGCTGATGATAGGAGAAATATATAATAAAGGACACCATAGTGCTGATCGAAACCTCCGGTACGTAACAGAATACATCTACTGGCCGGAGATGAGGAAAGATTTCAAAGACTATGTCCAGCAATGTGACATATGTCAACTGAACCGGGAAAGGACTACATTACCTACTGGCAACACCCTCTCGCTTCCCTTTCCCTCAGAGATATTTGCGAGCTATGCCATCGACTTCATGGGTCGCTTTACGAAGCTGAAAGGATATGATTCAGTACTGGTGGTAGTCGATAGAGCAGTTGGGTTCAGCTGGCTGATACCAACATCAGTAAACTCTACTGAGATTTCGACCATGGAGTTACTCCGTCATCATATTTTCACCCCTCATGGAATACCTATGTCGATTATTAGCTTTGCTGATCCTCGGTTCACCTCCCAGTTTTGGAAACAAACTTTGTAGACGATAGGAGTCGAACACATTATGGCTACGCCTGGCCACCACCAGACCAATGGACAAGCAGAAAGGAAGATTCGAGAACTGAAAACAGCATTAAGGAATTTTGTGAATGCCCTCCAGACTAACTGGCTTACCTCCCTCCCGGAAGTAACAGCTTACTCCAATGCAGGTCACTCCGATACTATTGGAATGTCACCATATAAGGCTGTGTATGGACAAGAATACCAACTACTCGATACCTATAAAGTCAATGCTACCACAGTACCCACATCCGATGATTACTACAATCGACACCAGGAGATCAGAAATGCGGCATACCAAGCGTTACGGTTGGCTAGAGCAAGAGCGAACAGAGTAGCAATTAAGAGGAGGAACTCACACAAACCTGTCCAGATTGGGTAAAGGATTATGGTTTTTGGAGACCAGTTTGCAACGGAATCCGGCAGATCTCGGAAATTGCAGCCACACTGCCGAGGCCCTTTTACAGTACTCGAATTTGACGAACACACCCAGAACTATATGGTTAGCATGGATGCTAGAATGTACCGAAGGAAGAAAGGAATTTTCCACGGCTCAGTAGTCAAACCATAGCACCCTAAGGATGCTTCCCAATTTCCAGGACGAGCATTTGCAAAGCCCACACTCATTCTCATAAACGAAGAACAGGAATGGGAAGTTCAATCAGTCATCGATTACTGAGAACGATATGGAAAGGGACAATTTTTGGTTAGTTGGAAAGGATATCCTGCAAGCGAGAATAGTTGGGAACCGGTGGAAGGATTAGAACATGCGATGGAATTAGTTCAGGCATGGTGGACAGATAACATGCCAGGAGATGAGTTTCCTACGGTATTTTCTGGATTTATTCCTATGTGTTATTCTCCTACTAAGGATGGCTTTGAGAGCTATCAAAATGTACCCCCGGTTGATAAAGGTTTTTGGGATCCTTATTTGAATTCTGATTATGATAGCGAAGATTGAGGATTTTTTTGTTATGTTTTGAAATAAGGGTTTTATTTTGTTTTCGGGGTGTAACCGGTACTGGTTACTGGTTTAGGATTTTCATATATCAGTTGATATTGTTTGAGTTTTGAATATGTTTCAGGAAATGAGGTGTGCCTCTAGCCTGATATTATAGAGTTTGATACTCTATATGTTTTATGTTTGGTTTCGAGTATTAGTTTGATACTCTATATGTTTTATATTTGGTTTCGAGTATCGGTTTGATACTCTATATGTTTTATGTTTGGTTTCGAGTATCGGTTTGATACTCTATATGTTTTATGTTTGGTTTCGACTATCACTTTGATACTCTATATGTTTTCTGTTTGGTTTCAGGGCTACTGTTTTGGAGTCCATTATGTTATGAGAACAAGGCTTCCGGTAGCCTAGGAAGTGTATTTAAGAACTGCTATTCTTCTTGTTAGAAGGAGCAGACTTCGGCAGACAGAGTTTTCAATATACTTGATTGAACAGTTACTCTCTTCCGTTTGCTTCAAGAATCTTTAGTTTGAGACCTAACAAACATCTCGGAGACTTCAGTAGTCGCGATACAGTAAGAAGCCAATTCAACAACCTTAGCTAAAGCCTCCGGACCTTGATTCGCTAGCTACCCCTTTGGTACAGAACAAAGCCCGTCAACCCTACGATTACCGCATCTCCCGAGAGGCGGTTACACTCTCCTTCTTCCTCTCTCATCATCATCCTCATCATCGTCACTAGGATCTCCGGGGTCACCTCTTTGGGCACCTGAGGGCCATGCATCAGCGGCTTCCTTGCCTTTCTCCTTTTCCCTGTGTGTTGGCGGAGTGCAGTACTCCTCATCATCTATCTCTTGGACTGCGAGTAAGGGTGCAGATCCTGTGGCTTCTGAACTTGGTGTGGCAGCCATTATTTTATTTACTGCTGCCGTCAAAGCCTTGAGAGTATTGTTTGTCTCCTCATTTTGTAGCTGTTGCTGATCTAGGGACAGTCAGGCGAATCTCTGCCTGACAGGTGGTAGCATCTAGCCGTCCTTGCGCTAAGCTGCAATTGACCTCTCTTTCACGCGTGGTGCATTGGGCGCGGAATTCCAAGAATTCTGCCCTTAAACTAAGGACCATTTGTTCCCAAGTCTAATCTCCGGCTAATGCCGCTTGGCTTTCTACCCTGTGCGTTCCACGTAACCTCGCGGTTACCTCTTCATATTTCTGTTGACACCTGTCTTGACCATCAATTTTCTTTGCCACTTCCAGTATTATTTCCTCTTGGATCCCCTTGACCTCTGATTCCACGCCTGTCAGTTGCATCATCTAGAGTGCAATATCGCTATCATGGACATCTTGTCCTTCCGCAATTCGTGGCTGAACCTTACTAACTTTAAGGTATTATCCCGGGTGGCCCCCTTCAAACTTTTGAAGGCAATATTCGCTTGGTCAAGCGAGGTGTCTATATCCTGCCTTATTCAACCCCAGGTTATCCCAAGACGGGCAGTCAATCTAGCTAAGTTTGCAGCCTGGTCAGTTCCTGGTTTAGGTGTAGAGGCCCTTGATATCCGATGAGTGCTTGCAATACTAGAGGATCGGTGCATAGGGACATGTCCTCTCCGGAACGTAGGTTCTTGAGGTATTAATGGGGATGGACTCCATATGGCCGAATCATTGGTTTTATCCGTCATATCTAGGGAGGTGTCCATTGGTTCTCCCGCCATTATTCTCCTTTTGAGGTCTTGAGGTATCTCAGCCATTGTGATACTTTCCAGGTAGGCTAATTGTTCTAATAGCCCTGGATGAGTGATTACTGGTACTTCGTACCAGAGTTCTTGATATCCTTTAAAGGGTTTAAGAAATCGTATGTAAGGTATCCAACATTTGAGATACTCTAGAGGTGTAGGTATAAAAGGGTTCTGTTGGTCCGACTCTGGACTCAAAACCTGAATCTCCATTTTCTCGATGTTTAGAATGTACCTATAGTATATATAAGAATGTGTTAGGCCCAGGCCGAGGGGATGTCTGGCCCACGAATAGCTGTGCCTGGTTCCTTGTTATCGGAGTACTGGGTACTCCACTCGACAAAGTTTTCTGACTTGGTAGAACTCCACTCAAAGTCTGCACCATACCAAGTACGGTATATGCAATTGAATTGATTTCTCGTTGGGAGCCCGAAAGGTATTGTGAACTACGAGGGTTCGGTGACAAACTGTTCTTCGATTTCAAATAACTCACTGTCAAAGACTTCTTCGAATGTTTGCATATATATGGGACAGTGAGGTACTTCAAAAATGTAATCGAAGTCTGAACTGAGGGTGGAGTTTGAAGTGAACTCGAAGTTCATATAGTAAGCCTTGGTAACAGGAGAACTATCAATATACTGCTAGGTGGACGTCAAACCCAAGTATATAACTGGGGGACGTAGGCCCACAATCGTTAATTGGAGAATCTGTCGAGGAAGGCTGGTCATGATAAAATAGGAAAGGTAAAGATCTAAAGTGTAAAACAATATTATATTGATAAGATCTCTTCTCCATTGCTTGATGATGTCGGTAAAGCTCAGGAGGCACTTCGGTATTTATATCCCGCGTTGGAGTGTTCACAGACTACTTCTAACTACTATGCCTCCGAAGTACCACTCTGATTTTAATACGCAAACGTCCAGAATCTTATAAGGGTGAACACCGTTTGACTCGGAAACTTATCACACCCTTTCGCGGACACGGAATAGTATTCTTCCGTTGAGATGACTGCGCTATTTGTCGTACGAAACAGCGGCTCTCAACTTAGATGTCCACATAGACCATTATATTACATTAGTCTTGTTGACTATCGTTCTAGTAGTCTCCACGGTTACGAAGTGATCAGGTTCATGCTGGATCACCTAGTGCCAATTCTAAGTCTGCGCCCCACGTGTCAATGTCTTAAGGGGCTCCGACTTATCTAGGTCTTCCATTCTGAGTATGCTTCCCCTTGGTCCGCCGGCCTCCATAGAGGGGTCCTATTACTAAAACCAACCAACCTACAGCTGATCTCAGAAGGGTATGGGAGGATTCGGTATACCCCTAATAGCTTCCACTACTGAAATATCCTCTTTGAGTCTTTTGCAAAAAGCGTCCCTTCACCTTCGGCCTGTAGCGTAGGATGCCTAACCTCGAAGCCTACTATCTCAATGCGCCTCAGACGGACCTCCTCCATTCCACTTCCCAGGTGTCGCCAAAGGTCTCCTCTCATATATCCTGCGAACAGCATGCAGTCTGATGGACGGCAGCGACGTATATGGTGTTATACAGAGGGCTTCATTGATGTGACATTTTAGTTACGGGACACAACTCTCGTAATCTCGCTAATGACGTGCGGGCCCCATAAGGGGGCCGGAGGGGAGTGTTGGCTCCGGTAAATCGAGCGTCTGTGCGCAGGTCCCTACCCTGGGTGTGTGCGCATGTCTCGGATTTCCATATGCCTAACAAAAACCCTGTCGAGGGCTGAAAGCAAAAACAATTGCGCAACGAAGACTTTGCAAGGTCGATATCAAACCAATTGTTAGACCAGAAATATCCAGGAGCCATCGTCAGCAAGTTCGAGTTCTAGTCTTTCTTATATACCACTGAATACCTGTTAGGTGGACGCCAATCTCTAGTACAACTGAGGGACGTAGGCTAAAATATTTGTTCGGAGAATCTGTCAAGGAAGGCTCGTCTTGATAGGGTACAGGTAAAGTAAAGATTTATGAGGTAAACAATTTAATATTGATAAGATCTTTTCTCCGTCGCTTGATGATGTGTGTAAAGCTCGGGAGGCACTTCAATATTTATATGCCGCGTCTGAGTATTCGCTGACTAGTTCTAACTACTATGCCCCCGAAGTACGACTCTGGTTTTAATACGCAAACGTCTAGAATCTTATAAGTGCGAACACTGTTTGACCCTCAAACTTATCACACCCTTATGCGGACCCGGAATAGTATTCCTCCGTCGAGATAACTGTGCTATTTGTTATGCCAAATAGCAGCCTCCAACTTTGATATCCGCATAGACTATTATATTACTTTAGTCTGGTTGACTATCGTTCCAGTAGTCTCCATGGTCATAAAGTGATCAAGTTCATGCCGGGCCACCTAGTGCCAATTGCAAGTCTGAGCCCAACGTGTCAACGTCTTAAGGGGCTCTGACTTATCTAGGTCTTCCTTTGTGAGCATGCTTCTCCTTAGTCCACCGGCCTCCGTAGAAGGGTCCTATTACTAGGACCAACCAACCTACAGATGATCTCAGAAGGGTATGGGTGGATTCGGTATACCCCTAATAGCCACTGCTATTGGGATATCCTCTTGGAGTATTTCGCCGGAAACGTCCCGTCACTTTCTGCCCATAGTTTAGGAAGACTAACCTTGAAGCCTACTATCTCAATGTGCCTCTAATGGGTTTCTTCCATTCTACTTCCCAGATGTCGCCAAAGGTCCCCTCTCATATAATCTGTGAACAGCATGTGGTCAGACAGAGGGCAGCAATGTATATGGTGTTATGATGTGGGCTTTATTGATGTGATATTTTAGTTATGGGACGCAACTCTCGAAATCTCGCTAATGATGTGCAGGCCCTATCAGGGGGCCAGAGGGGGGTGTTGGCACTCCAGAAAATTGAGGGTCTGTGCGCAGTTACCCTACTGTGAGGTCTGTGTACTTTTTGTCTCAGATTTCTATGTGTATAATACAGAGGTGGAGGTGATGCATTGGCCAGAGCTTGAATCCCGCTTATATTAGCTATTTCTTGAGCCAAGAGAGAAGGGGCAAACCATTCAGCGGAGCTGGTTTTGCAATAACTAACAGTTTTTATTTCCGGAATTGGATCTCACAAGAGAGCGGATGGCTTTGCTGGCTGGAGTTGAGGAGAGGGATGAGTAGAGAAATCCTGAATGGGAGTGAAGTCTTCCGCTTCAGCCATAGATGGTTTTCTTGATTTCAATCCTGGTATTGCATTAGTCTACGCAGCATAACGAAAAAGGCCCAGGGGGTGCCAGCCAAATATCAAAACCTGATTTTATCATAGTTAAGATTCAAGCGAAGAAATTCCTAGCTGGAACGAAGTCCCCGTACACATTGGCCAATAGTAATGTTTCCTGTCCTTCCTGTCAGCTGGTTTGAACTTCAGAACATATGCAATTTAGATGAAACTCCAATTCCCTTCGAATACCTTAAGGTTCGAACATATAAACCCATTGGTTCTAAAATGGTATGTGCAAAATCAACTCGCTAAGTCTGTGTTACGATCACTAACCGGTATCAGTTCTCAGCAACGGGTAGACGATACTTCTCTTGTCTTCTTTCTCCACGATAGTTCTTAGACCTAGGCCTACGATAAGGTAGGAGAGACTCTCATGTCTCTAGTTCTTATTGCCTATCGTACTCTTTCTTCAACTCTGCTCGTGTAGTAGAGTTCTCGTCTCGTAGGTAGGTATTTGTAAACAGCGTAAAGGTTTTATATTCATAAAAGCATAAAGTAATAAGTAAGAAAATAACTTAGAACGAAGCGTGAAGAGCCTATCTACTCGCCCTTTTTTTTCTTTGTTTTTTTTTTTTTATCATCAATTTTATTCTATGTTTAAGGTACACCGTCCGCATACAGCGCTAGCTATGGTGGACACATAAACCTCCCCCCCTACGCCAGCCCAAAACAGCCTGAAGAAAAACCATCAACGAACCCGCACAGAAAGGCACACTGGCAGACAGGACAGAAACCCCGGGAACCTGACACCCCCCGCCCGGCCCCGCGCAGTCGAAAAAACTCCCCCGCCCCGCAACTTGTAGTATACACAAACGGTCAAGACTGTAAAAGAAAGCCACCCAAGCCCGTCAGAATCAAAAAAACCCCACTTCCCGACAGTGGTCCAAACCCCATAGCAAGAGCCGCCCTTAACGGTCTTAACCTAGCCGATCAGTGCCACCTACGACGAAGACTTGTCTACGGCTAAGAGCTATACCCGGCAAAGTGGGAGGAGAACCGAAGAGGGGGAAACCCGAACCGAGGAAACGAAACCAATGGCAGGGCACAGTGACTAGTGCCATCCAGACCGGAAAGTCCGGTGGAGATGCCGGAAAGGCGTGGAGGTAAGGCAGTGTAGTAGTAGGGTGCAAGCCGAGTGAGGGTGCAGCAGTAGGGTGCAAGCCGATCCAACCATCAGGTCAGGAAGGAAACCGAACACGACCGTGGCAACTATCTGTAATCGTGTTCGTGTCTTTCTGGGCGGTCCCCAGAACTGGAAGGCAAGCGTTTTACCGGGTCTCTCATATAGTCCCTTGTTCTACGAGAGAAAGCGTCACTTAGTGGATGGGATACTACCGCTTAAGCCGACCGAGGGGAGTAGCGAGATCGACCCTGAGGCCTGTTGGAGAGTTCTCGCGTTCCGCAAACCATGTTCGCTGCCGTCTGAAGCATGGGAAGCGAGCGGTCGCCGACCGTGGGGAAGGGCCACGCTGAGGGAGGAGAGAGGCGGGGATGGGGAGCGCGAAAGGCATACCGGAACCCAGAGGAAGAAAAGCCTTGAGAGGCACTAAAGCAGAAGAGGACAAGGGGAGAGAGTGGATGGCCATCACTCCTAGGCCGAGGCCATCGTGGGAGGAGAGGGAGGGGTGGGTAGTTCGTGAGATCCCAAGCGTTGAGGGTTGATTTCAAGCGCAAGGAAAATAGAGGAGACAGAGGATAGCCTATCTACACAACCTTTTTTATTTTTTCTTCTTCATGTATTCATTGTTATTTTCAGTACAAGAACTTGCATGCAGCGCTAGCTATGGCATAAACAATCCCCATTCCTCCTCCCGCCTGGCCCAACCGTATCTCCGAGACCCTCTGGTATGGGCCTAACCGCACATCTCGCCCCTAAGAAAAACCCGTCCCTACCTTACTAGCGTACTCAGAGAATAGGAGAAGCCTAACTAAGAAGAAAGCAGGAAAACATAAGAAGGTAACTGCCCGGGACATCACAGAAAAAACAAAAGAAATCTCGCACCAGCGTGAGCCCCACAACAACCAAGTCAGAGATACGCGCGGGCAGCAGAAACCCGCAGAGGTTATCCCGGAACGCGACATAACCGAGAAAGGGAGCCGCCTGTGGGCTGCGGCGGGAGAGGGTGGAGCAGTAGGGTGCTAGCCGAGGGAGGGTGTGGCAGTAGGGTGCAAGCCAATCCAACAACCAGAACGGGCCAGAAACCGAACGCGACCGTGTCGATTATCAGTAATCGTGTTCGTGTCTTGCTAGGCGGTCTCCAACAAGAGTAGTCCCAACTTGAACCGCGAGACTAGGAGGGTATGGCCAAATCTCCAAGCGAGACAGGACCCGAAGTTACTAGCTGAGGCGTTCCCCCACAGCGCGCGTGGACACAGGGAGACAGGCGTCCACCACAGCCAACGCCAAACGGAAACGAAGAAGAGAGGGCCGCAAAGAAGGAGAGGAGCGAGGTCGACCATCAAGCCTAAAGAGTAGTCCTCGCGCACCGCAGAAACCGTGTTCCCAGCCGTCTGAAGCATGGGAAGTGAGCGGTCGCCGACCGTGAGGAGGGGCCTCGCTAAGCGAGGAAAGGGGTGAGAACCGGCAGCAGAAAGGCAGTACCGGAACCCTGAGGGAGGAAAGCCACGCTGCGTAAAAGAGCAAGCGATGGTAGGGGGAAAAGGGGGCGGTGGCCGTCACTCCTAGGCCGAAGCCATCGTGGGAGGAGAGGCGGGGTGGATGGTTCTTGAGTACCTAGCGTTGAGGGTTGATTTCAAGCGCCGGGTGTCTAGCGGAGACGGAGGATGTCCTATCTACTCACCCTCTCTCTTTTTTATTTTTTATTTTTATTTTTTTTTATCTTCATGTATTTATTGATTTATGGTACAAGAACTTGCATGCAGTGCTAGCTATGGCATAAACAAAACCTTAATCTCAAAAACCCGCAAGTAACAAAAGAACTCTCGCACCAAACTATAAAAACCTCCACAGCGTGTCCGATAGCCGACCCCAAATCCCTCAGGAAATAAAACAATAAAACGCATGATCATAACGAAAAATAAATATTGTAAAAAACCAAAAGAAAAACATAACGGGCAGAGGCCGATCCCATTTCAGGGAGCGAAACCGTAGATTGGTAGAGCAGACGTGTCCATGTTCGGGGGTTGATTGTGATCCCTCTCTGCTGGGGGCATGCCTGAAGGGAAACCCATCGCCGTAACGTTTATGTATCTAGCGAGGGAGTTGAGAGCGGAGGTGTTTGACCAGAGGGGGCTGTCCCTATCTAACGAGGTGAGTCCCAGGAGGTGGCGCTCACGAGGTACCCTGCGGGACTCGCAGGTCAGCATGGCATGGTCGAAGTCCTCCTCATCTTCCTCGCAAAACGGGCAGAGGGGAGAGGGATTCACAGTGAACCATGACGGGTGGGCGGCGAGATAACCTTTGCCTGATCGCATCTGGTGGATCCTTCCCGCCATGAACCTGGCGAGCTCCATGAAAGGGTGGGGCGCCAGGGACACGGGGTAAGGGTAGGCTGGGGGCGGCGGGAACTGGTCGTTACAGTCTTTCACTAGTGCCGATCTAATTCTCAGTTTGATCGACTTGTAGGAGGGGATGTCTTCCCCAATTGGGAGACAGGCTGGCGGGAGGAGGTTGGGGGAAGCCACCAGTAGGGGGCTAGAAACTGGGATGAAGGGGAGGGCTCGGTGAGCAATTGCATCGATTGGAAGGTGTTTTCTTATAGGCGGGGAGGGGACGGCGGACCTCGACGAGAGGGGAGCGTAGACCGATATCAGGCCTCGCGTGTGGTGACGGTGATCGTCGAGGGCCCTGAAAGGTGACGAAGTCGGGAAAGTGGGGTGGAGTCTGGCCGTTGCTGGGTTGGCTTCCCGAGGGAGGCAGAACCGCCTTATGGCCGCAAGTCTTTGGCAGTGACGTATCGGAAGGGGCATGGGGGGCAAGGCTGACTCGCAAGCGAGGATGCCGACAGGCATTGAGGAGAAGCAGTTTGTGACCCATCTCTGGACAGTCCTCCAGTAGACCGACATGCGGTCGAGGAGGGTGAGGCTGGGGGAGAAAAGGTCCGCACCGTAGAGGAGGATTGGGGAGATCAACGATGATGCCAGACAATGGCAGAGGAAGGGGGCGAGGCCCTTACCGGGTCTAGATAGTCTCTTGATTGTGGCGAAGGCGCCGTGCGCCAGTCCGAGCCTTCTAACGAAGTAGGAGGTGGTACCCCTAGTGCCTAAGGTGGAGGAGGGCTCGAACCAATAACTGAGCCATCGTTCTAGTTTAGAGGGGCGGAAGACCAGGTCGTCCAGCAGAACCGGAATTGGGGAAGGGGGGATCTTTTAGGAGGGCGTCTCCCACTGCCTGAGTTCGGTTTTCGGGATCGAAAATGACACACCCAGCCTACCAGCCTTCCGCTGTAGAATCTTGGTGATGGCCTGCAGTCTTTGGATATTCCTCCGGCAGGAGCTAGAGGCTACAGTGACCGCGAAGTCATCCACGTAGGACAGGATGAGGCCCCTAGGGACCGAGAAGTAGAGGGTAGAGACGTGGTTGACAAAGAGCAGGGGGGAGATCGGGGAACCCTGAAGCGTACCAACCGAGACAGGAGAGAATATCTGTGGAGCGCCCTGGAAAACCAGGCGGCAGGTGCGGCCATGGAGGAAAGACCTTATCCACGAGACCATGTAGGGATTGATCGCCCTGGTGGCGAGTCTGTCGCAGAGTATTGGGGCCGAGACATTGTCAAAGCCCCCTTTAATGTCCGGGAAGAGGGTCGAGACCTCGAGCTTAGGGCGCATAAACAACTGGACCTCATGGGAGAGGGTAGCCGCCGCGTCGAAGATGCTCAGACCAGGTAGGGAACCTGTCTGGTTGGGGGAGAGGAGGCCCTGGAAGCGGGCCAGGGCCGAGAGTCGGTTTGCCATCACCCTCTCCAGGATCTTGGAGATGGTATCTAGGAGGACAATGATACGGAACGATGCAGGGGTGTCATAGGAGGGCTTGCCAGGTTTGTCCAGAACTATGCCGTTGGCCTTTTTCAGGGAGGGAGGGTGGTGTCTATATCTTATCTGGGGACCCAAGAAGGATGTGAGGATGGTCGGGTTAATCCAGTGGACCTTCTTCCAGACTGAGTAGGGTATTTGATCTGGTCCGGGGGCAAAGGACGAAGAGGAATTCCGAAGAGCCGCGGATATTTCTTCCGCCGACAGCTCTGGGACATCTTTAAACTGACGTACTATGCGAGGGGGGGGAGAAGACCTCTTCTCGGGAAAGAAGTGCTCAAGGAGGACCTTGTTGATTTCGTTGGGGCTTTCTGCCCCGGGAATTTGTGGGAATCTGTCAGGAGGTTTGCCGAACGCGAACCTTTTCGCCGTCCAGAGGGATTGTGGGTTAGCTGTCTGTAGGAAGTTCTTCCAGTATTCGTTCTTGGCTTTTTTGATTGCCTTGAAGTACAGGAGGCGTGCTTCCCTGCACCGTTCTTTGGATGAGGGGAGGGGGTCCTTGCGCGCCGCTCGGACGGTGGAGTGGAAGGTTGATCTCTGAGCCGTTAGATTGGGGGTCCACCAGGGTTTCGACCTATGGGAGGGTCTTTTGTCGCGTGTGCGACCTTTGAGTAGGGACCTTATCCTATCCAAGGCCGTGTCAAACCAAATTGACAGAGTTCGTGGGGTAGGGAGGGGGGGAGGGGGGTGGAAGTTCATCTTCTTAAGACCTTCCTCAAGGGCAGGCCAGTCGGTCTTTGTCCATGACGGAGAGGGGGGTGGGGGGCGGGCCAGGGGCTCGGATAGTGTGATGAAGATTGGGACATGGTCTGACCCTGTCGGGGGGAGAGGGGTGCACCAAGAACAGAGGTTAGGTGAGAGGGGGGCGTTGGCAAATGCTAGGTCTATTACTGAGGGGCGGAGGTTAGAGTCGAAGGGGAAATAAGTGAGGGTACCGCGCGTGTTCAGGAGGCAGAAGCCTTCACCAGCAGCGTTCTCAAAGAATGGAGAGGATGTCCCAAGGTCTGGAACCGAGAAAAGACGACTTAGGTCGGCGGAGGGGTGGTGGATGTTGAAGTCCCCAACAACCAGCGTGGGGGAGGGCGTGTGGGGGAACGCAGCATCAGGCAAGATGGTCCTTTTGAAGGGGCAGCCGTTCCAAGTGCTGTAGAGGTTCACCACACGGAACTTGGTTACAAAGGAATCAAAAAATCCACCGGAAGAAAAGAAATCCATCGCTATCCAGTCTCTTGCTTCAGAAAAAACAGGAAGGACTGAGAACTGCTGTGTGGAGGGAAGGTGGAGGTAGCACGCCACTTTAGGCTTGCCAGCGATGGGGCATGGAGGTAAAAAAGGTTTAAAATTCGCAAACGCAGGGGGTTTACCCCTGTATATTGGGGGGTTTTGAAGAGCCTATCTACTCACCCTTTTTAATTTTCTTAACTTTTTTTTATTTTTTGCTTTTTTTTATCTTCATGTATTCGTTGTTATTTAGGGTACAAGAACTTGCATGCAGCGCTAGCTATGGCATAAACAATCCCCATTCCTCCTCCCGCCCGGCCCGACCGCATCTCCAAGACCCTCTGGTATGGGCCTAACCGCACATCTCGCCCCAAAGAAAAACCCATCCCTACCTCGCAAGCGAGCTCAGAGAATAGGAGAAGCCTAACTAAGAAGAAAGCAGGAAAACATAAGCAGGTAACCGCCCGGGACATCTCAAAAAAAACAAAACAAAACTCGTACCAGGGTGAGCCCTACAACAACCAAGCCAGAGATACGCGCTGGCAGCAGAAAACAGTAGAAGTTATCCCGGAACGCGACGTAACTGAGAAAGGGAGCCGCCTGTGGGCTGTGGCGGGAGAGGGTGGAGCAGTAGGGTGCTAGCCGAGGGAGGGTGTAGCAGTAGGGTGCCAGCCGATCCAACCACCAGAACGGGCCAGAAACCGAACGCGACCGTCTTGAATAGCGGTAATCGTGTTCGTGTCTTGCTAGGCGGTCTCCAACCAGAGTAGTCCCAACTTGAACCGTAAGACTAGGAGGGTATGGCCAAATCTCCAAGCGAGA
>JACCEG010000603.1:38608-63456 GCA_014065205.1 Tuber brumale | reverse complement strand
GAGTAGATAGGCTCTTCACGCTTCGTTCTAAGTTATTTCCTTACTTATTACTTTATGCTTTTACGAATATAAAACCTTTATGCTCTTTACGAATACCTACCTACGAGAAGAAGGACTCTGGTACAGAGTCGAGTTGAAGAAAGAGTACGATAGGTGATAAGGACTAGAGACACGAGAGTCTCTCCCACCTTATCGTAGGCATCGGCCTAAGAACTATCGTCGAGAGAGAAAGAGAGAAGTATCGTCTACCCGTTGCTAAGAACTGATACCGGTGAGGGATCGTAACACTCCGAGAGGTCTTCCTACCAGAAATGTTCCCCCGTACTGCCAATAACTGTGGCATACCATGTCGACGAATGTTGATTCCGGATTGGTATGGGAGTCATGCTCAATTAGGTTTTCTTTGGGAATGCCGACAAGCAAATGTGAAGCTTTTATTCCTTCCTGCATACTCAGCCATATCCTTCAGCCTTTGGATCTTGGTACATTTGCTCCTTTCAAGTCACATTATCACAAGTGTATTATAGAACTTGCTCAGTATGATGATGCTGCACTAGTGAGGAAAAGGCGCTTTGTAAAATGCTATCAGCAGGCACGCAATGAAATCTTTAATCCTCATTACCTACAGGTTGGCTGGAAAGCAGTAGGACTTTTTCCCTTGAACCTAGAGAAGGCTTTAAACTTGTCACAAGTCTATTCCATCCAATCAACCTCTGACCAGAACTCAGATCCAGAACCTTCTCAAACTCCTAAGCGATTATGTACAGTGCATGGCACTCCACTACCACCCCATGACCCATTTCGTACTCCAACTCACCCTCGTGATCTCCACCAGTCCATCAAATCCATAGAAGCAGCTAGAGATATGACCAGAGATCTCTGAACTGTCTTGAACAAGACAAGTAAGGCCTTCAGTCACCTTACAACTCAATATGCATTTATCCAAGCCTCGAATCAACAACTACAACAATGATTGAAAGAATTGGAAGATAAGAGAAAGAAATAGAAGGTTCCAGTGGACCCTAATCTTCAATTTGTAAATATTGAAAGTATTAAACAGGCTATGGAGGAGGCGGCAGTGCAGGAAGCCCGGATTCAGGCTAAGAAATCAGAGGAAGAGGCAAGGCGAACCTCTTCTGCACTCATAGCAGCTGATATGCAGCAGTTTATGTCAGAATGGCAGGTTTAATAGTTCAGAGTCATTTAATATAATTTCGCTTACTTGTTGTTGTGGAAAGATCGGGTTTGTGGGATTGATTTCATGTTCGTTGGGTGGCCGGCATCCGGGGGTGGCCGGCATCTGGGGTGCCTAGCTTATGATTTTATTTTATTTTTTTCCTTCCTCCAGGTCTCGAGGGCCTTTTTCTAGTTGTATGTACTCGTACAAGGACTTGTCCCCGGGAATATGTTTTGGCACAGTTAATTTAGGTTAACCCGCAAAACAATCTCTGTCTTGTACTAAAACATATTCTCAGGTGCTTGTATTATATAAGCAAAATAAATTAACCCTCCAGGTTACCGTTAACTGGCACCAGATTCTAAACTCTTATGGGCGCGACTATATCATGCCTATGATACCGGTAAATCGATCCAGGGACCCAAAAAAAATACCCGCGACTGGCATGTGGTAAAAGCTCAGCTCCCTTAGGCTAGCTTCCGTGACCGCCAAACCATACCCAATGCCCTCAGCGCCCACAGCTCATCTACCGGTACTAAACTCCCCGCACACTCCCGTACTCCACCTTTCTTTCCCAAACACTTATCAATCCGACGAACACCTGAGAGTAGGGTAAAGGCGAGAAGACGAAGAAAAAAAAATACAACCTACTGTCATCATGTCTCTGCCCAAAGCAAACGACATGGAGAAAAACATCGGGCTCTGGAAGGTAATATAAGATCGTTGCACCCAAGTGATTGTTACCTGCTAACACGTAGACTCTGGGAAATCAGATCAAAAAATTGATCAAAAGTCTTACCGAAGCACGCGGTAACGGAACCAGTATGATTTCCCTAATCATTCCGCCTAAGGATCAGGTCTCCCGTGTGGGCAAGATGTTGTCTGATGAGTACGGCACCGCATCAAACATCAAATCCCGTGTCAATCGTCTATCTGTTCTTTCAGCTATCACTTCTACTCAGCAACGTCTCAAGCTCTACCACAAGGTTCCACCCAATGGGCTCGTCATCTACTGTGGCGAAATCATGACAAATGAAGGCAAAGAGCGTAAAATCAATATTACCTTTGAACCCTTCAGGCCAATCAACACCTCTCTGTACCTCTGCGATAACAAATTCCACACCGAACCACTATCGGAACTTTTGGAGTCTGACTCTAGGTTTGGCTTCATCGTGATGGACGGTAAAAGTGCTTTATTTGGAACTTTGAGTGGAAACACTAAAGAAGTCGTCCACGGGTTCTCTGTTGATCTTCCCAACAAGCATAGTCGTGGTGGGCAGTCCGCATTGCGTTTCGCACGTCTCAGAGAGGAAAAACGCCACAATTACGTCCGTAAGGTAGCGGAGTCGGCTGTGCAGAACTTTATTACCAATGACAAGGTCAATGTTTCAGGTCTAATCCTTGCTGGGTCTGCCGACTTCAAGACCTACCTTGCGCAGAGCGAACTCTTTGATCCACGCCTGCAAGTAAAGATTATCAAGATTGTCGATGTGTCCTACGGCGGCCAGTCTGGTTTTAACCAGGCTATCGGGTTGGCAGAAGACGCTCTGGGCAACGTGAAGTTTGTCCAAGAAAAGAACCTGATCAGCAAGTACTTTGGGGAGATATCTCAGAATACCGGAAAGGTTTGCTATGGCGTCGATGATACATTGAGGGCCATGGAATTGGGCGCTGCAGAGAGTATTTATCACCATACCGGCCGATAAAGGAACTGCTAACATTGGTTATAGCTGTCATCGTGTTTGAAAACCTCGATGTGACTCGCTGGATTTTCAAGAGCTCCGACGGCGACCTTATTACTCTCCACACCAATAAGGTTCAAGAGCAGGATCGCGAAAAATTCATGGACAAGTCCTCCGGGCAAGAAATGGAGATTGTTGAGCAAACCTCCTTCCTCGAGTGGCTGGCGGAAAAGTATCAGGACTTTGGTGCTACCTTGGAGTTTGTTTCCGATCGCTCCGGCGAAGGCAATCAATTTGTGAAGGGATTTGGCGGAATCGGCGCTTTGCTCAGGTACAAAGTTAACTTTGAGCAATTACATGAACTTGAGGATGAGGATGAATACTACGATGGTAAATTTCCACTGTGATTTGTAGTTATTTATGCTAACGGATATACAGAATGATGGTTTTGTTGCCTCGCAAAGCAACGCGAGGACGGATCTCCAGACACAGGTCTGAGGGCGTCCCGCCAGCAGTCCCGCCTCGAGAATTACGACGGAACTGCTTCGGGGATGTTTGTGGGATATGAGCGAGTTTCTACGGAAGTGTGGTAAACGTTTATTGAGTTTTGGGAACCTTAGGTACTAGTTGTAAGGCTCTTCTTCTACGCCTATATTTTAGACCATTTACTAACAGTTGACCCTCGATGTTTAGGAGACCGAAATTGTTAGGAACGGGGTCGAACTCACCCCTCATTATTGATCTCAAGCTTTTCTGTTTTGTTTTGTTTTCAGTTAAACTGTCGCTCCCCGAATTGAATCCATTCTAAAATTGCTACCGCCCCATTCGGGGCAGTTCTTGTGAGCCGTGTCGTGAAGCCTCTCCAGCCCAGCGCCGCCTTACCGCCGGTATCGGAGCCACAAAATGTGGCGTTTACAAGCCACGGTGTCCTTTGAGCCTCATTCTTGTAATAATATAACCCAACCCACCAACATCCCACCTTGTTTCCAACACGTCTCCCAAACAACCCCAAAATCCCAAATGAAGCTCCCTACCGCTACCATTTTTCTGCTAGCCATCTCGGCAGCGGCAGAAAAACTAAAACCCGGTCAAAAAATACTCCTCTCCAAGGTTCCCGCCTTAACATTGCGAAGCGACAAGATGACGAAGAATCGGAGAGTTCCAGCAGTTCCGCAGGTAAGGAAGCTGTGGGAATCCTTATTGGTGAGCTTACTAAAGTGTCCACGAATAGTTAAAATGCGTGGGTGGTGAGGGTAAGGGGAAATATGAGGTTGATGTTATGAGGTGCCAGAATATTGGAAGGTAGATTGAGTCCCCTTTCGATCATTCGGCGGCCGGTTATCGGCCGGTTGACTTTGGTTAGACTATTGACTTTCGGATAGTGATTACAACGACGAATACGTGAGCTGGGCATGCACTGCTGATTTGCCGCGAGAGTTCAAACTTGGTTCTACCGACGTTATATGCGAGGGGTATGTTTCCATATCCAGTACGCGATTCCCTCATAGGCACTATGCTTAACATAATCATGTTACAGCTATGATAGCGCCGACGACCAATACGTCCTCAAGGGTATTCCTACCCGTTCACCTCTCATGCCTTTACCCCTTGCTGGAGCTAACCCCCGAGCGGCACAGGTTCCTGTGGAGTAGAGTACCGGCTGGCACTTACGGATTATGGATACGAAAAGTTCGGATATGGTGGGTCAGTATTCAAACGATTGCCATCGAAGGGCATGGGTTTCCTCTTCTGGACATTCCTCTTCGGAATCGCTGCATGGATCCTATACTCCGCGTATAAAAGCCGCAACAACCTAATGCCGAGAACCAGGGAGCCACGGCGACCTGGTGGCGGTGGTGGATGGTTTGGCGGCGGAGGTGATCCCCCACCGCCGTATGATCCCCGCCCGCCCCCGAAACCGGCGTTCCCGTCATCCTCGTCACAGCAATGGCGTCCAGGGTTCTGGTCGGGACTCGCGGCTGGCGCTGCGGGGTCCTACTTGATGGGGAATAGTGATAGGGGGAATCAGGCGCAGACAGCACCGCAGTGGTTCCAGTCAAGTGGTGGGCCGTCGGGCGGTTACGGAGGCCCGAGTTGGGGTGGCGGTGGTGGAGGAGGGGAGAGTAGTAGTGCTGGGGCCATGAGGCATTCAAGTACCGGATACGGGCAGACAAGAAGGAGGTAATGTCTGAAATTTCAGAACCAAGCATTTGCGTTATTCATGGTCGGCCCTATGAGTGATACTTGCGGTGTTTGGCTGCGGTGGTTGCGATACGGTAGCGGTGGATGGAAGACGATGTATTATGTATCCTATGCAATGGATCTCAAGCTTCTTTACTCTCGCCCAAGCTACACATTTCATAGGCCCTCACTCGTAATCTATGACTGCGCTTTCATTCCTCGGCCCCAAGGTAATATCCTATCGAGCCCCGGCAGTGTAGTGTATCCGCATTTCGACGTTTGGGCTTCAGGCGAGGGATATACAGGGGAGGGGTTTTGCTGTTGTGGTCTTACAGCCGAAGGAAAAGAAAAAAAACCCAAAGTCACTGTCGAAGCTGTTGATGGAATCTTGTCGCTTTAGGCTGTGTAAGTCATGGGTAGGGTACCGGTATTATAAATCTTGAATTTTTGTGTTCCCGTCGCTCTCAGACAACACTTCGCAGCGGTGGGCAGTGTGCTCGAACAGTGCACCAGTAGTTAACCTCTAAACCGACCACGAAACTAATCAACATATCATATCGGTGCACACAATATCCACACCAGAACGAAGAAGATGGGCCTACGGGATATCTTGATTGCTCCGACCTATTGACTCGTTCTTCTAGCACCGTAGTAGTGCTTATTAAACTATCGGTTCCTACCCCACGCTGCGAGTGTGCAGAGCAGATATAACCGCGAAGACTCGAAGCGCCATGCGCCACCCCCCAAACTATCATATCATACTCGTGATTTACCATCGGTAGACCTACCATTTATCTATATTCCCTCAACTTTTCCTTCCGGGATGGGGTCATCTAATGTGCGATATGGGAATAAGAAGGGTACTGTGCCGGTATGATATCTAATTTACTATAAGACGTCCAGAATTTCCTCTGTTGGATTAGGGGAGAGGGAGGCAGATGGAAAAACTTTTTTTCAGCACTCGGTTGAGACAAAAACAATACGACCGACGTTATTGGGCGAGGGAACTCCGATGTCCTGAGCTGACATTACCGTATTCCAGTGGTTGCTTATTGTGTGTAGTTTGTACTGTACCGGTAGTGCCACCAGACCTATTCCAGATATCTTAATAATTGATCCCTGCTAGTTTAAATGCAAGGGTTGTACAAGGGTCAGGCATTAATAAGTGGTACTAAGTCCATGTGAGACACAGAAGTAGTGGAACAGAGTGACTTGTAAGAGACCACGATATCAGATCCGGGGTCTATTGTAAATGGGTTAGTATAGGGATTAATTGTTCAGTTCATACCATAAGTCTTATGATTAGAAACTAAGGAGTGAAGAAGCAACTCAAAGATAAATACCAGTAGGGTAGAAACAAGCACAGGTGAGATGTAGAATGGGAGAAGACAAGTGGTGAAAACAATGTCAATAGTTCTTGCAAAGAATAAACAAAGAGATATATATCTTTGAAGTCCGAACAACTATGGAAAAAACAACTTAACAGAAATACATCAACCAGACAAACCATGATTCTATACTACTTCCTGCAATTTAGAACCATCTTGATACCTTATAATCCTCTATAATACCTCAATCCTATATCCTCAGGCAATGGCAAATACCATATATCTAATAACATATGGTATAAAAGAAACCACATAAAACCAACAATTCATATCTTATACCTTTCAGTATAGGATTCAAAAGAACTAACTTGCTGTCTGCTTTCTCCTTTCAGTGAACCTCAATAACTACATACCTGACCACTGCATATTCAAGTTTGCCAAACCATATAGCTGCATATTTGTTAAATGTTACATTTTGTAGACAACCTAACAAGGAGGATGAGGGGTCCAAAATAAAACATCAAAATAGAAGTTAAAAAAACCAATTCAATCAAACAAGTGAACATAAAAGAGATTTTAATGAAAACAAAAAATAGAACTCGGAAAGGAAGTATAAGCAAGGGGAAAGACAGAAATCAAAATCTTGTATGCCTCTCCTGAGCAGGAAGAACAGCTTGTACTCTAGTTGCCATACTTGTAACAAGAGGATTGAGATTCTGAGAATGAATCACTTTCCATTCTTCTTGAATAGCAATGCACATAGCATCTGTTTTTTGAGGTTGTAAATAACAGTTATTGATTCAAGTCCTTATTAATTACCACATACCTTCGATAAGGTTAAAGACTGGTTATTTTGAAACTCAGGAAAACAAATAGTTGTATAAGTCTTCTGTTCTTAAAATCTCAGCAGTATATTTTGCAGTATGAGTGGAAGCACCTTCCTGCAGAATATAAATATGGTCTTCAGTCTCATGTGAAACCTCAAAAACCAAAAGCTCTCAAGGTGAGGAAGACAAGGAATATTATTATAGTATTGTTTTGCTGTAATTGTTAAACCTATTGTTGACTTATTGTTAGGAGGACTCCAAACTCAAGTATATAACTGAGGAACGTAGGGCAAAATTCTTTGATTTGGAGAATCTGGCGAGGAAGGCACATCTCGATAAAATAGGTAAGGTAAAGATTTAAAGTGTGAAACAATATTATATTGATAAGATCTCTTCTCCATTGCTTGATGATGTCTGTAAAGCTCGGGAGGCACTTCAATATTTATATCGCGCATCTGAGTGTTCGCAGACTACTTCTAACTATTATATCCCCAAAGTACCTTCCTGTTTTTATTACGCAAACATCCAGAATCTTATAAGTACGAGCACCGTTTGACCCTGAAACTTATCACACTCTTTTGCGGTCACGGAGTAGTATTCCTCTGTTAAGATAACTGCAATATTTGTTATTCCAAACAGTGGCCTCTAACTTAGATGTCAACATAGACTATTATATTACTTTAGTCTTGTTGACTATCATTCCTGTAGTTTCTTCAGTCATGAAGTGATCAAGTTCATGCCGGGCTACCTAGTGCCAATCGCAAGTCTACGCCCGATGTGTCAACGTCTCAAGGGGCTCCGACTTATCTAGGTCTTCTATTCTGAGCGNGGCCTCCGTAGAGGGGTCCTATTACTAGGACCAACCAACCTACAGCTGATCTCAGAAGGGTATGGGTGGATTCGGTATACCCCTAATAGCTTCTGCCACGAGGACATCCTCTTGCAGTATTTTGCTGAAAACGTCCTGTCACTTTCGGCCCCTAGTTTAGGCAGCCTGACTTTGAAGCCTACTATCTCAATGTTCCTACAACGGATTTCTTCCCTTCCACTTCTCAGATGTCGTCAAAGGTCACCTCTCGTATATCCTGCGAACAGCATGCAGTTGGACAGACGGCAGCGACGTATATAGTGTTGTGAAGTGGGCTTCATTGATGTGACGGTTTAGTTATGGGATGCAACTCGCGAAATCTCGCTAATAACGTGCGAGTCCCATAAGGAGGCTGGAGGTGGGTATTGGCACTCCGGTAAATTGAGGGTCTGTGTGCAGTTACCCTACTGTGAGGTCTGTGCACTTGCCTCAGATTTCCATATGCCTAATATGAGCTCCCTCCTACCAGGCTTCGCCTCGAATGCCTTTATAATTTTTTCTAAATACATTTTAAGACTCAGTGTGGTAAGGGTGAAAAACCTCCAGCGTTTACTTGGCCATAGTATGAAAACCTTTTCCGCACTATCTTACTTCTGCCCTTTCTGGCATGTCCGGATTTTCATTATGAAAATTCTCCACAACTTCCTCCCCATTTTCCATACCGGTAGCTGGCTCCCATGTGTTCTCATCTTCTGAACACCCTTGCTATGTGACGAAGTACCACAGTTGTCACTTCTCTTGATAGCGACCGCATACCCGTTTGCTGTAAGAGCGAATCTCGCTTCTTACTATTTTTTCAACCTCCCATCGTAGATCGCCGTCAATGTCATCCGGTTCTCTAGGGGGTTGTTGGCGATTATCATGAACTGATTCGCGATAGGGTTCTAATAGTGCGACATGGAATATGGGGTGAATGTTCCATCGATCGGATATATTGAGTTTGAAAGCTCGTGATTTGCATTTTTCCATAATTTGGAAAGGACCGTATAGCTTTGGACTTAGCTTCTATGATTTCCGTCGGGTTCGAATGTTCATTGCATTTAACATTACTTTGTCCCCGTTCTTGAAGTCAAGCTGTTGTCGAGCTTTCTGGTCATAATATTTTGACATTCCTTTCCATGTCTTTTCTAGTAACCCTCTCGCTCGTTCATGTATCATCTTAATCCAGTTCGCATATAGTGTTGCTCCTGGATTTTGAGCTTCGCGCTCCTTTATCCACTCTGTCTGTGGATAGAATCCGTAGTTCGCATAGAATGGTGGCATCCTGTGAGCGTTGGTTGCGGAGTTGTTATAGGCATGTTCAGCTAGAGGTAATAGCTGATAACAGTTATCCTGATTGTAGTTGACAAAACTACGGAGGTATACTTTCAGCACTTGGTTAGTAGATTCGGTTTGTCCGTCAGTCTGAGGGTGGTATGCCATTGACATTCTTCGCTTAATTTCCAGCGCTTTGCAGAGTGATTCCCAGAATTCTCCTACAAACTTTGAGTCCATGTCTGAGACGATTTCGGTTAGCAGGCCGTGTAGCCTCCAAACTTCTTTCAGGAATGCATTTGCGACATCCTTGGCCATGGCCGAGGTTTGAAGTCCGATGAAATGTGCCATTTTGGTAAACCAATGAACTACAACCATTATCTGAGTGCACACTTGTAACTCTCGTAGTTGAGTGATAAAGTCCACCGAGATATATGCCCATACCACATAGGGTATTTGCAATGGTTGCAGCAATCCGTACTTGACGTGTCTAGGCGATTTATTATGTTGGCATTCATTGCAGGATCGTACATAATCGTTGACCCATTCCGCAAGTCCTTTCCAGTAGAAGTCCCGCATAATGATTTCCTAGTTTTTTTCTTGTCCGAAATGTCTTGCTACTTTGGCAGCGTAACATCCTTCTGCGATCTTGGCATATAGTGCCTGACTATTTGGCACAAATAGTCTTTACTTATAGTATAGTAGATCGTCAGTTAAGGTCCAATGCTTGGGGAAATCCTTTCCTTCGTCTCGTAACCTAATGAGTTCTTCCCTCCATTGCCTTCAAGCTGCATCTGTCCAAATAGCTGCCTGTATCTTGCTTAAGAATTCAGGATTGAACTGCTTCATTCCTTTTTGCAGGATTATCGCATTTGACATTAGAACTTTCTCCGGTACTTCTGAAATGTCGTACCAGTATTGGTTGTCTTTAGCCGACCCCTGTAGGTAACTGATGCTACGTTCCTGTTCCTTAACGATCCAGGATCTTGTTGCTATATCGGTGTTTCCCAATCCCACGGCTCCTCATTCCGTGTCTTTCAAGTCGTCTACTTCTATCATGTCTGAGGTGTTGACCTTTTCTACCACCAGCTGAGCTATATGATCGCCCATTCTTATCTGGCAGTCCTCATGTTTATGGTTGAATAGTACGACCTTGAGTTCACCGGTGTAGTTGGCATCGATGACTCCGGCACCAGTGGAGAGTCTGCTTCGAACTGCTAATCCACTTCTGGGAGCAACTCTTCCGTAAGTTCCTTCGGGCAGCCCTACGGCTATACCCATTCTTCTTAATACTTGCCTATATTTCTGGACTATGTCATCTTCAATCGTGTACAGGTCATGTCCTGCCACCATTCTTGAGCCTTTAGTTCGCGAATATTCCTCTTTGCTCAATCTTTTGACTCTAATAATGAGTTCTTTTCCACAACTTCGAGGTTCCAAATCCAAATCCTTATCTCCATCCCAGTCTTCTCCTTCATCGCCTACTCTCGCTACCAATGATACCAAGAAACTTTCTTCTTTCAAAATTTTCTGTTCGCAATGTGTAGCTCCCTCCTCAGGATGGTACTCCGGCCGTCTGCTTAATGCGTCAGGCTTTCTGCCCTTTGTGCCTGGTCAGTATACAATGTGGAAATTGCATTCCACCAACTTTTGAGCCTACCGAATTTGACAGCCACTCCAGATTTTAGTGGTGAGAAAGTATTGCAAGTTCTGATAGTTGGTAAAGACTGTAATCGGTTTTTCCGTTCTGATCAAGTAGTGTCTCCATTCCTTAAATGCTTCAAGGATCGCGTGGAGTTCTTTATCATAAATCTCATAATTACGCTCCGCTGAGTTTAGATTTCTGGAATGGAAGGCTACTGGATGTAGCCTTTTCTTAAAGTATTGAGAAAGCACGCAGCCGAGTGCGAAATCACGAGCATCGGTTTCTACCACTGTTTCTCTTTCTGGGAAGAAATGGTAGAGTATGGGGGCAGTGGTGAATTCGTGTTTTAATTCTTCGAATGCCGTATCCTGTTCTATTCCCTATTTGAAATTCTTGGAATTTCACTATAATGTCTCAGTTATGGGTTTGCAAATAGTAGAGAAGCTTTTATAAATCGTCCGTAGAAGTTAGTGAATCCGATAAAGACTTGTACTTCTCTAACTGACTTAGGTGTTTTCCAAACCATTATGGATTCTACCTTGCGGGTGCTCATAGACACCCTATCGACCGCTACCATATAGCAGAGGAATTCTACCTCAGTGGCGTGGAAGGTCGACCTTTTTAGCAATACCGCTAATTGGAAGTCCGACAGACTTTGTAAAACCTTCTTGATGGCCTCAATGTATTCTTTTTTATCCTTTGACTAGATGAAAATATCGTCCCAATAACACGCAACTCCAACATCCAAGTATTCTTTAAGTACTTGATTCATCATATCTTGAAAGGTTGCAGGAGCGTTGACCAACCCGAATGGCATAACCTTATATTCGTAGTGCCCATATCTCATCTGGCAGGCCGCTTTCCATTCATAGCTTTCCTTAATTTTAATTAGGTGGTAGCCATCCTTAAGGTCTAGCTTGGTGAAGATCTTTGCGCCGGCTACTCTATCTCTGAGTTCGGACATTAGTGGAAGGGGATGTTTGTTGAGGATGGTAATCTTGTTTAGATTTCGGTAATCCACAACTAAGCCTAGCCTTCCATCAGGTTTGGGTATGAATAATATAGGTGCTCTTACAGGAGATTGACTTCGAGTAATCTTTCACTGCTTAATCATGGTTTCCAAGTATTCCCGTAAAGCCTTAAGCTGTTTTTCGGATAGTGGATATATCGGCCCCCAGGTGGGAGTTGATCCTGGAATCAACTTGATTTCATGATCGAATGTCCATCTTGGGGCTAATCTTCCTGCTGTCTGGGCTTCAAACAAATGTTTGTAATGCCAGTATTCTTTTGAAAATGATTCCAGTTCCACCGTATTTTCGGTGGCTCCGATTCTTCCGATGCGGTATACATTAGGGTCCTAAGCGACAGAGTTGTCATATTTGAACATATCCGCTATTCCTTCATCTTCTTCCATACAGTTTTCACAACATTTTGCCGACAAGGTCCAATTTTCAGCATCTTCTATGTGAGATACTGGGTGTTCACAATGCCACCAACCAAATGGAATTATCATTCCATAGTGACCTGCTTTAGCCACTTCACACGACATTTGAGAGATGTGTGGATTTTTTCCTATTTCCGATCTTATAGGGAGAGTGTAACACTTCCCTCCAGAGGTGGCCGATGACCCATCAAAGCTTATGATATCAACTGCATTGTTGCGTTCTACTATAGTAACGCGAAGGTCTTCAACTAGGTCCTTATTAATAAGGAACACATTGAATCCCGAGTCTAACAAGACTTTAACTTTGTATTGCTTATTGTGTATGTGGAGGTAAGCGATCTCCTCTGGACAGTTGTATAGTTTTGGTTTTGGAGTGTCTAATTCCATGCACTTAGTGCGGATAAGACTTTCTTGGTTCTTTCATTTAGGCATTATTGGTGTTGGGCGTTGGTAACAAAATGTTTGTTACTACGCCTGCGTAGTTTCGACCATTGAGGTCTCCTCAGATAAACTAGTAACTTTTAGCTTTAAAAATCTGGGTCTACATACTAAGCGGCATTTCACCGATACGCAATTGCACACGACCAGTTTTCAGGCTGGATGGCTTCTCCCTACATGCCAAACCTAGGCTCATAGCAGATTTTCGGGCGGTTATTAGCCATTTTACTCCCCTAGTGTAGGGTTCCCGTCTTCACCGATCCTTTCCCTTAGGGTTTCGATTATCCGTCCAGCTCTCTCAGAGAGGCCTTGCACACCAAAGCGGTACATCCCTATCCCACACTCTGGCCAGAAGGCAAAATAGTATATACATATAATACGACTCAGACTCGTGTGGTTGGTGGAGTGGCCCACGTCAGTTGTCCTCCTGTCTTGTATTTGTTATCAGGTAGATCTTGCATTGCTTTGTCCCAACTTCTTCAGTATAGTAACTTGCTTGCACGCGGATAGTGGGTGACCACCAGGTGACTCGAGGAACTTCGTACTGTTGGCTCCTGGGCCATGTGGGCATATTAACTATCCTCTCTTTTGATCAAGACTCTCCATATATTGATTCTTGTATTTGAGCTCGTAAGTTCCTCGCGGGGTCCCTTCACTTAGAACCTACTTGCTTTGATCTTGAAAGGAGAGACTTGCTTCACACCGCATTGATCATTTTGAGTTTCGACTGCTGTAGTTGCACACAGAATACCTGATCCCCGTCATAGTCAGTACCTCATACACCCCAGCCAAAAGAGGTTCCCATTTCGATTCCAGCTCCATCTGGACACTGAATACCCAAACGCCATCGCCGATGGTACCAATGAACTGACCTAGGTCAGTTCCTTGTTGTCCGCCAGTTCCCGGATCTTATTAACTCCGGCTGAGTTCTGGATGGTCATGACTCAGCGAGCTAATTTAGGCTTTACCATAGCCAATCTCGATCGTCGAATTTTCATTTTTATTGGTCTTGAGCTGACCCTTGCCGCTGATACATGGGCGTCTCCCCAACAAGTCTGATAGGTGTGGTTCTTCTTTCCACAACGTGTACAATCTCCGTCTCGCCTTCAAGTGTCTATTATACTCTGCGGGATACTGGTATGAGCCTGGTCGAAGTTCGTTTGGGTGGTCTTCGACGCACCGCTCAACTTCTTCCTAGGCTTTTCCGGTTCTTTGTCGCTTTTTCTCTTTCGTGGTGTGGCTCTACCTCCCTTGACATAAGGTTTATTTTCCCTTTATTGCTTTGCTTTAGAGTCCCGTCAGTCTTCTCTTTTGACCTCTTGGACTACCTTAGGCTTGGGCAGTTTGTCTCTCCCAATATTTTCTCTAGCCAGAAGTCCTTCTTCTGACTGACCACACAGCCTTAACACCTCTTCCTATTCTTGATCCGTTGTATACTGCAGGGCCGACAACCTGTGGACAATTTGATTTGGAAGTTTATCGTCGACTTCCTGTCTCCAGGACTCTCTGGTCATGCATGCACGAATGTTGTAGTTATGCATGACCGTCAGATAACATTCAATACTGCCATCATACTCGACTAGCTTCATTGCTCGCAGCGCTAGTCATTCGGCTTCCACTGGGGCAAATTGTTTGATCATATCATGTTCAAAACCAGTCCACATACCCAGTTCTGGCTGCTGGGTTTCCCCTTCAAGTCTGTCCATAGCTTTCCGATATCAAATGGTATAAGGGAGGACTATGTCTCCTCTCGTACGACTGAGTACGTATATAACTCGTTCCCGAGCATCATCACAAATCTGCAGGTTTCTTTCGAAATAGTCAGTGCATTGTATAATTCACATGTATATATCTTGTGCAGGTTTATCCTCAAAGAATGGAGAAGGTTCTGATGGTCGCTTAATATTTAGCGCCATTGCATTGGCAAGTGTTTCTGCCATTCCAGACTGATCTGGTATTTGTCCTCGCCTGCCGCAGCTAGGACTTCCTCTTCATCTCTTTCTCTCATCATCATCATCGTTGTCATCAATAGGATCTCCCAAGTCACCTCCCTGGGCACCTGAGAGGGATGCATCAGCAGCTTCCTTGCCTTTCCCCTTGTCCCTATTTGTAGGCGGAGCGTAGTACTCCTCGTTATCAGTTTCTTGGACTGCGGGTAAGGGTACAGGTCCTGCAGCTTCAGGACTTGGTGCGGCAGCTAGTATCTTATTTATGGCCACTGTTAACCCTTTTATGGTATTGTTCCTCTCGGTATTCTGCAGTTGTTGCTAGTCTTGGGACCTGTGAATCTCTGCTTGGCGGGTTGTCTGATCTAGGCGTATTTGTCCTAGAGTACGGTTGACCTCTCTTTCTCGAGTGACGCTCTTAGCGCGAAATTGTACAAATTCTGCCCTTAGACTAAGGACCATCTGTTCCAGAGTCTGATCTCGGGCTAATGCAGCTTGGCTTTCTTGCCTGAGCATTCTATGTAACCTCGTGGTTACCTCTTCACGTTTCTGTTGACGCCTATCTTGAGTGTCTATCTTCCTTGCCACTTCCCATAGTATCTCCTCTTGGATACCCTTGACCTCTGACTCCACGCCCGCCAGCTTCATCAACGAAATCGCGATATCATTATCATGAATATCTTGTCCTTCCGCGATTTGCTGTTGAACCTTAATTAATTTTAAGGTATTGTCTTGAGTAGCTCCCTTCAAATGTTTGAAGGTGATATTGGCTTGGTCGAGCGAGGTGTCTATATCTTGCTTTATTGGACCTAATGTTATTCTAAGATGAGTGGATAGCTTGGCTAGATTGGCAGCATGGTCTCCACCTGGTTTTGGTTTGGATGCCTGAGATATTCGATGGATGCTTGCGACACTAGAGGATCGGTGAGCGAGTACATTTCCTCTCCAGAATGTAGGCTTACGAGGTGTTGATGGGGAGTGACTTCATATGGCCGAATCAGTAGTTTTTTCCATTGTATCAGGTTGGGTGTCTATAGTCTCTCCCGCCGTTATTCTTTTTCTCAGGTGTTGAGGAATCTCAGCCATTGTTATACTTTCCAGATAGACTAATTGCTCTAATAGCCCTGGATGAGTGATTACTGGTACTTCGTACCAGAGCTCGTGATATCCTTTAAAGGGTTTAAGGAATCGTATGTAAGGTATCCAACGCTTGAGATACTCTAGAGGTGTAGGTATAAAAGGGTTCAGTTGATTGAATTCTGGACTCAGGACCTGAATTTCCCTTTTCTCGAGGTGTAAAATGTACATATAGTATATATATAGGTTTTAGGCCCAAGCTGAGGGGATGTCTTGCCCTCAGATATCTGAGTCTGACTTCTTGTCTTCAGAGTACTGGGTACTCTAGTCAACAATGTATTCTGACTCGGTAGCACTCCACGCGAAGTTTGAACCGTGCCAGGTTTGATATATGAGGTTGAATTGATCCCTTGTTGGGATTCCGAAATGTATTGTGAACCATGAGGGTTCTTGCATGTATTCCTCTACGATTTCGACGAGTACAGTGTCGAAGAATTCTTCGAATATATCAATGTAAATACCACAGTGAGGTGCTTCGAAGATATAAACGAAGCCTAAGCTGAGGGTGGAGTTTGAAGTGAACTTGTAGTTCATATAGTGAGCCTTGATAACAGGAGAACTATCAATATACTGTTAGGCAGACACCAAACTCAAGTATATAACTGAGGGATGTAGGGCAAAATTCTTCAATTTGGAGAATCTGTCGAGGAAGGCTCATCTTGATAAAATAGGTAAGTTAAAGATTTAAAGTGTGAAACAATATTATATTGATAAGATCTCTTCTCCATTGCTTGATGATGTCTGTAAAGCTCGAGAGGCACTTCGATATTTGTATCCCGCGTCTGAGTGTTCGCGGACTACTTCTAACTATTATGTCCTCGCAGTACCATCCTGTTTTTATTACGCAAATGTCCAGAATCTTATAAGTGCGAGCACTGTTTGACTCTGAAATTTATCACACCCTTTTGTGGTCATGGAGTAGTATTCCTCTCTTAAGATGACTGAGCTATTTGTTATTCCAAAGAGCGGCCTCTAACTTAGATGTCTGCATAGACTATTATATTACTTTAGTCTTGTTGACTATCATTCCAGTAGTCTCTTTGGTCATGAAGTGATCAAGTTCATGCCGGGCTACCTAGTGCCAATTGCAAGTCTGAGCCCGACGTGTCAACGTCTCACGGGGCTCCGACTTATCTAGGTCTTCTATTCTGAGCGTGCTTCCCCTTGGTCCGCCGGCCTCTGTAGAGGGGTCCTATTACTAGGACCAACCAACCTACAGCTGATCTCAGAAGGGTATGGGTGGATTCGGTATACCCCTAATAGCTTCTGCCACAAGGACATCCTCCTGCAGTATTTCGCCAAAAATGTCCTGTCACTTTTGGCCCCTAGTTTAAGAAGCCTAACCTTGAAGCCTACTATCTCAATGCGCCTCCCATGGAATTCTACCGTTCCACTTCCCCGATGTCGCCAAAGGTCACCTCTCATATATCCTGTGAATAGCATGCGGTTGGACAGACGCTGGTGACGTATATGGTGTTGTGAAGTAGGCTTCATTGATGTGACCTTTTAGTTATAGGACGCAACTTTCCAAATCTCGCTAATGATGTGCGGGCCCCATAAGGGGGCCGTAGGGAGGTGTTGGCACTCCGGTAAATTGAGGGTCTGTGCACAGTCACCCTACTGTGAGGTCTGTGCACTTGCCTCAGATTTCCATATGCCTAACACTTATCCTAAAAGATGAGTGGACCACAGTGGCTGCCACAAAAGCCGCTCCCAACTTGAATGGTTTCAAGTTTAATAAACTGAGGAAGGAGTCATAATGAGTCATACTCCTCTGATACCTTTTGTGTCACATAAACTCACCCTTGGGAGCCCCCAATATTAAATGCTGACTCATTAGTCCAAATAATATTATTCTAGTCCTCCAATGCCCAATCCTAAAATCTTTCAGCCCACTTCAGTCTATTCTATAAGAAATAAATAAAGTTAGCTTCCTAACTACCTAATCAAACCTCTTACTTAAGAGGGAGAGTATCTAGTGATTGAATACACCACTTCGTGATCTTTCTACTTTTTGATAATTTTTTGTAGGCAAGCTACTTTGATGTATTTGGAGACTTCATTCCTACTTCTTATGCTAACAATATTTGACTTAAATGGAGAAAAACTTACTGAGAAATGCCTGGAGTTCAGAAAAGACTTCTTTCTGGCTACTCAATAGTGGTATCTATTCAGGATAAGTAAATAGTAAAGGGATTTACTACAAGCCTAAATGCTAGTAATATCAGCAATTTCAGTAAGTGGCTTTCTCCAGTTCGTTGCCGACTTTGTAACAATATTCAAAAGATCCTATTGAAGTTCAGGCCCAAGCATCAGAGGCCGACCATGGATCTTTTTCTCTTCTCTATTATTTTGCTGAGTTGTACAGTGGACACTACCAACTGAAAGGCCAACTGCTGTAGTAATCTTCAGATTAGGCTAGCTAGCAATATAGCAGAGTACACATACATGTGCCCCAACCTCAACTGAGTCTTGGTATCTAGATGTTGCTATACCTTGGATGGAGTCTAGATCAGGCTCTAACTCATTACTGGCTATAATAACAAAGAAAGAGGAGGCTAATAAGGTAGATATGTTAGTAGAGAATAATATAAACTTAGCTAACGAAGCAGACAAAGTCTGGAGAAGAAATAAAGTAAGTATGGAAGCAGGAAGGGATCCAGTAATAGTATCAGAAAAAGAGGTAGAGTAAGAACACTCTAAAATAGCCAAAATAGAGGGGAGAGAATAAGATGAATTCAAATCTGAATCGAAATCTGAATCTGAATTGGGGTTAAAATTGGAATTAGTGTTGAAGTTATAAGCAGAATTGACAGATGTGGGTATATTTAATTTGGTGGCCAATTCAGAAACAGGATCTTCAGAAAGATTATTTCAAGATGGAGAGGGAGAGAGAAATAGGACTTAATCCTAACTGAGCTGAAGTAGAATCAGAACTGCTTGTACTGGCTTGTAGAGGATGAGTAGAGTTCAACCTGCCAGAGTTGAATAGTATGGCTGATACTGCTAAGTTGTATAGCAATATCGAAGTGGGTAGACTTATAGCTGCAAAAGTACAAGCAATATATTGAGGCATTCTTGAAAAGGTTTGGAAGTGAAAGTTGCAGTTACTTCAACCTTACCACTTGATTCTGGATCTCTCAGTATATATGCTACTTTATTATCAAGTTCCTCCTTCAACATTATGGATCAGCCCATGATTACAGTAATTTCTGTTGTTTCTTCAAGACCTCACTCTCCTGTCTGTTTCCTATTTTTTCCTTACTCTATGATACTCGTGATTGTTTTCTTATTTTTTCTTGTTTTGCTACTATTGATTCAGTGGTCACGATGGTGTTACTTCTAAGAATTTGGGTTTTATGGTGGCCAGACAAAATGTCTTAGTTTGTCATAATGTTCCATATTTTTGTCCATACTGATCCTCACTCTCTTTCACAGTACCACTATTTATTGCCTGACTCTTGTCTTGTACTGTACTCGTGCAAGTACTCATAATGTCCTAATATTTACAAACATGACTGGGCTTGCATTAGTGTACATTAGTGTTGTACTGAGATCAAGTTTAGGAGTGAACCAATCTGAAATGAACAAGTTGTAAATTAGGGAGTAAATCAATACATATAATAATCGTGAGAAGGGGAATAGTAAATAGAAACAGACCTCTATATAATTGAATGAATTTAATTAAAAATGTCAATACCATAAGGACCAACAACATGTTAGGCGGATGCCAAACTCAAGTATATAACCGAGGGACGTAGGCCAAAATCTTTGTTTGGAGAATATGTCGAGGAAGGCTCGTCTCGATAAAATAAAAGTAAGGTAAAGATTTATGAGGTAAAGAATTTGATATTGATAAGATCTCTTCTCCGTTGCTTGATGATGTCGGTAAAGCTCGGGAGGCACTTCGATATTTATATCCCACGTCTGAGTGTTCGCGGACTACTTCTAACTACTATGCCTCCGAAGTACTACCCTGGTTTTAATACGCAAACGTCCAGAATCTTTTAAGTGCAAACACCGTTTGACCCTGAAACTTATCAGACCCTTTCGCGGACTCGGAATAGTATTCCTCCGTTGAGATGACCGCGCTATTTGTTATACAAAACAGTGGCCTTCAACTTAGATGTCCGCATAGACTATTATATTACTCTAGTCTGGTTGACTATCGTTCCAGTAGTCTCTTCGGTCATGAAGTGATCAAGTTCATGCCGGTCAACCTAGTGCCAATCGCAAGTCCGAGCCCGCCGTGTCAGCGTCTTAAGGGTCTCCGACTTATCTAGGTCTTCCATTCTGAGCATACTTCCCCTTGGTCCGCCGGCCTCTGTAGAGGGGTCCTATTACTTGGACCAACCAACCTACAGCTGATCTCAGAAGGGTATGGGTCGATTCGGTATACTCCTGGTAGCTTTCACTACCGGGATATCCTCCTAGAGTATTTCGCCAAAAACGTCCCATCACTTTCGGCCCATAGTTTAGGAAGCCTAACTTGGAAGCCTACTATCTCAATGCGCCTCTGACGGATGTTCTCCGTTCCACTTCCCAGATGTCGCCAAAGGTCCCCACTCATATATCCTGCGAACAGCATGCGGTCAGACGGACGGTGGCGACGTATATGGTGTTATGAAGTGGGCTTCATTGATATGACATTTTAGTTATGGGATGCAACTCTCAAAATCTCGCTAATGACGTGCGGGCTCCATAAGGGGGCCGCAGGGGGGTGTTGGCTCCAGTAAATTGAGGGTCTGTGCGCAGTTACCCTACCGTGGGTCTGTGCACATGTCTCGGATTTCCATATGCCTAACACAACATCTATGAGCGAACAAGGTCAAATTATGGGCTAAGTGATGTTAGATAGATCTGAAATGATGACCCTGCCACAAATATCTGAGAAAACAGGCCCTTTGTTAAGTGCCTACTCGAATATTATCCAAACCACATAAGAACCCGCTGAAGAGAGTAGTATTATGGATCTTTGTGCTATGGAAAATCTTTCACCCTTACTAATATCTACTAAGAGTTCAAATGAGGTTCTTAGTGCTAAAGAAAAGAACCACTTGGTTGAAACAACTCTAAAGGATGCTGACCACTGTTGAATGACATTTGCTCAGCTTGTAGAGGCTTGTAAAATTTCAAAGTCTTTTTTTTTTTTGTTAAATCCTTCTTGATATTCTTATATGTATATAAGTAAATTATAAATAAATAATAATAGCCAATTTAGATATTAGTGGACAGACAGTGGCCAAGGTTTTATGAGAAAATAAAATCCATCATTGAAAACCAACAACAAAGTCAACTTTAAAGCCAACTCAAGAGGCAGCAAGACTTGCCTTTTATTACCAGTATCGAGCCAAAAATTGGTGGTCAATTATTAGGCATATGGAAATCCAAGACATGTGCAAAGACCCACGGTAGGGTAACTACGCACAGACCATCAATTTACCGGAGCCAACACCCCCTCCGGCCCCTTATGGGGCCCGTACGTTATTAGCGAGATTTCGAGAATTGAGTCACCTAACTAAAATGTCATATCAACGAAGCCCACTTCATAACACCATATATGTCGCCGCTGTCTGTCCGGCGACATGCGGTTCGCAGAATATATGAGAGGGGACCTTTGGCGACATCTGGGAAGTGGAACGGAGGAAATCCGTCGGAAGGCGCATTGAGATAGTAGGCTTTCAAGTTAGGCTTCCTAAACTATGGGCCAAAGGTGACGGGACATTGTCGGCGAAATACTCTAGGAAGATATCCCGGTGGTGAAAGCTACAAGAGGTATACCGAATCCACCCATACCCTTCTGAGATCAGCTGTAGGTTGGTTGGTCCTAGTAATAGGACCCCTCTATAGAGGCCGGCGGACCAAGGGGAAGCATGCTCAGAATGGAAGACCTAGATAAGTCGGAGACCCTTAAGACGCTGAAACATCGGGTTCGGACTTGCGATTGGCACTAGGTGGACCGGCATGAACCTGATCACTTCATGACCGAAGAGACTACTGGAACGATAGTCAACCAGACTAGAGTAATATAATAGTCTATGCGGACATCTAAGTTGAAGGCCGCTGTTTGGTATAATAAACAGCGCAGTCATCTCAAAGGAGGAATACTATTCCGAGTCCGCGAAAGGGTGTGATAAGTTTTAGGGTCAAACGGTGTTCGCACTTATAAGATTCTGGACATTTGCGTATTAAAACCAGGGTGGTACTTCGGAGGCATAGTAGTTAGAAGTAGTCTGTGAACACTCAGACGCGGGATATAAATATTGAAGTGCCTCCCCAGCTTTACAGACATCATCAAGCAACGGAGAAGATATCTTATCAATATAAAATTGTTTACCTCATAAATCTTTACCTTACTTTTATTTTATCGAGACGAGCCTTCCTCGACAGATTCTCCAAACAAAGATTTTGGCCTACGTCCCTCAGTTATATACTTGAGTTTGGCATCTGCCTAACAGTATATTGATAGTTCTCCTGTTACCAAGGCTCACTATATGAACTATGAGTTCACTTCAAATTCCACCCTCACCTCAGACTTCGATTACATTTTCGAAGCACCTCACTGTCCTATCTATATTCAGACATTCAAAGAAGTCTTTGATAGTGAGCTGTTCGAAATCGAAGAAGAATCTACGCAAAAACCCTCGTGGTTCACAGTACCTTCTGGGATCCCAACGAGGGATCAATTTAATAGCATATATTATACCTGGCACGGTTCGGATTTTGAGTGGAATTCGACCGAGTTGGAAAGTTTCGTCGACTGGAGCACCCAGTGCTCTTTAAAGGCAGAAGAGAAGAAAAAGGAAAATCCCGGCACAGTCATCCCAGGATCAGACATCCCCTCGGCCTGGGCCTAAGCACACCTTTATATGTACTATGACTACATCCTAAACCTCGAGAAAAAAGAGATTCAGGTTTTGAGTCAAGAGTCGGACCAACTGAATCCTTTCATACCTACACCTCTAGAGTATCTCAAGTGGTGGATACCCTACATACAATTCCATAAACCTTTTGGATGATATCGCAAACTCTGGTACGAAGTATCAGTAATCACTCATCCAGAGCTACTAGAACAGCTAGCCTATCTGGAAAGTATCGCAATGGCTGAGACAACTCAAGACCCGAGAAAAAGAATAACGGCATGAGAACCAATGGATACCCAACCCGATATGACGGATAAGACCGATGATACGGCCATATGGAGTCCTTCCCCGTCAACACCTCATGAACCCACATTTCGGAGAGGAAATATACCCTCTCACCGATCCTCCAGTGTAGCAAGTACACATCAGATATCAAGAGCCCCCACACCTAAATCAGGGGGAGACCATGCCGCAAGCTTAGCAAGGTTAGCTGCCCGTCTTGGGATAACCTTGGGTCGAATAAGGCAGGATATAGATACCTCGCTCGACCAAGCCAATATCGCCTTCAAATATTTGAAGGGGGCTACCCAAGACAATACCTTGAAGCTAATTAAGGTTCAACAGCAAATAGCCGAAGGACAAGATGTCCACGATTATGACATTGCAATATTGTTGATGCAGCTGGCAGGCATGAAAAGTGAAGTTAAGGGTATCCAAGAGGAAATGATACGGGAAGTGGCAAGGAAAATAGATGCTCAAGATAAGCGTCAACAGGAACATGAAGTGGTAACCACGAGGTTACATGAAACCCTCAGCGAAGAAAGTCAAGCGGCATTAGCCTGAGATCAGACTTTGGAACAAATGGTCCTCAGTCTACGCGCGGAATTCTACGAATTCCGCACCCAATGCACTACACATGAACGAGAGGTAAACCGTACCCTAGGACAGATGCGTTTAGATCAGACAACTTGCCAGACAGAAATCCGCCTATCTCAGGACCAGCAGCAACAGCAAAATAATGAGACTAACAATACCCTGAAGGTATTGACACAGTCGATAAACAGAATATTGGCTGCCGTACCAAGTCCCGAAGCTGCAGGACCCACTCCTTTACCCGCAGTCCAAGAAACGGATGACGAGGAGTACTACGCTCTACCTACACGTAGGGAAAAGGGAAAAGGCCCAGAAGCCGCTGATGCATCCCCCTCAGGTGCCCAAGGAGGTAACCCAGGGGATCCAAGTGACGATGATGATGATGATGATGAGAGAGGAAGATGGAGAGGAAGTCCTAGCCAACCCGGGCAAGGACAAACACCAGGACAGTCTGGTATGGCAGAAACACTTGCCAACGCAATGGCGCTAAACATTAAGCACCCATCAGAGCCTCCCCCATTCTTTGAGGATAAGCCCGCTCAAGACATATATGTCTGGATCCTTCAATGCACCGACTATTTTGAGCGAAATCCGCGAATTTGGGACGATACCCGGGAACAAGTTATATATGCGCTCGTTGTACAAGAGGAGAAATAGTCCTTCCTTACACTGTTTGGTATAGAAAGGCTATGGACGGACTTCAAGGGGAAACCCAGCAACCGGAACTAGCAACATGGACTCGGTTTGAACACAATATAATCAAACAGTTTGCTCCGGTAGAAGCCGAACAACTAGCACTTGATGCTATGAAACTAGTCGAGTACGATGGTAGCATTAAACGTTACCTAACGATTATGCATAACCATAACATTCGTGCACGCATAACCGGAGAGTCCTGGAGGGAGGAAGTCGAAAATAAACTTCGGAAACAACTTGTCCGCAGATTGTCAGCTCAGCAATATGCAATGGATCAAGACTGGGAGGAGGCGCTAAGGCTGTGCGGTCGGTCAGAAGAAGGACTTCTGGCAAGAGAGAAAATTGGGCGAGACAAACTGTCAAAACCCAAAATAGTCCAAGAGGTCAAAAGAGAAGACCGATGGGACTCTGAACCAAAGCAACAAAGGGAAACTAAATCTTATGTCAAGGGAGGTGGAGCCAGTAACCAGTACCGGTTACAGGCTCCAC
>JACCEG010000603.1:0-31800 GCA_014065205.1 Tuber brumale | reverse complement strand
TTCGAGAATCTTTAGTTTAAGACCTACCAAACATCTCGGAGACTTCAGTAGTTGCGATACAGTAAGAAGTCTATTCAACAACCTTGGCTAAAGCCTCCGGACTTTGATTCGCTAGTTACCACCTTGGTACAGAACAAAGCCCGTTAACCCTACGATTACCGCATCTCCCGAGAGGCGGTTACAGAGCCCCACCACGAAAACGGAAAAGAGACGATGAACCGGAGAAGCCCAGGAAAAGGTTGGGAGGTGCGACAAAGACCACCCATACAAAGTTCACCCAGGCCCATACCGGCATTCCACAGAGCGTAATAGACACTCGAGGGAAAGAAGGAGATTGCACACATTGTGGAAAGAAAAACCACACCTATCGAACGTGTTGGGGAGATGCCCATATATTGGCAGCAACGGTCAGCTCAAGACCAATAAAAATAGGAATTCGACGAGCAAGATCAGCTATTGTAAAGCCTAAATTAGCGCGAAAAATCGCAACCGTTCAGCACCCAGCCTGGGTGGATAAGATCTGGGAACTGCCAGACAACGGGGAACTGACCTAGGGCAGTTCATTGGCACCAACGGCGACGGCATTTGGGTATTCAGCGTCCAAATGGAACTGGAATCGAAATGGGAACCCCCTTTGGCTGGGGTGTATTGGGTACCAACCACGACGGGGATCGGGAAGTCCGTGTGCAACTACGGGAGTCGAAACTCAAAATGATCAAAGCAGCGCGAAGCAAGTCTCTCCTTTCAGGATCAACGCAAGTAGGCTCTAAGTGAAGGGACCCCACGAGGAACTTACGAGCTCGAACACAAGAATCAATATATGGAGAGTCTTGATCAAAAGAGAGGATAGGCAACATGCCCACCTGGCCCGGGAGCCAACAGTACGAAGTTCCTCGAGCCACCTGGTGGTTGCCTGCTACCCGTGTGCAAGCAAGTTACTATACCGAAGAAGTTGGGACATAGCAATGCAAGATGTACCTGATAACAATACACAACAGGAGGACAACCGACACGGGCCGTTCCACCTACCACACGAGTCTGAGTCGTATTATACGTATGTACTATTTTGCCTTCTGTCCATAGTGTGGGATAGGGATGTACCGCTTTGGTGCGCAAGGCCCCTCTGAGGGAGCTGGACGGATAACCAAAATCCTAAGGGAAAGGACACGGTGAATGAGGGAACCCCACACCAGGGGAGTAAGATGGCTAATAAGCGCCCAAAAATCTGTTATGAGCCTAGGTCTGGCGTGTCGGGAGAAGGCGTCCAGCCTGAAAACTAGTCGTGCGCAATAAGCGTATCGGTGAAACATCACTTAAGTATGTAGACCCAGATTGTTAGAGCTAAAAGAGTTACTAGTTTGTCTGAGGAGACCTCAATGGTCGAAACTACGCGGGCGTAATAACAAACATTTTTGTTACCTACACCCCCACCAACGATGCCTAAACGAAAGAACCAAGAAAGTCTTATCCACGCCAAGCGCATAGAACTAGACGCTCCAAAACTAAAACAATACAACTGTCCGGAGGGGATTACTTACCTCCATATATATGATAAGCGATACAAAGTTAAAGTCTTGTTAAATTCGGGATCCAACGTATTCCTTATCAACAAGGACCTTGTTGAAGACCTTCGCGTTCTTTCTATAGAACGCGACAATGCAGTTGATATCTTAGGCTTTGACGGATCGTCAGCCGCCTCAAGAGGGAAGTGTTACACTCTCCCTATAAAATTGGAAATAGGAAAAAATCGACACATCTCAGAAGTGTCGTATGAAGTGGCTAAAGCAGGTCACTATGGAATGATAATTCTTTTTGGTTGGTGGCATCGTGAACACCCAGTGTCTCACATAGAAGATGCAGAAAATTGGACTTTCTCCGCAAAATGTTGTGAAAACTATGTGGAAAAAGATGAAGGAATAGCGGATATGTTCGAATGCGATTAATCCGTCACTTGGGACGCAAACGCATGCCGAATCGGAAGAATCGGAACCATCGAGAATACGGTGGAACTTGAATCCTTACCAAAAGAATACTGGCATTATAAACATTTGTTTAACGCCCAGACAGTAGAAAAACTAGCCCCAAGATGGACATTCGATCACGAAATTAAGTTGATTCCAGGATCAACTCCCCCCTGGGGCCCATATACCCGCTATCCGAAAAACAGCTTAAGGCTTTACGAGAATACTTGGAAACAATGATCAAACAAGCGAAAATCACACGGAGCTAATCGCCAGCTGGTGCACCCATATTATTCGTACCTAAACCAGATGGTAGACTACGTCTAGTTGGGGATTATCAGAATCTAAATAAGATTACTATCCTCAACAAACATCCGCTTCCACTAATGTCCGTACTCAGAGATAGAGTAGCCTGCGTGAAGATCTTCATCAAGTTAGACCTGAAGGATGGCTGCCACCTGATTAGGATAAAAGAAGGAGATGAATGGAAGACAGTGTTCCGCACGAGATACGGATATTATGAATATAAGGTTATGCCTTTTGGATTGGTCAACGCTGCGGCAACTTTCCAAGATATGATGAACCAAGTTCTTCAGGAATACCTTGACGGTGGGGTCGTATGTTACCTTGATGATATTCTCATTTATTCGAAAAACGAGAAGGAACATAGTGAAGCTGTTAAAAAGGTTTTACAAAGTCTATTGGACTTTCAATTAGCAGTATCGCTAAAAGAATCGACTTTCCATGCCACAGAGGTAGAATTCCTTGGCTATATGGTGGCGGTCGATGGGGTGTCTATGAGCACCCGAAAGGTGGAATCCATAATAGTCTGCAAAGCACCTAAGTTGGTTAGAGAAGTACAAGTCTTTATGGGGTTTGCTAACTTCTACCGACGATTCATAAAAAGCTTCTCGGCTATTTGCAAGCCGATAACCGTGACATTACAAGGAAATCCTAAGAATTTTAAATGTGGAATTGAACAGAATACTGCTTTCGAAGAGCTTAAGCACCGATTCACCACAGCCCCCATACTCCACCACTGTTTCCCAAAAAGAGAAACGGTGGTAGAAACGGACGCTAGCAATTTTGCACTCGGCTGCGTCCTTTCTCAATACTTTGAGAAAAGGTTACATCCTTTAGCTTTCCATTCCAGAAAATTAAACTCAGCGGAGCGCAATTATGAGATTCATGATAAAGAACTTCTCGCGATCCTAGAAGCTTTTAAAGAATGGAGACACTACTTGATCGGAACCGAGAAACCGATCACAGTCTTTACCGACCATCAGAACCTACAATACTTCCTCACCTCAAAAGTCTGGAGTGGCCATCAAATTCGATAGGCCCAGTAGTTGGTAGAATACAATTTTCCCCTTGTATACCGACCGGGCACAAAGGGAGCAAAGCCTGATGCATTAAGCAGATGGCCGGAGTACAGTCCTGAGGAGCAAGATACGTATCGCGAACAAAGGATTTTAAAAGAAGAAAATTTCTTGGTATCGCTAGTAGCGAGGGTAGGCGATGAAGGAGAAGACTGGGATAGAGAAAGGTATTTAGATCTGGAACCTCGAAGAGGTAGAAGGGAACCCGTGATTAGGGTCAAGAGATAGAGCAAAAAGGCATATTTGCCGACAAAAGGCTCAAGGATGGCAGCCGGGCATGACCTGTACGCCATAGAAGATGACATTGTCCCTAAATATGGACAAACATTAATAAGGACGGGTATAGCTGTGGGGCTACGCGAAGGAACTTATGGAAGAGTTGCCCCAAGAAGTGGATTAGCGGTCTGAAGTGGAATCTATACCGGTGCGGGAGTAATCGATGCTGATTACACTGGCAAACTCAAAGTCGTACCTTTCAACCATAAGGATGTGGACTGCCAAATAAGAATGGGTGATCGCATAGCGCAATTAGTGGTAGAAAAAGGCAACACCTCGGACATGATGGAAGTCGACGACTTGGAAGAAACGGAGCGAGGAACCGCGGGATTCGGAAGCACCGATATAGCAACAAGATCCTTGATTGTCAAGGAACAGGAACCTAGTATCAGCTACCTACAGGCATTGGCTAAAGACAACAAACATTGGTACGATATTTCAGAAGTACCCGAAAAAGTTCTAATGTCAAATGCTATTATCCTGCAGAAAGGTATGAAGCAGTTCAATCCTGCATTCTTAAACGAGATACAGGCAGCTATCGGGACAGATGCAGTTTGGAGGCAACGGAGGGAAGAACTCATTAAGCTACGACACGAAGGAAAGGATTTTCCCAAAGATTGGGAAAATCCTAACCGATGATCTACTATATTATAAGCAAACACTATTTGTACCAGACAGTCAGGCGCTATATACTAAGATGGCAGAAGGATGTCTTGATGCAAAGGTTGCAGGACATTTCGGACAAGAAAAAACTTTGGAAATAATCATGAGAGACTTCTACTGGAAAGGACTTGCGGCATGGGTCAACGACTACGTACGATCCTGCGATGAATGCCAACATAACAAATCAACCAGACTCGCTAAGTACGGATTATTGCAACCATTGCAAATACCCTACGCAGCATGGGCGTCCATCTCAGTGGACTTCATTACACAACTACCAGAGTTGCAAGGATGCACTCAGATAATGGTAGTCGTCGATCAATTCACTAAGATGGCACATTTCATCAGACTTCAGACCTCGGCTCTGGCCAAAGATGTCGCAAACGCATTCCTGAAAGAAGTATGGAGGCTGCACGGCCTGCCAACCAAAATCATCTCTGATATGGACTCAAAGTTTGCTGAAGAATTTTGGGAATCCCTTTGCAAGGTGCTGGAAATTAAGCGAAGAATGTCAACGGCATACCACCCTCAGACTGACAGACAACCCGAACGTACCAACCAAGTGCTGGAAGGTTACCTTCACAGATTTGTCAATTACGATCAGGATGACTGGTATCAGCTACTACTGCTAGCTGAACATGCCTATACAACTCCGCAACCAACGCTCACGGGATGTCACCATTCTATGCGAACTACAGATTCCATCAATAGACAGAGTGGATGAAGGAGCGCGAAGCTCAAAATCCAGGAGCGACACTTTATGCAAACTGGATTAAGACGATACATGAACAAGGGAGAAGGTCGCTAGAAAGGACACGAGAAGGGATGTCGAAATATTATGACCGAAAAGCTCAACAACCGCCGGACTTCAAGATCGGGGACAAAGTAATGTTAAACGCAAAAAACATCCGCACCCGATGGAAATCCAAGAAGCTAAGTCCAAAGGTATACGGCCCGTTCCAAATTATGGAAAAATGCGGGTCCAGAGTATTTAAGCTCAACATATCCGATCGATGGAACATTCATCCCGTATTCCATGTCACACTATTGGAACCCTACCGCGAGTCAGTTCATGACAATCGCCAATAACCCCCTAGAGAACTGGAGGACATTGACAGCGATCTGCAATGGGAGGTTGAAATAATCGTAAGAAGGGAGATTGGTTCTTACAGGAAACAAGTACGCGGCCGCTATCAAGAGAAGCGGGAACTGTGGTACTTCGTTAAATGGCAAGGGTGTTCGGAAGATGAGAACACATGGGAGCCTGCCACTGGTATGGAAAATGCGGAGGAAGTTGTGGAGAATTTTCATAATGAAAATTGGGACATGCCAGGAAGGGCAGAAGTTGGATAGTGAGGAAAAGGTTTTCCTACCGTGGCCAAGTAAACGCGGGAGGTTTTTTACCCTGACTACACTGAGTCTTAAATTGTATTTAGAAGAAATTATAAATGGTTATAAAGGCATTCGAGGCAAAGCCTAGTAGGAGGGAGCTCATGTTAGGCATATGGAAATCCAAGACATGTGCACAGACCCACGGTAGGGTAACTACGCACAGACACTGAATTTACCGGAGCCAACACCCCCTCCGGCCCTCTTATGGGGCCCGCACGTCATTAGCGAGATTTCGAGAATTGCGACCCACAACTAAAATGTCATATCAATGAAGCCCACTTCATAACACCATATACGTTGCCGCCCTCCGTCCGACCGCATGCTGTTCGCAGGATATAAGAGAGGGGACCATTGGCGACATCTGGGAAGTGGAACGGAGGAAATCCGTAGGAGGCGCATTGAGATAGTAGGCTTCCAAGTTAGGCTTCCTAAACTATGGGCCGAAAGTGACGTGACGTTTTCGGCGAAATACTCTAGGAGGATATCCCGGTGGTGAAAGCTACCAGAGGTATACCGAATCTACCCATACCCTTCTGAGATTAGCTGTAGGTTGGTTGGTCCTAGTAATAGGACCCCTCTATGGAGGCCGGCGGACCAAGGGGAAGGATGCTCAGAATGGAAGACCTAGATAAGTCGGAGACCCTTAAGACACTGACACTGGGGGCTCAGACTTGCGATTGGCACTAGGTGGACCGGCATGAACTTGATCACTTCATGGCCGAAGAGACTACTGGAACGATAGTCAACCAGACTAGAGTAATATAATAGTCTATTCGGACATCTAAGTTGAAGGCCGCTGTTTGGTATAACAAACAGTGCAGTCATCTCAAAGGAGGAATACTATTCCGAGTCCGCGAAAGGGTGTGATAAGTTTCAGGGTCAAACGCTGTTTGCACTTATAAGATTCTGGACATTTGCATATTAAAACCTGGATGGTACTTCGGAGGTATAGTAGTTAGAAGTAGTCCGCGAACACTCAGACGTGGGATATAAATATCGAAGTGCCTCCCGAGCTTTACCGACATCATCAAGCAACGGAGAAGATATCTTATCAATATAAAATTGTTTACCTCACAAATCTTTACCTTACTTTTATTTTATCAAGACGAGCCTTCCTCGACAGATTCTCCGAACAAAGATTTTGGCCTATGTCCCTCGGTCATATACTTGAGTTTGGCGTCCGCCTAACATCAATAATATTTACTGACGAGTCCTATCTTGAGATGGGCAGCCTTCATCACTGCCGGGCATGTGGTGTTTTAAGGTGGGCTGGTAAAGCCCACCAGCTACAAAACATTCAGAGAAAGTTGGCTCAAGGAGCAACTGTAATGTTTTGGGGTGCTATTTTGTGTGGTAAAGATGGTACAGACTTAAAACATTTATCATAATTATTTTAATTATTATCATAATATTTCTAATATATATTAAAGCTAATTTATATATTAATATAGGAAATACTCTTCCTTAATATATGTACACTACATCTTACAAAAATTTCAAACAACAAAAAGAAGGATCACTTATACTCAAACAGGAGTATGAGTATGAAATTGCAGAGAATGCTAGGCATCTCACACTGGATCTGGATATGCCATTTCCAGAACCTGAGCTTAAGGTTTGTAAAGTGGATAGAAAGGAGGGCATAGATTGGTTTATCTATCGTGAACAAATTTTAAACCTCCTTCTCTATTCATTTACTATACAGGTAAAACTGGACTTTCCTAATAGAGATAGCATGATAATGGACGATAATGCTGCTGCATATATCCACCATTATCATGATATTCCACATGAACGATTGGGCCATAAAAAGCTAGTATGGCCAGCAAACTCACTGGACTTGAATCCCATAGAAACAATTTAGTACGAACTGAAGGACAAGTTACATGAGTGTATTGATCCTCAAATGACTATTCGGGAGATCCGTACAGTCCTTGAACAGGTACATTTTACTTTCCTAATTATCTTTTTACATTTTCAACCTTTTTTTAATCCTTTATCTATTTTTTATCTAATTTTAATTTATTTTAGGAATGGAGAAATTATCCACAAGCTCAAATAAATCACCATATCAAATCCATGTCCTCCTGGATTGAGGCCTGCATTGGAGATGACAGGGGGAATAATTTTAATTTCTAGTCTTGTATTTTTTCTTTTATTTTTATTTTTATTTTTATTTTTATTTTTATTTTTTGTTTATTCACTTTTTTTGTTTATATTTCTCTTGAAGTAATGAAGAATTATTCTCTACTAGTATATATGAGTTCATGAGTACTTGAGTATGATACCAGTATATGTGGTTCTAGCCAGTTTGACCTATACAAATGTGCGCTAATACACACTAATGCATACTAATGCAAGCCTGGTTGTGTTTGCAAACGTCAGGACATTACGAGTACTGTATCCGGTATCATAGCTAGTGATATCAGTTATCTCGCTAAGCAACCAAGCACGAGTCTAACCTAGAGGCCTGCACAGTTACCGGTATGATGTAAATACTTGTGATAAAAGCACATTTTCAACCTGCCGGACTACAGCCCTCCCCGATCCGGAGGCTAAAATTTAGCTATGATATGAGAAATAGGCTCTCTCCGATAATAGACAACCCTAGTTTCCGGGTGAATCTCATGCCTGGACTTGGGCGTGTGCGAGTGAGCACCCCCCCAATGTAAAAGTAAATTCAGGAAAGAGGGGATTGGAGAGGGATATATAAAGAGGGGGGGAGCTACTGGACCTCCTCCTAAAGGACCTCCTCCGCCACCGACACCTTCTTTCTCGTACTATTGAAAGTTAGATTGCTTTCTGGCTCGCTGGAAGAATATTGTACTCGATCACAGCGTGCTAACCAGCGGAGGGTTTTTTTTTGCAAATGTTCACCTACTTAGGAGGGGGCAAGGGAGTGGGTATTCTTGATGATTTGATGGGGAGGCAGAAGTCAGGAGTGGATTGCTGACCTTTGGGATCGGGGGGTGGGGAGTTGTAGCGGGGGCGATGTTGCTGTTCAATTTTACATATATAACTATGTCTGGAATCAACCGGAGCTTCGAGAGCAGCTCTTGAAGTTGCGGGGTGGGTCCAGGCTCTACCTTAACCCTGCGGCGATCGGTGAGATACCCGGAGATACGCAGGAGGCCGTTCGAGCCCTTGTTCCCCCAGACCAGTGAGTCCTCCCTTCCTATTCCTTAATGCTCATGCTAATGAAATTGAGATACACATTCGGCACCGCGGGATGGTACCTGCGTAAGCATTACGATTAGGAAGCACGAGGGCTTCCGCGCCTACGTCGAGAAATGCCTAGAAGCTAGCGAAGTAGAGCCTGACCGGCTAGAGGTGATGTGTAAGACTATTGATGCGCTGAGTCCTGCTAGAGTACCGCATCCGGAACAGTGCTCGCCGAAATAGTTGTCCTTTCAGGAATATTTGGTTCCTTGTCCGGGTGATGGAAAACTAGAAGCCGGATTGAGGCTGGAGGAAGGGAGGAATGAAGGGGGGGTTGAGCTACTGTGTTTTTATATCTCTTTCCTTTGTTTTTCTTCTTTTGTATACTAGATCGTATTATTATTATTGGCGTTACCGGGTAGGTTGCTACGTAGTTAGTAGTGAGTGTTTGATGAGTGGGTGTACAGTGAGATAACTTGGTGGTTGTAGAGTTATGTATGGAAAGTGTCTATAGCTCGTATTTGCTTGAGTGAATAGGGACAGTATACGGGACCTCAGCACCCCATAAGCGATAGGGATAGAGTTCGTATAGTGAGGAAAGTTAACCTGATATCGACGTCAGGTAGTGCGAAGACCTTGTTGTGTTCAATACTATAAGATCAAGGAATTACGGAACCATTCAATTCTATTTCATAATAAAAAAACCTATCCCAATAGAATCATATTCCTAAAACGCATTTAGTCTAGCATAATATAATATTATGATAGAATTTTTTGGTGGAGCAAGTGATAATTTACTATGGGGTCTGAAAGTCATGCCCTGGGTGCCTCTTGGTGGTGTTTTGGGAACCCTTTTTTTTTTTTTTTTTTCAATCCTCTTGAACAAATAACCACTTCCTCCAGATGCTGCAACCACCCCATAACCCGGCACATAGCTGCCGCCCATACCCTCGTGGATGGCTATCATACCAAATCGTCCTGCCCCCGGTATTGAGGGCACTCGAAATACAATATAAATATAGTCTTAGAACCTACCCCCCCCACGACGCCCAACAGTGACGGATATTTCAACTTGCAACAACGGCACCTACAAATGGAATTTTTGAAATCCCTTCTGTAGAGTTTTCTCAGCCGGTTATTAGAATATATTTACAGGGTTATTTTCTTTTTAGCCTTCTGGATGGTGCTGTAGAAGCCTTTAAATTTTGTATAAGAGGATGGTGAGACTTGTTTGGGAAAACAAAGTTTTTGCTTAACTTAATAATTAGCCAAGAAACTCCTAATTAGGAATAGTCTACTATCGAATCATAATATGATAGGACCAGTGGTTTTGATTCCCCCTTGAGGCTCGAGGTGGGTTCTAAGGTGCTGGCACTATACTATGTATATTTACTGGGACCATCCACAATCTCCATCGGGTCCCCGATCCCCGCAAGGGCAGTTCAGAACCAATTCCTTGGGTAAATAAACCCCAAATAAAGACAACACTAGTGGCGTCCGAAAGATTCATCGTCAAAGTGGATAATTGCTTAGAAGGGAAGCTTCATTGCACTGAGAGAGCGGACTGTGCACGGAGTTGAGAGGTGTGCCTTTTGCGACATTTGGGTGATAGGAAATTGCCTAGGATACACTACTTTCGACGCTTTAAACCTATCAAAGCGTTTCCGATCCCCCGCCCCCCCACGTGCCCGAGGTCCAAACCACGGAAGATAGCTGTGGGCACCTAAATAGAGGTACTGTATTTCATAGATATCTGTAGCCCATTTGTAGAGCACATACTGACCGCCAAAAGACTCCCGACGCCGGTGGACTATATCGCTGAACGTCAGCACGGGACTTCCTCCTCCCAGGGGTATAGAAAACCTGTCGGTTCTGGAGGACTGCTACGTGAAATTGGAGGAGAGAGTGATGGCCCCCAGTGCAGAATGGAGGGGTGGAGGCTCAGCGGAGGAGGTGGGTTGGGCATGTAGACTATGCCTTTTATTTTTAATTTTTAACCTTGGTTTACGTCATGGGTATCACTCGTTATTTTAACTTCAAGAAGGGGTGTCTGTTGAGCTGGCTCGCGCATTATTTCACGGGAACGTCGATGCCCGAGCACGTAGACGGCAAAAACTTGCCCGCCAACTCGCTCTCTCTACCTCTGAGGCGGCCCGAGGGTTACAGCGAAATGGTTGGCCGTGTACCTCGTGCTGTGGCATTGGTAGTGTATTGGTGTCTTTTCAAGTAATTTAGAGTGTGTATTGGCTGGGCATGTTTCGGGATAGGTTTATCGGATCGCTGAATGAGTGTAGTATAGGTATGTGTTTTACATTACCGTTCAGAATTGGATGTCCCCGTAGCACGAGGTGGTGAGCTCCGAGAGGGGCCGAAGAAGGATCGGGAGGAGGGTGCGAGGATGGAGGAGTTTTTGGGGAGGGTGTTTGGAGGGGAGACTACCGTTGGCAATGCGATTGGAAACGTGGTTTTTGGACCCAGGCGAGGAGGAGGATTGGGCTGCTTGGAGTTTGATGCAGGTTGGGAGTTTGGCGAATATTCTTGCGATATTGAACAAGCTCCCCCCCCGTGCCCCCTCTCTCATATCTCTATTACTAACTTGCTCGCAAACAGCTTCTACATAGCCCCCCACCCCCCAACCACCTTTGCACACTGAGGGATTCTGCCGCTATCTATACGTGATCAATGTTTATGATTTCCCTTCTATTAAGGGTGTAAGTGCTCGTATAATGCACTCAATGTTTAATAATGCATAATAGTATATTCTGACCCCTCCGTAACAGACGCACTATCATAATGTGGGTCTCGGTTTTTTTTCTTTTATATACGGTGTTGGGCTCTGCGTTATTGGGCTAACATATATATTTTGGAAATGTGGACCCTGGTGTGGCCACAAATGTCAGAAAATTACGAGCATCTTTCAGAAAGATCTGAGGTCAAACGGAATCACTGATCGTGCTAAAAAGCTGTGGAACCTGCACACATATGAGGAGATTAGCAGAAGAGGAAGGAGGCCGAATCGGCTCCCCCTGCTTCACCTAACCGTACACGAGTACTTCACCAAAAAAAAAACAACTGACGGTGTTTCCACCGTCAACTACGTACTGTTGGGGACACAGCCGTCTTTGTAGTCGCGGAGACGTAATTGTGCATCACTTCGTGGAGGATTTCGGTGCCAGGAAAACCGTTACGAATGCTTACGATTCAGGGGGTTTAAAGGAAGGGTGTTTTCCCCTCAATCAAGGCTTGACATATTTTTACTTGCTTCCCGAATTTATTTCCCTTCCCTCACCTCCCTAATTGCTCAAAACTGGTTCAGGGTCGAGATAGCCGGCTGCTCTTTTTCCCTAGACGGATCTGCCATATGATACAAAGGCTTTTTTCTCATTCCTCTAATCACAGGTTGGCCAAAGGTAGCGACACAAACACCCTACAGCTCCATTCCAGAATCCAAATTATACCAACACCCGAGCCCCTGCCAGGAGCCAGATACGATGAACGAGCAAGCAGCCGGCAACACCATAACGGCATCGCCAGCACCCCGAAAACGAAAGGAACGTCTGCCGGCCAAAGATGGAGAATCAGTAAAACGTCAGAAACAAAACAACTCTCGCAAGCCACCCAAGAACATCTCCCTGAAGGACATTGGCGGCAGAGAAGACGTCATCAAGTATCTTTTGGAGTTTATGGTCATGCCTCTAATCCACCCAGAGGTTTACCTTCATACTGGAGTGGACTTGCCTCGCGGTCAGTGGTCCCAAGCGGTCAGTCCGGCCTTGGTTTTGAGAAGCCTGGGTCAGTCCGGTCGAATTCTCAGCCGCCGCCAAAACCCGGCGGCGCCCAGGCAACCACCGGGCCGAGCCTTGGCACAACCCAGGTCAAAGCCGCCAGATGCCCAGGTAATCCGAAGATATCTATTGACGGCCCGCAGGCTTTCCATTTGTAATCACGCGGAATAGGATAATAGGAGCAACATACCCCTGGTGCTATAGATCTCGCTTAAGACAAATCTATGTCATCCATCGATGAGCCACCGCGATACCCAAATATACTGTCCGACCTCAAGACACTCTATCATTCTTCACACAATTCTCTAATCACCTCGGGAATATGCATTAACCGAGTGATTTCCGAAAAAAACCAACCCTGTTGAGCAACAAGATATCTCTTAGTAATGAAGCACAAGTGATCACTGGATACACTTTTGTTTGCAGACCTTCCAAATGCTGAGGGGAGATTAGAAATCCTGAAAAATCTCACGAAAAAGATACACCTCTTTAACGTCGATATAAGGGCTATTTCAGAGGATGGCAGGTGCAAAAAATTTAGGTCAGTCTCACTCAGTATACCTTCCCTCTTCCATACTGATATTGTGTTAGTGGCGCCGATTTGGCGGCGTTCGTAAGAAAGGCCACAAGTCTGGCTCTTCAGGAGGCCAGTTTGGCAGATATTGCCGAAGTTGAGGGGGGCGGGAGTGCCGGCGACCTCCGGGCACCGATTAAAGGGGAGGATTTTGGGAAGGCGTTCGGAGACGCCAGTCCCTTGGCACCCAAGGACAGTGTTAAGGGCAGCACAATAGATTAGATGCTCCTCCCATGCACTTTTTTAACATAATATATGGTGCTAGCACCTTAGGATCGACCCCCAGTGCCATCCAGAGTCAGTTCACTAGTTCTAATGTAGTATGTAGCCTTGCTGCCTTGGGCAATATATTGGCATATTACTCAGCCAAACCTTTTTTTTCCCCATACTAGTGGCAACCCCCCGCCAAACCCGAATTTTGCCTCAATTTTGAGAGAATGAAATCCACTCTGTGAATGTGTTCTTTATATTATCTACGTTCATGGCATGTACAGAATAGATAACTAAAATAATGGCATACGATGTTGTTTGTCAAAAAGTTGGGAAAGTTTGGTTCTTGTGAAGGCTGCTTCTAAGGTGCCGGTACCATATACCCCGGAGGCTATTTCATGTATCTAATGTCGGGGCTTGGTGGGGCAAGCTTGTCCCTGCTGACTCCTAGGCCGCCGGGCCAACCAGTGACCCAATATATCCCCACGGCAGAAAACTATAGTACGAGAAGGGTAACTACGGACCCGAGCAACACTAAGTTGACCCATGATATTATAATAGCTTACTAAATACCTAATAAAATTGAAAGGGGAAAAAAACTGACTAAATGCCCGCAAATTCCAGGAGAATAAAAGAATGGTTTCTTTTCTTTTCTTTTCTTTTTTTTTTTTTTTTTTTTTTTTTTTTTTTTTTTTTTTTTGTTCTCGGCTTTCGTCATAGAGTATCACTCGGTTACTCCAACCATGACATGAGATGGGGTGTCAGCCATTGTCGCTACATTTCGCGGGAATGTAGATGTCCGAATATTTAGACGGGAAAGGCCTGCCCGCCAACTGGGCTCTGTGCTATTGGGTTAATATACTCGTACATATTCAGAAAGGAAAAGAAAGTTGGCCTGGTGTGTTCACAACCGTTATGAAATATCTGGAGTCAAACGAGGTCATTAACCGTTCTAAAAAGCCGCGAGATTTGCGGACATATGAGTGAGGGGATTAGCGGAAGAGGAAAGAGGTCAGATTTGCTCCTCCCATTTCACGTGACCGTACACCGGCAATTGCTAACTATTGGGGACGCAATCGTCTTTGTAACTATGGAGACGTAATTCCGCACCACTTCGTGGAGGCTGCGATGCTGGGAAAACTGTCACCAATGCGTACGATCCGGGGGGTATAAAGGAAGGGTGTTTCCCCCTCATGGTCGAACAGCGGGTCAATCAAGACTGGAGATATTTTTTTCCCCGAATTGCTCAAAACGGGTTCCGGGTTGAGTTACCCTACCACCCCTTTTGCTTAAAGGGATCCGCCACAACACGCTGCAAAGACTTTTTCTCTCCCTCCCGCAACCTCAGGCTGGCCAAAGGCAGCGATACAAATACCTTACAACCCCATTCCAGGAACAACGAATGCTCGCAATTTCCCTCAACAGGTAATCCTTAACTAAAGAGCTTGAGCGAAGGGTACTTGCTGTAGTTCGGAGGTATATTGACGAACATTCAGTTACTGGAGAAAATAATGGCTCTTTGTATTTGTCGGTCTCGCGGGTATACCAATATGTTACCATAGACAGGAGTGTGGCAAGGTAGAAAGGATGGAATCTAGAAAAGATGATTGAAAAGGTCTTGGCCACAGTACGGGATAAAGAGGCCGAGGCCGGTAGTCTGGATAGTGACTTGGGCGAGGTTGAGGAACTCAATGAAGAGGACCTGATGAAACCAAAGGTACTATACGACAATAGCCGAAACATCTAAAATTCAAATTATACTAACCCTCAAACCTCCACCAGGAATCAAACACAATTAACCAGGAAGTAGCCGGCAGCACCATACCGGGATCGCCAGCACCCCGAAAACGAAAGGAACGTCTGCCGGTCAACGATGGAGTATCAGTAAAACGTCAGAAACAAAACAACTCTCGCGAGCCACCCAAGGACATCTGCCTGAAGGACATTGGCGGCGGAGAAGACGTCATCAAGTATCTTTTGGAGTTGATGGTCATGTCTCTGATCCACCCAGAGGTATACCTTCATACTGGAGTGGACTTGCCTCGCGGTGTATCATACTTCTCCATGGACCACCTGGCTGCGGTAAAACTATGCTAGCAAACGCTATTGCCAGAGAGTTTGAGCTACCGTTTATTGCTATTTCTGCACCCTCAATCGTATCAGGAATGTCTGGAGAATGGGAAAAGATGCTTCGGGAACTTTTCGAGGAGGCCCGGGAAATGACCCCTTGCTTAATACTCATGGATGAGATAGATGCTATAGCATATAAGAGGGATAACGCCTAGCGGGATATGGAGAGGAGAGTTGTTGCCCAGATGCCGACCTGCACGGATGATCTTACATTGGAGAAGACTGGTGGGAAACCTGTCATGATTATTGGCGCAACAAACCGAACCGACTGCCTAGATCCAGCATTGAGAAGAGCTGGAAGATTTGATAAGCAAATTTACCTTGATGTGCCAGATGAAGTTGGGATAGAGAAGTGCTATCCCGGATTACTTTGAATATTAATTTCCCCAACACATACCGATTTACTAATTATGTCATGTCTAATAGGATCTTGAGGGTGCTGTGCGAGAAGTTGAGGTTAACAGGAGATTTTGACTTCAAAAGATTGGCCAGAGCAACCGCCGGGTTCGTTGGAGCTGATCTAAGTGCTTTGGCAGGAGAGGCCGGCATGGTATCATAGCAATGAGACGAATATACGAAACCCTTGAAACCCCATCAGCTGCTACTGACCCTTTGGAGGTCACAACCATTCCCCAGGTAAGCGGTTCAGCGAACATGGACATAGATCAGGTGGACCCCCCTCCACTATCAGTGCCAATACTAGTACCTGTTTCCCTAAATTCAGAGTCTCTAAGCTCGATCCAACGCTTCCTTCATGCATATCCACATCGAGTTACCGGAAAGCAACTCGATCCACTCCATATAATGTTCCCAGATTTTTTAACCGCCCTTACTGAAATTCAACCTTCTTCTAAGAGAGAGGGTTTTTCAACAGTCCCTGATGTTACCTGGGCAGATGTTGGTGCCCTGGAGTCACTTAGTGTTGAATTGCAGATGGCCGTCGTGCTGCCAATCAAGTTTCCGGAAGTTTCCGGCAGTGTGGGGCTCACTGCACCGTCTGGGGTGCTCCTTTGGGACCCTCCAGGGTGTAGTAAGACCTTGCTGGCAAAAGCCGCTGCAAATGAGAGTGGGGCAAATTTCATCAGCATCCGGGGTCCGGAATTACGTAGCAAGGTACCAATTCTGATTTCAATGCCTCACAATCATAAAGCCACCTACTGACCAGCATAGTACGTCGGAGAATCAGAACGGGCTGTCCGTCAAGTCTTCTCGCGAGCCCGAGCTTCCATTCCGTGTGTTATCTTTTTTGATGAACTAGATTCTCTAGCTCCTCGTCGTAATAGCAATCCTTCGGAATCCTCGTCTCGTGTAGTCAATACTCTTCTCACTAAACTGGATGGCTTCAATGGCCGCAAGGGAATCTATATTATTGCGGCAATAGACCCGATATGATTGACCAGTCAATACTCAGACCAGGGATATTGGATACGCTTTTGTTTGTGGATCTCCCAAACGCCGAGGGGAGAGTTGAGATTTTTAAAACTATTACAAAAAATACACCCCTCTCCAACGTCGATTTAATCACTATTGGGAAGCATAATAGATGTACAAATTTCAGGTTAGTCTTGCTTGCTTGATACACCTTCCCTCCCCCATACTAATACTGAGCCAGCAGCACGGATCTAGCGGCATTGGTGAAACAGGTCACAACTCTGGCTCTTCGACAGTCCGTCTTCACAGAAATTGGTGAAGTTAAGGAAGGAAAAAATGTCAGCAACCTCCAAGTAGTTGTCACAGAGGAACATCTTGAAAACTCATCCGCAAACATCAGGCCTTCAGTATCAGAGGACAGTAGAGAGCAGCATCAGGAGTTGACAGCTAAATTTGTTTCGGAGGGGCAACCGGAGCAAAATAAATTAGATCTTCCCTTCTTGTGTTTTTAACGCAACATGAAGTATGATACATGCACTAGAGGTTATTTCATGTAGTGGGGGTATTTCATATACCAGATATTAAGAATAAGTGAGACCAACTTTTCCTACTGGATCATGGTCACTCGGCCAGTGAGAGATTCAATATATTTTATCATAGAAAACTACACTACAAGAACGGATAACTATGAATTAGAGCAACACTTTGGGTTGACCTGTTATAGCTTGGTAAATAGCTGTTGCAATTTAATGAAGAGGAAAAAAAAAAGAAAAAAGACCGTCCAAATGCTCCCATATTCCAGGAGAATAAAAGTAAGGTTCTTTTTCTAAGAATTATTGCCCCTCGAAAAGAGGGGAGGAGCGGGGAAAAGAATCTTGGAATGAAACACGAATTTTTGTTTTTATTATGATATATTATTATGTTATGATAGATCGGTGTGCAAAATACTACCCTTTACATCATAGGTTTTGTGGAGTCCTATTGTCATACTTGGTAATAAGATATCTTAGACCAGCTCCATACAAAAAGATCTTACAGCCTCCGAGCGCGCACGGAACATCTGGTCTGGGGAGTGAAGAAAAAAAACCAACTCCAGGGTGGGGGTCTTCCTTGCTTCAAACTGTCATACCACTTTTAGAAACATTGGAGCATCATCCTCATATCAGTCGAGTGATATTTCATCACGGCGGTCCAAAAGTGGTGCCTTAGGTGCCTCTTTCGGGTGTTTTGGGATGCATTTATTGATCCTCTTGAGCAAATGACCACCCCCCCCAGACCCTGCAGTCACATCATAGCGGGCGCTTCGCTGACGATCAAATGATCCATCCTTGGGCGCTGACTTGTAAATCTATTTTTTTGTCCCTCAGCGCTAAGGACTCATCCCTTAAACTGTTTTCAAACACTGGGGCTAGAGCTTGATATAGCTGGTATTGGAAGCGATCAGTGGTGAAGTAACTAAAGAGAGGAAAGTTAGGAATAATTGTGCTAACTATGATGTAAACAGCATATGATGAACATGGAGGGGGTACCAGTGTACTCTCTGTCGCTGGGACTGTTAGAAACTAGCTCATTTGGGTAACCGTGATATGAAAATCTCCAGGTGGTGGAGTGCTCAGAATAGTGCCAAAGAAGTACTACACAGCATGGCCATGATGGAAACTGTTGTCTGGGTAGATTTGCTCCTGATTACTCAAATAGGCTAGTGCTTAAAATTTTGTACTATACTTGAGTATGGTACAAGTACGAGTACTTCACATGGTTTTGATTTATCTTGGTGTGCTGCCTATCGTTTCCTTTCCTTAACCAAGCGTCCAATTAGTGCAACGCTAAAAGTAAGTGAAACTCGGGACAGACGAAGGGATGGCATTAGGGTTGAGGACTGGTGTGTTCGGAGACTATCTTTTTACATTTCGGGTACTGGTTGGGAGACTACCGTAAATGCCTGCCCCTTGTACTCGGCGATTTTTTAAGTAATCGGAATGGAAAAAGAGAAGTTACCCGGCCTTCGGGTAACTTAGAGGATTCACTCACATGGTGCTAGTCACTTAAAACCTCTACTCCACTGAAAGTTGTTGGAAACCACAACAATGACTTCCCACATCACCCTAGATGAAAACAAACATCGTAAACTGGTTCTAATTCATGTTGTAATTAATTAGTTTGGAGGAGATCATATTATATAATCTGGAGAGAGGGATATTCTGAATTTAAGAATTTTAGATCAGGTTTGCGGCAGGGGCAGGTTTTAGTTGTCCGGCACCAGACATGTAAAATACCTTAAGTTATCCGACGGCCGGGTAACTCCTCCTTTCCAATTTCCGATTACTTAAAAAATCGCCTAGTACCGTACTCGGGTAGGAATGAAAAAATCGGAAACTTATAGTGGCAAAACAGGGAATAGGAGGATGATCGATGTGGCAGCGGGTGAAAAGCGATCAGGTTGTAAGGCATCTTAAACCACGGCAGTTAGTAAGTACCAAAAAAGCAATTCTCAGTGAAAACATGGTAGAATGGGCCATCGGTAATGCATCAGAGAAGCATTCCCTGCCCTCATCAATTCTAGTGATAACAATACTAGAGCAATTACCACACCAAGTTCCAACCGTCACTCCTCGTAGACCCATGAACCTTTTGTAAATACAAGTGGGTAGGGGAAAAGGTATAAGAAACCATAGGAAGAAAGCCCTTGAGAGTGAAAAAACCCACGCTACTTTTGCCGAACAAAAAAACGTACGAGTGCCCCCATTGCCGTCCAACCCCACAAGGAAACTGAAAAACAAAAGTAACCCCTTTATTCACCAACCGTAACCAAAAGCCCACAGGCCACCAGGATCAGAGCTTGCCCACCAAGTAAAGAAACTTGCGTCTGATTTCTGTCGTGCCAGCTGGATCAGCAGCAAACGCTGTAATCTCATCGGGAGAAGCATTGCGGGTCTAAGCAATAACGGAATCGAACTCGGATTGTTTGGTCCAACTAAGATTATCGTGGAGGACACCCGCACGGTAATTCATCGCCTCAATAAGATGAGGATAATCTATTGGATACTGTTAGCAATTATCGCACAATAGAGCATTTAAAAACAATTTATCAGCTTACCAATCAAATTCATCGCCACCCTCCAGTCCATTCCATATAGATAGGTGAACGTTTGATGGTATTGGATCAGACCATGTTTTAGAAGACAGATATCAGTCACTACATCACTACCGTGTGCGATTTCATTTAGAGTTCGTTACGGGGCGGGGCGGGGCGGGTTTTGCCCTCAGACGCCCTGCCATTACGTGGGCCCGGGGGGGTATTTTGTTGGCCCCCCCACCCCGCCCCCGTCCGGGCCCCCACCCCACTCTTTCCCTGGACGGGGACCCGTTTCTTTCCACCCAAACTTTCTGGGGGCCAGTCTGGGGCACGGGCGGGGCGGGGCCCCTGGCGGGTAACGGGGCAGGGCAAGCCTTGAAAAACACCCCGCCCCGGGCCAGTGAGCGGGTCGGGGCGAGGAATGGGGCCGGGGGCCCGTGATTTTCAGGGCCCCGGAGGCCCCGTAACGAACACTAATTTCATTGCCATCATCAATGGACGCCTGGAGACCAATACCTCCCATCCCGGCCTGGACTTGTGAGGTTGCAAAAAATCTTGCTCGAATCCCCACCGCAGTCTTCCAGAGAGGACGAATCATAACAACTTCTGCTTCAAGGGCCTCTAACCAGTTCACTTTTTCTTCCATCTTCTGTAATCGACTGAGGATCCCGCGGCCAGTATCGTTACAATAAGTTGTTTCAGGGCTACTATAGGTCCCTGTCATCACCGGTGATATCGTTGGAATAACATTTTCCAATCCTTCGGCAACAACTTCACGGTCATTCTGACCCGTAGTCTTGGAATTATTTCTGTCTACCTCACAGTACACCAAGCCCGCCAACATCTTGCGTTCAAGTGGTAGACGGAGTACGGAAGTAAAGATGTCTGGCATAGACGTGTTGAAGATTAAATTTTGATGAGAAGTTGTTAGGAGGATGGATGTGGAGATCGAGAATGGCGGAGAGAAAATGGAGAGTGGGTGAGAGAGGGAAAAGGGGGAAAGGAGTGGTGTTTTGATCTACTAGCAAATGAGAGGTTGACTAATCAGCCTAAGGAAGCGTGATCTTCCAAACCACGAAGCAAAAGCAACCTCGATATACCGTGCCATCAACCCAGCGCTACCCAAAAACGCCCAGAATAAACACAAAAATACACAGCAATAGGCACCGGTGTAAGGTACACTGCTATCAACAGCTATCAAACATTGACAATCAAGAAGCTTGCGAAGCTTCCTGTTGCAATACCAGCCACCAAGCACATTCCTAGTCTATTGTTAGTAGTATTGCTAATCAAGAGCGTTACGAGGAAGAAAAGAAGGAAGGAAATACCCATAAAACCGCCACTAGCCTCTTTCTCGTCATCACCAACCCATCCAGGTGTTGACATCATGACATTACCGGTATTGCAGGAAGAACACCGGCGACACCTTGGCCACTATATCAAACTTAGAATCAGTTATTAACTTTACGCCGGTGCGTTCATGGGGTAACGAACGTCATGATTGCTTGGGTATATATTCCGCCGAACTTGTTGACAAATGCAAATATTTCGTTCTGACTCAAACCTGCGCTCCAGCTCGCGCAGAGCACACAGGCCAACAGAACCGTGATGTGCTAGGGGGTAGGCAAAAGTCCGGACCACCCCCATTTCAAACATGTGTAGACTAAACTAGATTAGGAAACTTGAGTGATACTGGTGGTACGGTATGCAGTAGCAGCCCGCCTCACAAACGTCTTGTCACTACGAGTGTCATGCTCGACGCATTACTTGATTTATGCAAATTATATTCCAGCACTTGTGGTCAAAGTGTAATTAATAGCTTGCGGCTTCAATCAGCTGCTCCAATTCTCCGTAAGGAGCTCTCAGATACACACCAAACTACGGGGTATGCCGCAATGGGGGAGGTTCCATCGCACCGTCCATCTCTTCTCATATACAGTAGACAGTATCACCTCGACGGCTTCGTGGTTCTCGTATGATGCCTCCGAGCTAGGTCCTTGGAGCCTAGCGAGTGTGTTGAAAGGCCCCCCCGCCCATGTTGGGGACAGTTGCTAACCAACATGTTGATAGCGCAGGTATTCGTGCAGAGGACAGGTGCTGGAAATCCTCCTTGAGGATGTCGGAGAGGGACGATATGATGATGTGTGATGAGGAAGAATGTGTTCGTTTTTATTGTAGAGGGGTGATCCCAGAGCCTGGATACAAGAAGGATGTCTGCCAAGAGGCAGTACATCGTCAGGGTAATACCCTACTCAACTCTCAGAGGAAACTCCACATCATACTATCCCTTGGAGTGTCTGAAACAGTCAAATTCGTAGCCAACGCGCTAAACTGAGAAGGGTTGCTTGGCGCTTAGAAATCAGCCAAGTGATATCAAATAATCATGGACGCAGCTTTGCCAGCCAAATATTGCACGCATTGTGATGAAGAGGGAGCCCACATCAACAGGCTCGCACAACAGCAGAGATCAGAATAAGAAGTAGGAGTCTATGATACGAGAAGGCCAGCATGCCTTGTATTGTAGCAGTCCTTACACAAAGAAAAAGAGCAACTGTTAGGCGGACGCCAACTCAAGTATATAACCGAGTGACGTAGGCCAAAATCTTTGTTCAGAGAATCTGTCGAGGAAGGCTCGTCTCGATAAAGTAAACGTAAAGTAATAATTTAAATTGTAGAACAATATTATATTGATAAGATCTCTTCTCCATTACTTGATGATGTCTGTAAAGCTCAGGAGGTGCTTCGATATTTATATCCCGCATCTGAGTGTTCGTGGACCACTTCTAACTACTATGCCTCCGAAGTACCACTCTGGTTTTAATACGCAAACATCCAGAATCTTATAAGTGCGAACACCGTTTGACCCTGAAACTTATCACACCCTCTCGCGGACGCGGAATAGTATTCCTCCGTTGCGATGACTGCGCTATTTGTTATACCAAACAGCCACCTCCAACTTAGATGTCCGCATAGACTTTTATATGACTTTAGTCTTGTTGACTATCGTTCCAGTCGTCTCTTCGGTCATGAAGTGATCAGGTTCATGCCGGGCTACCTAGTGCCAATCGCAAGTCCGAGTCCAACGTGTCAACGTTTTAAGGGGTTCTGACTTATCTAGGTCTTTCATTCTGAGCGTGCTTCCCCTTGGTCCGCCGGCCTCCATAGAGGGGTCCTATTACTAGGACCAACCAACCTACAGCTGATCTCAGAAGGTTATGGGTGGATTTGGTATACCCCTAATAGCTTCCACTACTGGGATATCCTCTTAGAGTATTTCGCCGAAAACGTCCCGTCACTTTCGGCCCATAGTTTAGGAAGCCTAACTTTGAAGCCTACTATCTCAATGGGTCTCTGACGGATTTCCTCCGTTCCACTTCCCCGATGTCGCCAAAGGTACTCTCTTATATATCCTGCGAACAGCATGTGGTTGGACGGACAGCGGCAACGTATATGGTGTTATGAAGTGGGCTTCATTGATGTGACATTTTAGTCATAGGACGCAACTCTCGAAATCTCACTAATGACGTGCGGGCCCCATAAGGGGGCCAGAGGGGGGTGTTGGCTCCGGTAAATTGAGGGTCTGTGCGCAGTTACCCTACCGTGGGTCTGTGCACATGTCTCGGATTTCNGAGGGGGGTGTTGGCTCCGGTAAATTGAGGGTCTGTGCGCAGTTACCCTACCGTGGGTCTGTGCACATGTCTCGGATTTCCATATGCCTAACAGCAACCTGGTCCTTCACACCCATAATGAGTCAATGGTGCTCGCTCCGCCTTCTCCCTCATATTGGGCAACATAAATCTAGACTGTACACAACTAACCTTTGAGTCCCCAATTCTAGTAAACTGGTGTTGAGCTTGGGTGCTCATAGGGAGAGGAAGCTTAGTTCTCAGCTGCTGTTTGCTGTAGTGTAGGGTAGTAGTCTTGCGTGTGTAGTAGGATTTGCGTGGTTTGTGGTCTTCTTGGCTGTAGATTTGAATAATGATTCGGCAAGCGAAAGATGAAAGGTGCGAGAGGTGCTATAATATTGATAAGGAGGAGAAAGCTGGTGGGTGAGAAGGTAAGACCTTATAATAATAGTATCTAGTAGCCAATAAAAAATTGGAGGCCAGTTCTGAAGACACTTTAACTGGGTAAAGTAGTAGCTTCGGTACTGGTCAGCAACATTCACTCCGAACTTATATTGATTGTAATCATTAGTGATTACTGAAATTAATACTCGTACTCTCTCCCGGTGTTAGGCAGGCGCCGACCTCTGGTATAACATGAGGGACGTAGGTCAAAATCTTTATTCGGAGAATCTGTCGAGGAAGGCTCGTCTCGATATAATAAGATAAGGTAGAGATTTATGAGGTAAACGATTTTATATTGATAAGATCTCTTCTCCATTGCTTGATGATGTCTGTGAAGCTCGGGAAGCACTTCGATATTTATATCCCACGTCTAAGTGTTCGCAAACTACTTCTAACTACTATGCCTCCGAAGGACCACTCTGGTTTTAATATGCAAATGTCCAGAATCTTATAAGTGCGAACACCACTTGACCCTGAAACTTATCACACCCTATCGCAAATACAGAATAGTATTCCTCCATTGAGATGACTGCGCTATTTGTTATACCAAACAGCGGTCTCCAACTTAGATGTCCGCATAGACTATTATATTACTTTAGTCTTGTTAACTATGATTCCAGTAGTCTCTTTCGGTTATGAAGTGATCAGGTTCATGCCGGGCCACCGAGTGCCAATTGCAAGTCTGAGCCCAACATGTCGATATCCTAAGGGTCTGCGACTTATCTAGGTCTTCCTTTCTGAGTCTGCTTCCCCGTAGTCTGCCAGCCTCCGCACAGGGGTCTTAATACTATGACCAACCAACCTACAGCTAATCTCAGAATGGTATGGGTGGATTCGGTATATCCTCAATAGCTTCTGCTACTGGGACATCCTCTTGGAGTCTTTCACTGAAAACATCCGGTCACCTGCAGCCCATAGTTTAGGAAGCCTGACTTTGAAGCTGACTATCTCAATACGCCTCCTACGGACCTCTTCCGTTCCACTTCCCAGATGTCGCCAAAGGTTCCCTCTCCTATATCCTGTGAACAGCATGTGGTCAGACAGATGGCAACGACGTATATGGTGTTATAAAGTGGGCTTCATTGATGTGACATTATAGTGATGAGACGCAACTCTCAAAATCTCGCTAATGACTTGCGGGCCCCATAAGGGAGCCGCAGGGGGGTGTTGGTACTCCGATAAATCGATGGCCTGTGCGCAGTTACCCTACTGTGGGTCTGTGTACTTGTCTTAGATTTCCATATGCCTAATACCAGAGCACCAAATACTTGGCTGATTGCGGCCCTATTACATCTCGTAAGGGGGGTTTTTTTCTTTCAATCATAACCCGATGTGTGAGATTATGAATAGTTGTAAGAAAATGAACAGCCAAATTATCCTGCCATTGCACTATAAGAACCTTGCCAGTAGTACTGGTAGAGCCACCTGAGAGCTCATTCCAAGGAATATTAGAGTGGGGGTCATGTAGGTCTGGTGGAAATGCCTTAGAATTAACCCTGGCGGTACCACAACTACCCAAAGCTCTATTGCGCAACCTCTCTTACAAAGCGATAGAGGGAAAATAGTTATCCATGTATATGTTAAAGTGTAAGCTGGAGGAATAAGGTAAAGCTGCCGCAAGTTGAAAAACAGCAGAACCAGTAGGTATAAGATCAGGTTGTGGAACTAAGTTGACAAACAAATCAGAGTGAGAGGCAAAAATCCAGTTATATGTATAGCCAACATCGCACAAAGCAAAAACCTTATATCCCTCTTTTATTGACTTACTGGGTATGCAATAGGTGTTAGGCGGATGGCGATCTCTAGTATAACTGAGGGATGTGGGCCAAAATCTTCATTCAGAGAATCTATCGAGGAAGGCTCATCTCGACAAAATTGGTAAAATAAAGAGCTGTATAGTAAAAGATTTTATTTTGATAAGATCTCTTCTCCGTTGCTTGATGATATCTGTAAAGCTTGGGAGGCACTCCGATATTTATATCCCACGTCAGAGTGTGCGCGGACTACTTCTAACTACTATACCTCCAAAGTACCACTCTGGTTTTTATATGCAAACATCTAGAATCTTATAAGTGCAAACCCTGTTTGACCCTAAAACTTATCACACGCTTTTGCGGTCATGTAATAGAGTTCCTCCATTTAGCTGTCTGCACTATTTCTTACACCAAGCAGTGGTCTCCAACTTAGATATCCACGTAGACTATTATCTTATTTTAGTCTTGTTGTTAGGCATATGGAAATCTGAGACAAGTATACAGACCCACAGTAGGAGATCTGCACGCAGACTCTCGATTTACCAGAGTGCCAATACCCTCCTATGGCCCCCTTATGGGGCCTACACGTCATTAGCGAGATTTTGAGAGTTCTGTCCTATAACTAAAATATTACATCAACGAAGCCCACGTCATAGCACTATATATGTTACCACTGTCAGTCCAACCGCATGCTGTGTGCAGGATACATAAGAGGGGACCTTTAGCGACATCAGGGAAGTAGAACGGAAGATATGTGTAGGAGGCATATTGAGATACGAGGCTTCAAAGCTAGGTTGCCTAAACTATGGGCCGAATGTGACGGGACGTTTTCAGTAAAAGACTCCAAGAAGATGTCCTAGTAACAGACGGTATTGAGGATATACTGAATCCACCCATACCCTTCTGAGATCAGCTGTAGGTTGGTTGGTCCTAGCAACAGGACCCCTCTAAGGAGGCAGGCGGACTAAGGGGAAGCTCACGGAGAAAGGAAGACATGGATAAGTCGGAGACACTTAAGACGTTGACACGTTGGGCTCAAACTTGCGATTGGCAGTGGGTGGCTCGGCATGAACCTGATCACTTCACAATCGAAGAGCCTACTGGAATGATAGTCAACAAGACTAAAGTAATATAATAGTCTATGCGGAACATCTAAATTGGAGGCCGCTGTTTGGAAGAACAAATACCGCAGTCACCTCAATAGAGGAATACTATTCCGTGTTCGCAAAAGGGTGTGATAAGTTTCAGGGTCAGACAATGTTCACACTTATAAGATTCTGGACATTTGCGTATTAAAACCAGAGTGGTACTGCGGAGGCATAGTAGTTAGAAGTAGTCCGCGAACACTCAGATGCGGGATATAAATATCGAAGCGCCTCCTGAGCTTTACAGATATCATCAAGCAACGGAGAAGAGATCTTATCAATATAATATTGTTCTACAGTTTAAATTATTACTTTACTTATTTTATCGTGATGAGCCTTCCTCGACAGATTCTCTGAACGAAGATTTTGGCCTATATCCCTCAGTTATACTAGAGATTGTCGTTTGCCTAACAGTATATTGATAGTTCTCCTGTTACCAGGGCTCATTATACGAACTACCAGTTCTCTTCTAATTCCACCCACAGCTTAGACTTCGCTTACATTTTCGCAGAACCTCACTGTCCTATCTACATTCACACATTTACAGAAATCTTCGTTACTCCACTATTTGAAATCGAAGAAGAGTTCACTCAGGAACCTTCATGGTTCACAGTACCTTTCGGGATCCCAATGAGGGATCAACTCAAATGCATATATCACACAGGGTATGTTCTGGACTTCGAGTGGAGTTCTACCCTGTCAGAAAACTTTGTCCAGTGGAGTACCCAGTACTCCGAGGTCAAGAAACCAGGCACAACTATTCGGGAGCTCGACTTCCCCTCCACTTAGGCCTAAAACCTATATGTACTACAAGTACATCTTGAACCTCGAAAAAGGAGATTCAGGTTCTGAGTCCAGAATTTGATCAACCGAACCCTTTTACACCTACGCCTCTAGAGTACCTCAGACGTTGGATACATTATATACGATTCCTTAAACCCTTTAAAGTATATCAAGAACTCTGGTATGAAGTACCAGTAATCACCCATCCAGGGCTATTAGAGCAATTAGCCTATCTGGAAAGTATCACCATGGCTGTGATACGTCAGGACCGGAGAAAGAGGATAACAGCGGGAGAACCTATGGACACCCGACCAGATAAGATAGAGAAACCTGATGATTCAGCTGTACACAGTCTCTTTCCGGTAACACCGTAAGAACTGGCATTTCGGAGAGGAGTTCTACCCTCTCACCGATCCTCTAGTGTCACAAGCACACATAGGATATCCCGATCCTCCAGGCCAAAGCTAGGAGGAAATTATGCTGTAATCCTAGCGAAACTGACTACACGTCTTGGGATAACCTTGGGTCAAATAAGGCAAGATATTGACACCTGGCGCGACCAAGCCAATATCACCTTCAAACATTTGAAGGGAGTCACCCTGGACAACACCTTAAAGTTAATTAAGATTCAATAGGAAATTGCGGAAGCACAAGATGTCTATGATAATGATATTGCACTTTTGTTGATGCAGCTGGCAGGCATGGAACAGGAAGTCAAAGGTATCCAAGAGGAAATGGTACGGGAAGTAGCCAAGAAGATAGCCAAACAAGATCAACAGCAGCAAGCCCATGAAAATGTAACTACCTTGTTACGTGGTAGTCTAGATCAGCAAGGACAGGAAGCCCTTGCGCGAGATGAGACTCTGAGAAAATTATTGTCAGAACTTAATGGCGAATTCAACCTCTTCCACAACCAGATGGTGGCACAGGACCAGGTCTTTACAGCGCTATTGATGGACATACACGACAGTATGAAAGAAGAATGAAGGAGCTTACGAGCGTTGCAAATAAAGCAAAAGAAGTTGGTGGAAGATACCACAGAGTCGGTCCAGTCATTGATACAAGCCATAGATGATTTGGCAAAGACGATTGAGGCACTGACAAGACCGGCGCCGGAACCGCTATACTCAGTCCCAGAAGAGGGAAGTGACGAAGACTACTACTCCCGACTGACATGTAGGGAGAAGGGGAAAGGCACGGAAGCTGCTGATGCATCCCCCTCAAGTGCCCGGGGAGATAACCCTAAAGATTCTAGTAACGATGATGATGATGATGACAGGAGAGGAAGTCCTAGCCACAGCAGGTGGAGAGAATCACCAGATCAGTCTGGTATGGCAGAGAGAGTTGCCAATGCGATGGCGCTTAATATTAAGGGACCATCAGAGCCACCCCCATTCTTTGAGGATAAACCCTCACGAGACATATATGTCTGGATTATTTAATGCAGGGACTATTGCGAAAGAAATCCACCTATCTGAAATAATACGCGGAAACAAGTTATGTACAAGCTCAATCATACCAAAGGAGACATAGTGCTTCCTTATACTATATGGTACAGGAAGGCTATGGACAGACATCAAGAGAAAGCTCAGCAGCCAGAACTGGCTACATGGAGTCATTTGGAACACGATATGATCTGACGATTTGCCCCAGTGGAAGCCGAAAGAATGGCACTTTGAGCCATAGAACTAGTGATCCATGAAGTAAGTATTGAGCGATATCTCACAATCATGCATAACCACAACATTAGGACACCCATGACTAGGGAGTCCCGGAAGGATGAAGGCGAAAACAAAGTAGGCAAACAAGTTGTCCGTAGGCTGACGGCCTTGCGATATACAATGGATCAAGAATGGAAAGAGGCAATCAGGCTATGTGGACCGTCGGAAGAAGGACTTGTTGCTAGAGAAAAAGTTAGGGGAGACAAACTGTCCAAGCCTAAGATAGTACAAGAGGTCAAATGAGAAGACCGATGGGACTCTAAGCCAAAGTGATGAAGGGATACTAAATCTTATGTCAAGTGAGGTGGAGCCCCACTACGAAAATGAAAAAGGGAAGACAAACTGGAAAAGCCCAGGAAGAGGTTAGGAGGTGCAGCAAAGACTACCCACACAAACTTTGACCAGGCCCATACCGGTATCCCACAGAGTGTGATAGACTCTCAGAGGAGAAACAGAGATTGTACACGTTGTGAAAAGCAAAACCACACCAATCAAATGTGTTAGGGAGATACCAATATATCAGCAGTAACAGTCAGCTCAAGACCGATAAAAATGGGAATTCGTCATGTATGGTCAGCTATGGCAAACCCGAAATTAGCAGGTTGAGTTGCTTCCGCCTAGCAACCAGCCCATGTGAATAAGATCTAAGAACTGGCAGACGATGAAAAACTGACCTAGGTCAGTTCATTGGCACCAACAGTGACAGTGTTTGGGTATTCAGAGTCCAGAAGGAGCTGGAAACGAAATGGGAGCCCCCTTTGGCTGGGATGTATTGGGTACCAACCACAACAGGGATCGGGTATTCCGTGTACAACTACGGGAGTTGAAACTCAAAATATTCAATGTGGCATGAAACGAGTCTCTACTTGCAGGATCAAAGCAAGTAGGCTCTAAGTGAAGGGATACCATGAGGGACTTACGAGCTAGCACACAAGAAGCAATACATGGAGAGTCTTGATCGAAAGAGAGGATAGTCAACATGCGTACATGGCCCGGGAGCCAACAGTATGAAGTTCCTCAAGTCACCTGGTGGTCACCTGCTACCCGTGTGCAAGCAAGTTACTATACCGAAGAAGTTGAGACATAGCAATGCAAGATCAACCTCATAACAATACACAATAGGAGGACAACCGAAGCGGGCCGTTCCACCTACCACACGAGTTTGAGTCGTATTATACCTATGTACTATCTCGCCTTCTGGCCAGAGTGTGGGATAGGAATGTACCACTTTGGTGTGCCAGGCCCCTCTGAGGGAGCTGGATGGATAACCAAAACCCTAAGGAAAAGGATTGGTAAAGATGGGAACCCCACACCAGGGGTGTAAAATAGCTAATAACCACTCGAAAATCTGCTATGAGCCTAGGTCTGGCGTGTTAGGAGAAGGCATCCAGTGTGAAAACTGGTCATGCGCAATTGGGTATCGGTGAAACGCTGCTTTGCATGTAGGCCCAAATTGTTAGTGCTAAAAAGTTACAAGTTTGTCTGAGGAGACCTCAATGGTTGAAACTACGTGGGCGTAGTAACAAACATCTTGTTATCTATACCCAACATCGATGATGCCTAAACAAAAGAATCAAGAAAGTCTTGTCTGTGCCAAGCGTGTGGAACTAGGCGCTCCAAAACCAAAATGATACACTGTCTAGAGAAGATCACTTACCTCCATATACACGATAAGCGATACAAAGTTAAAGTCTTATTAGACGTGGGATCCAATGTGTTCCTTATCAACAAGGACCTAGTTGAAGACCTTCGCATTGCTATTATCGAACGAAACAATGCAGTTGATATCTTAGGCTTTGATGGATCATCAGCCACCTCTGGTGGAAAGTGTTACACTCTCCCTATAAAATTGGAAATAGGAAAAAACCAACACATATCTGAGATGTCATGTGAAGTGGCTAAAGCAGGTCACTATGGAATGATAATTCCCTTTAGTTGGTGGCATCATGTTACGATCCCTAACCGACGTTAGTTCTCAGCAACGGGCGGGCGATACTTCTCTTGTTCTTCACGACGATAGTTCTTAGGCCTGATGCCTGCGATAAGGTGGGAGAGGCTCTCGTGTCTCTGATCCCTATCGCCTATCGTACTCTTTCTTCAACTCGACTCTCGTAGTAGAGTCCTCGTCTCGTAGGTAGGTATTCGTAAAGAGCGTAAAGGTTTTATATTCGTAAAGCGTAAAGTAATAAGTAAGGAAATAACTTAGAACGAAGCGTGAAGGGCCTATCTACTTGGACTTTTTTTTTCTCTTTTTTTTCTTTCTTTTTTTTTATTTTTATTTTTATTTTTTTTTATCTTCATGTATTCATTGATTTATGGTACAAGAACTTGCATGCAGCGCTAGCTATGGC
>JACCEG010000602.1:45860-69778 GCA_014065205.1 Tuber brumale | reverse complement strand
AGGCCGCGTAGATAGGCTCTTCACGCTTCATTCTAAGTTATTTTCTTACTTATTACTTTATGCTTTTACGAATATAAAACCTTTACGCTCTTTACGAATACCTACCTATGAGAAGAGGACTCTACGTTAAGAGTCGAGTTGAAGAAAGAGAACGATAGGCGATAAGGATTAGAGATACGAGAGTCTCTCCCACCTTATCGTAGGCACCGGCCTAAGAACTATCGCCGAGAGAGAACGAGAGAAGTATCGTCTACCCATTGCTGAGAACTGATACCGGTTAGGAATCGTAACATCTAATCAGTTTCTAGAAACTATTCTTCTATAACTAGTTGGTTTATTTTAAACTCTAATATTTGTAACATTCATGAGACTCTAATCTTATTTGAGTGTTTAGAAGGAAAAACTTACACTATGAAGGAGGAAGAAACAATTCTGACAAAACTCTCAAAATTGCTCAAACAAGGATTAGGCTTTCATAGTTCTATAGACTCCCGAAAATAGAGTACTCAGTGTACTGCTGATGATCATATTTTGTGAAAAATAGAGAGACTAAAGCAGGAGCAAAACAGTGGTTGTGTAACTAATACTGCTTAATTGGTTACTAAGATAAGGATTTAAGGAATACAAATTGAAAAGGCTTATAATATCAGGTTAGTTAGGCTGGTGAGGTTTTTATATTATATTTTATGTTTGATTTCAAGCATTGATTGATGCCTAAGTTATTTGATTTTATTTAAGTTACAGGATAGCCTGAAAAGATATATTTAAGGACTGCCATCTTCCAAGAACTTAGAAGAAGCAGACTTTGACAGACACAATTTTGAATACACACAGCTGAGGAGTTACTTCTTTTCAGTTCGTATTCTGAATAGCTATCAGAGGAGTTAAAGATACTAGTGATATAGTAATAGATAGCTGTTTAGTAATCCTATTGAGATCTCCATTAGCTATATCTATATCCCACTTCTTTGAGATCTGAGTATAGTTATTAATAATCATATCACAAAATACTTTTACCTGACACCCTTAAGCACACTCATGAGAACATGTTACAAGTAGTATCATTTGAGTATAGAGTATATAAATGATTAGTCTTTTTTATACTATATTGACATGTACCTGATACCTGTTTTGAGTAAACCACTAACTATTTTCCCCTTGGACTTGATCAAGTCTCACAAAATACCTTCTATTCTTCAGATATTATGTTTATATGACATTACATTCTTACTTATTCATAGCAGCTGCACCAGCCTTATTCAATCTCTAGATGTCTTGATTAATAGGCCTTTAAAGAATACATGTGGGACTATTTCTCCTAGCTGGTGGGAGTTGTGACTTGAAACTAAATATCAAGGGATTTGAAAACTTGGAAATTGGAAACTGGCCTAATGACTATTGAGTAGTAGATGTAATAGCTGATATTCCTGCAGATAATAATGATGATAATATGATAGAATTTGTTTAATTTATTTTTGTTTATACAATTTTTCCTACTCTAATTTGTCTGAAGTCTAACTCTGATCAAAAAAGCAAATACATGTCTTATTTGTCACTGCTGATCATGCACCCAATAGGGAAAGCCAAAACCTCACTAGCACTTTTCGTCATATGCCACAAAGTCCCGAGATGGCGAATCGTAGAAGTTCTTACTTTACTCGAGTACTGTACCGTAAAAGCCCTTTCGATTTGCTATCTCCGTAAATCACGGCATCAGCCTACGATAGGTTTGATAAGTTAACGGAATTGCGAAAAAAAGTTAATGAGGTCTAACACGGACAAAGGACTCAGGCTATACCGGGTTTGGAAATGCCTGATCCCTCTCAAGGACTTTTGTTCCCAGATCACGAAATTAGCGAAATCACGGAGATAGCGGGTTGCAAGAGTTCATTCGGTACCTGAGCTGTTGACACCTAAAACCAGCCTTGTTCACTCAGGAGTACTAGAATGATAATATTATTCAAAAGCAATTTTTCTTGCCGAATACTCACTCGATCAAAGAAACAATGTTAAAAATAAAGAAAAGTAAATCCTTTGGTAGTTCTATCATGAGTTTCGCTCGATCATCACATTTTTTTAAGGATGTATCCATTACTAATTCCATTGTGTGATTTGGTTCACAGAAGTGCTAATTTCAGATACCTAGAATTTCAGCCTTAAACAGCGCCCTGTCTTGGCCAAAAGCCAGATAGTAAATTATATCATACGGTAGGCAAACTGTAGCAAACTTTAGCGAACCGTGGTGAGCACTGCAGGCAACAGCCGGGGAGCTTCCGGTCAGCCTTGAGATACTAAAAGTGGTGGCTGCCCCACCCAAGACCCTGCACGGGCACAACGGTAGTATTACATACTCCCTCTGTCCTGAAAAGAGTGAAATGAGGCTTTTATAGATCCATGCTCCGAACAGGGATGTCGAACGCCACCACACCACTTTTTCAAATGTCTCTCCATCAACTTGAACCTCTATCAGTGCTCTGAAGGATCTCGTTTGAACTGAAGTAGAGATTGTCTATCACAAAAAGATAGTACGGCAACTCTCCTGCTTGGGCAAGCTTTTCTTTATGAAGATGGGGAATCTTGTAGTCATTCCCTCCCTTATCTTTCAACACTTCAATCAAACATGCTTGCCATATTAAAAAGACTACATTGAGCTTTTCCTGGTCCATTGCAGAATATGGCCCAAAACTACTGCCTTAACTAGGTCTTCAATACCTTTCGGACAACTTTGATATTGTAAGGACTGAATTGCCTGAAAAAATCCAAGATCCAAGAGTTTGCAATCAGGACTATTAGGAGGTTGAGGATGTAGAAGAATATCGAGGCTATCCTTTTGTCCTTCACGCACCAAATCTAAGTCATCATGGTCTAAACCAATATCAGTATCAGAACATCCAAGGGGCAGGGCAAATCTGGATAGTCCATACCTGGATGTGGCTGTGCATTGTCGAGTTGAATGAGTATATTATGTGGGCCATTCTCAGGCCACTTCTCCCTAATTGCAGGGAAGATGTTGCTGATCAAATAGTCCTTAATCAGTGCCTTATTGACATTCTGTATGGCCTTTGTTTCAGTCATTCCACGTGGTGAACTTTTCGAACTCCGCTGTGCTTCTACTTCCTCTGTGAATGGGAAGATTCCTCTCTTCCCATCAAATCCTTCACAGGGACGTGCAACTGCTGCCAGGAACATCACTTTCAGAATATGAGATTTCGATTGGATTTGACGCTGCGGAGGCTTCTCTCTGGGTACAAGATAATATCAGGTAGACCTCTGGATCATATAGAACCATTTCTCATCTTTGTGGACTATGTTGTGCTGGTTCTTGAAAGAGAGTTGCTGTACCAATCGATTGACTGAGAGTGGTCCATCTAACCATGTAGAATCAACCTGCGAGATTGCATATCTCATGCGTGCAAACCGATTTACATCTGTGAGCAAAGGTTTGACAGCATTCGTATGAGGAAGGATCTCCTTCTATTTAATATGTCGGTGGATGTTCGATGGTGCTTGGTGGAGAGCTGTAGCAACAGAGCGTACAGTCATCCTCTTGGATAGAGGAATGCTTTCAAGGCTCACTATTTCTTGAATGTTTTTCCACTTTCTACCAACTTTTCCTTGCTTCTGAGAAAGAACAGAGCCAGTGGAAATTCCCCAATTCCAAATCCGCCAGGCTGTTGTGTATCCAATTGCAAATTCACTGCTTGCTGCCTCAAATCCCTCTCACTCTCAGCTTCTATAACTATCATCCTGAGCAAAAATTCTCTGCCAAGCACGAAGAAACCCAAAAACCTGTCCACGTTCCTCATTTGATAAATGGCATGATTCGGTTGTTGGGTGCGATATTCATTCATGTTGCTTCCGCTGCGATTGGTTTCAGCTGGTTCTCTCCCCTATCTCCGATCACCAGATCTTCGTATATCTCAAAATCGGGATGCTGATCCATTTTGGGAGCTGAGAAATTGATTGAGAATATCACGAGGTGTTCGATTATCGAGAGTTGTTAGAATGTATGTATGGATAGATGTATGAGTACCTTGAAGGGTGAAGGTAAAATATGATGGTCAACTTGGACTGTACATACAAACAGAATTCGAAAATGATAGAGAGATATCTGAAAAAAAGGGCATGGTGGCGTTTGACATCCCTGTTCGGAGCATGGATCTATAAAAGCCTCATTTCACTCTTTTCGGGACAGAGGGAGTATTATTTTATCCCAACTCACCTAAACATGGAGAATAGAAATTACATATGCCAAATGAAACCCATCGCCCCCCTCAACGAAAAGTCTCCATCGGATCACACCAGAGTGTAGAAACTAGACTAATTATACCTCTCCCTCTCTTTCCAGGAGAGCCTAGCCACCTCCCCTACTCTAGTAGAACCTGTGATGTATCATATCTTTTTATCTTTATTTTTTATCTCCCTTTCATTTACCTTCCATAGGCCCCGCAACTCATTTTTCCCCTCCATGCCCCCTCCTCGGGTTAATTCGTATTAGTTCCTGGAGCTACTAGACCTGGTTCGTTAGTGCTGATGCGGGCTCTCCCCAATGTTTCGGTAGTACTGGAGATTATTTCTTTTATTCTCGGGTTATTATCATTTAAATACCGAGAAGGTACAGCATATAGGCCCCCCCCTTTGCCGCTTCGGAAACGTGGTGCAGGGGACTAGAGACGAGTGCGGAAGGACAGAGATATGGGTGGTGATGGGGGGAAGGTTCAGAGTGCTTTTATTATGTTCTGCACATTATCCTTTGGCCTTTTTGTTTACTCGTGCCAAGGTTGCAGCTAGGCGCTGCAACCCCCGAAAATTCACTGGCTCAGTTTTCTGGGGCACTTATCCTGAGTGCCTGACAGCTCAACGTCAGTTTGCAGCTCAACGTAAGATTGTGGCTCAATGCAATTTTGTGGTTATATTTTGTGGCTCAAGGTAGCATTGTGGCTTTACTCAATTAATGAAGAATGATAATTATAGTAGTGCTATAATGTGTTGAAATATGGGAAGTACCAGTATCAGGTTTTAAAATATCTACCTGCTTTGTAGAACTTTTATCTAGCCTCATGGATATCTCTAATATCATAGAATTTCAAAACTATAAAACCATAGTCAACTACTAAAGTTCTATGAAGTTTTGAATCACAATGGTACATATTTATTGAGCTTTAAATTTCCATTGAGCTGCAATTGCACACATTCATTTGGCTAGAAAACTCTATCAAACTATATTAATTCAAATTCATCAAATTAAAAGCTGAATTAAACTACATTACTTTAAGTTCATTGAGGTACTACATATCTTTGAGCTGACATGTTCTAACAAGCCACCATCCTATCTGAAGTCACAAAATCTAGCCACAAAATTGCATTGAGCCACAATCTTACGTTGAGCTGCAAACTGACGTTGAGCTGTCAGGCACTCAGGATGAGTGCCCCTGAAAACTGAGCCAGTGAATTTTCGGTGGTTGCAGCGCCCTAGCTGCAACCTTGGCACGAGTAGTAGCTGTATTTGAGTTTCAAGCAAGAGAGCCAAGTTTATGACCGTCCTCCTCCTATCCATTCTAGGTTCCAATTTAGCCCGTTCACCCTACTACTGCGCTATCTACTACTACACCCTAAAGATCCATTTGGGCTAGGGGGTTCGTTCTAGAAGTCCTAGCCCGAATTGCTTCTTTTATGCGCATCAAACTTGCTAAGCGCTTAGACAGCGAGTGAGACCCCATGACCGGCTTCGGACCACTCTTATAGTATATACTGGGAAGCTTATACTCGAAACACCGAGCGTTGGTGCTTGCTCCCACAGACGTTAGATCACTGTAGCCTTTGCTCGCTGAGGTGTTTTTGCCTATTTAGGTGTTTGCATGTAAAATCTCCTTCCATCCTCACTTGAGTTCTCCCGCCGTTCCAGGCATGCAGCGCCTTTGGCGAGTGGTGGGGATCTACCCCTAGAGGGTAAGAAAAAAAGTAAAATATTCGGCTGTCGGAATGCGGCGGCCACCCCATCAGGTGATTCAGACATACTTTTGGTTTCTTCTAGGTTGTACTTGATAGGCGACTCATACTTAGAGAGCAGCTACCCCATGTTAAGGTGGGAAGTAGTCAGCGCAGGGGTAGAAGGAGAGGATTCGCTTGGAACTTGGGAACTGTGTGGGAAAGCCCTGGGAGGCGTGGTTAACAACTTCTTTTTCTTCTCCCACACTTCTCCGTCTCCCCAAGCTTAACTAGCAGTAAAGATAGGCGTGTAAATAAAACATGGTCCAGGCGGACTGATCCTTCTATGGATCACTAGACCTATCTCTATACATCTACTCATATCATCGTTCTACTCCGTGATAATGAAGGAAAGACATATCTGGAGAATGTTTGTGAATTATTAACGCTCTAGAACAATCAATTACATTACTAAACCATCCACTACGCTCACGCAACTTCCAGAAACACCCATAAGCTTCCATAATCCATGCACAACCTCTGACGCAACTGGCTTCTCCGATGGGAGGAGAAGTCCAAGGGGGCCTGAAAGAGGAGCTATATCGAAAAAGAGCAATGTTCAAATATTTCCTTTGCAATAAAAATGCAGTAAAAATACGAAAAATGCACTTTTTATGGTTTATCGAACAGGGCCCTACTTGGTTGCTTCTTCCTCCTATTTTTCTTGGGAAATGCATTCTCGACATGTTTCATTTCTACGTTAATTTTTCCTTCACTGAACTACAAATTGGTGGGCTTTTATCACATCAGATCGTACGCTTGTGGGCGGATATCGTACATAATTGAATAAATAATAGAATAATAAAATCTTAGAGCTACCTACATTTATGATATACACCTCAACAATACCACGGGAAAATTCCAGTATCCTAATATGACTGCTCGGTAGAGGTAACCCACGACAGAAGCTCCAGGTTGTTATCAATCACATAATTCACATCTCAAAGGGTGGATTAAGTAGCCTCACAATCTGTTACCCGGGAACACACGTAAATCTATACCTCGGACAAGAAAGGACAAACAGGGTGATCAGCGGGGGGGGGGGGTGTTAGGTAAGAGGTAAGTGCCATAGCACAAAAATTCCTCCCCCAGCTGCGCGCGGATCCACCAGTCCGTAGCCCCCAAACCGGATATCAAACATCGGATCAGGCCCTTGCGGGGGAAAGGGGGAAGAAACGGCGTTGCAATGCGATTTTACCTCCTCCATTGCTCACTCACTTGTTCAGAGACTGCCAACTTGCCCAGCTCGCAAAGGAAGAAGAGACTCAAGTATGGTATCATAGAATGGGAAAAAATAAATAGGAAGAAGAGAGAACAGTTCACAAGAACGAGCACTCTGCTAACAACCCAATCGGCGGGCACGGCATCCTGATATAGACCTATGAAATCCCAAATAGACTAAGCTAATCAATTGAGCGATTAAAACCCCTTCACCGACACAAACACTGACAAACATGTCAAGGCCACAGCCATAACTATGGTACCGTAGAAACCTGAGGAAGCTTGACTGGGGCTAGTGGAACACTAAACCGATATTGGGGAGAACGTGCTGTTAGTAGTGGCTCAACCAGGTTTACCCAACGTCTAGACTTCCACCTAGGACAATCAAGGTATGAGGGCAAGATACTAGGGATATGCTAAGAATTAGTGCTAGTCTGGCCAGGTAAGTTTATACAATAAGCGTAAGGACCCATACAGAGCGCTTGCTAGGTATGTGGCAAACGTAGCGCTCCTCTTTCGCGTGTGAAACTATATGAGGGTGTACCAGGACTCATGAATGCCTATCGGGCCCATTATGGAATCCAGGGAGTATTGGTGGACCGTGAGGAAGCAGACGCAGAACGGGAAATTTTGTAAGATAGGAGAACCCCAATATTCATGGTTAGCGGGATTGGTTAAGAGATGATAGGGGGTCTTTGTTCAACGGGTTCGAAAGGTGTTTTGCAAAGGGCATCAAAGGTATTTGCCTGCGGGGGGCGAAAAAATGAGCCAGTGGATCCGGGTGATTGGGATTGTCTGAATATACGGTATCGTAACTTAGCCTAGTAGAGTAGGGAATGAGAGTCTTGGAAGTTAAATTAGTACCTATTTCCACCTCGCCCTTCCCTCTCTCCCCTCGCGCAGCCCTTCATCCCGCCGAGTCACTCTGTTAAGCAAAAAATTCCCCTCGATATTTGTTCTAAATGATTCGGTTTCTATTAGTCTCACTTTCGTTCCCCGGGAGATACCTATTACTCTACTATTCATCTATTATTCTATTGGGCAAGATATTTCTCGTTTCTCCGAAGTGGCAGCCCCCCCCCCCTGCTAGCTACTATCTGGTGGAACTTAGCAGCTCCAGTACTGTAGATGCGAATATTGTGCCTAATTCGCATAGGCGATTGGCATCAAGGATGTGTAGCAAACATAAAGAATACAGGATGTGACGATACCGGATAAACCACTATGGCGGCTAATCATTGTTCCCCACTCGCGTATGCCATTAGGTATGCTAAACTGGTATGAGATAGTGCTATACTAAAAGATCAACCTAAATAACGCCCCCCAATCTTCGAAAAATATCTATTCCTACTCTTTCGAGCGTTTGAACTAACATCGTTGTTAACTCTTGCGGTGCAAAAAAAATCCCCCAATATTGTGACAGATCTTCCCAAAAGAGTTATTGGCCGCGCCATAGTCAAGAAAATCTTGGCTGTCTAACCAAACACCTAAACCTTTCCCTACCTCTTCCAATTGTCCTATCTACACAATCTGCCAAGCCCCCGTCATCCAAACCCCTATCAAGTCCAGTGAATCCACCACAAAGACTCTAGGATCTTTTAAACAGTGAATGGTTTCTTCTGCGGGAATGGTGGGAAGTTGGCATCTAAACCACTTGCTAGGTCTACCTCCGGTGGGCCACCATCCCGACCTTGCCTCGCCCCATAGCTAACTGGTACTTCCAAGACATCGTCAAGAGACGCTGCTAATTCCTCCCCCGTCATCAACTTCCCATCATCGAATCTGGTTATAACTGTTTTTAATAGCTCCGCGGTTGCAAGGTGACTATCGTCACGGGTGTAGACGCCAGTGCAATAGCCTAGGACAGCGAGGATCGCCAGGATTTGGCCGCCGGTAATGCTAATTGCTATGAGGGCAACGCGGAACCATTCTACTTCCAAGGTTGTATGTATGTATGCAGTGCCAGCCGTCTGGTTAGGGTATTTGCCTCGTGCGAACTTGGGTAACGCGGTATTTGCGTGCATTATGGCGACGATCGGAAGTCGAGCTATTAGGCTGGCCATCCAAAGGCGATAACCATCCCAGACCATCTCATTCTGAGACTCAAAAAAGGAATTATTGCAAAGGTAGAACACTCCATCGTCAGCTTCCGCCCCAGTCAATGAGCCACCAAAGCCGGTCAGATAGAACTGACCCTGAAGGCCCAAATCATCGCTGCCCGATGCCAACTGCTGATTTGAGTTCCCAATAGTCGAATCCCCGTAATCACCGCTGCCTACTGTCAAAAGCCGATATAGGTCTGTAGGGTGAAAGAAGTTTTCATGAGGTTGAATTTGGCCTGATTCATTGTCACCAGCGGTTTCGGTTAGGGTTGGCCAACATTCCCAAGCAATATTGTTGCATAGAATATCTAGAGGCATCATAACGTTAATGCCTGGAGGCTTTATATGGCCATGGATAGTACTGACAAATCTGGGGATATACATTACTTCCACCCACGGAGTCTAGGAATGATGTCCAGCGGGTTACGGTGTACGGGAGGACCTCGGTCTCATTCGACACCCGCAGTATCCCGGATACTACATCAGTGTTGTCCCCCTCACCCCAATCTAATTCACCAAATCAAAATTTAGTTTCATTGACACTTGGACCATGGATTATTGAGTGGCGACGATAGTCTTACATACTGAATGGTCCAGTTCTATTCCCATTGTCCCAGCGCCAATACTGACCCTCCCCAACCTCGATTATGCTGCAGTTCACAGAGGAGTGAACAGTATGGTTTAATGGTATAGCATTGTTCTCCTTGAAATCCTTCAAATTGTACGAATATTCAACTGTGTTTTCTCTGGCTAGGTTCAGAGTAGTGTTTGACACTACGAGATCGGATGGCAAGTAGGCGCTTATGTCATCTCCAATACTAAAGTTAGCGTTCTTGCCATAAGCCCAGTCCGGGAGCTTGGCGAACTGCTGTATTCCATTCCATGCCGAATTCATGAACGCTTGTCAAAGATGTTAGTCCCAGTTCATTGCCACAACACGGAGTCTAGGGCGCGGTCTCCTTGCCTTCTCCGCTCTCATGTTCGTCCCTCCCGGTATCTCCGGTCCCGTTGAAGAAAATCTGGCCAGTCCATAAAGCTGATGTCCAATTTGTCGCAAGGATTGGATACTCAATCCCTGTTTTCTCGGTCGTGTTGTAAGCCAAACCGAAAATAGCCACGCTCAATCTCCCAATCACATTTGTGACGAGGTATGCAGCGACAATAAACGTGGTTCGCGATATCCTCCGCTCTCGAATGTGTCTCTTGATGAGTCGGAAGGAGCCGGCTGGTGGTGACATGCCTAGTATTGAGTCCACCTATCTAGACAGTTAACAAAATCCTTTCCGGAGAAGTAAGTTACCACACATCTCGCATTTTGTATACTGTCCGGGCAAGTAGGGGCCACCTAAGCATGGAACCCAAGTGCCCTAAGAGCGATCCAAGACCCAAACTAATGCTGGCGGAGAGCAGGATTGATAGCGTATTGAAGGACCGTTGCTCCCACTTGCTCATCGGGTGCTTTTTGGAAAACGCCCAAAGACAGACCACAAGGAGGATGAGGGCGAAAAAGGTCAACGAGAATCCCCGAGCGAGCAGGATTCGGTTCCGGCGGCGCTGGTCATCACTGCTGAATGGCTTCGATGGCCCCTTTTTTGAGTCTTTTATCAACGACTCCCCCGCATTGTATCCGTCCGGGGAAGCTTGTGAGACCTCAAAGCGTTTTGAAAGGATTTGGCTATACGACATTGTAAGAAGTGAGGAGAGCTCTAGAGATAACTCTAAAGATGGAGTTTGGGGTGTTCGCAGAAACCCAAATCCTAGATGCCGAGCAACGTTTATATGTCGGAACCCACAAGGCTGTTTATGTCAACTCCCAGCACTGTCCAAGGACGTAGGATGCCAACGCTGGTATCTCCTAGACTGCCAAGACATTGAAAATTTTGTGCGGCCCCTTAGTTTTTGGGGCAGAGGTTAGTAAGCAGCTTTCTTTCTACTAACATTAGCTACCGGTACTTTGGAAAAGGGGTAAAAAACACGACGAAAAAAGAGCTACTCACCGCCTCTGGGGAACTTGAAAAAAAAACCAAAAAAAGCACTACCGGTAGACCTTACCAGAGCAGGGCAATCCCAAATCACATAGCACGCGGTTTGATTATCCTTGACCACACGGCACGCAACCACACTTATACCGGTGTCACTGGGAAATGCTCGCGAAGTCATAAAGTATCCGGATACTTGTAGAGAGAACTGGTTTGGCGCTGGTGTACCCGATGTTAGCGGCTCCATCCCCGCAGTGGGATCTCATTGTGGCAATAAACTTTGTAGGCAATCAGATAATAATTCATAGTTAGCGCCAAGTTGTTGTTTTCTCTACGATATTAGGATACAGGGGTAGATCATGAATTCACGGTACCCCCCAGACCAATGAAACGGTGGAAAATTTTTATGCCACCCCTGTCAGTATCTGAGACACGGATTGATAAGCAAATTTTGATGATTACTATAAATTCGCAGATGTGCAAACTTCAGACCATAGCTAATATTAGCTATATGATCATGCCTACGCTCATCATCACTGGGGAATACTGAGGTAGCGCCTTGGTCGTCTCTGTCCGAGACACTGACGGGGGTGGCATAAAATTTGCCACCGTTTCAGTAGTCCAGGAGATAGAGCGGGGGTGGTCATCCTCCTCCTCTGTGGAGATAATTTTGGGACACTCGAAAAGCATGTATTCCAACCCAGGACCATGAATGAGTGAGGAGAAAGGTGAAAGGAAAAAAATCAGAAACTGGTGGCTATGATCATGATATGTTTGGTCCTTCAGTTCAAGTTCAATACCCGTTGCTCTGATTTGGACGAGGTTACCCCATCGTGCACATTTTGCAAGGGCTGTACTATAGTACAAGGTCCGGTAAGAAGTTATGAAACAGTTATTTGAGATTATCCAGCCAAATACGTCCTTGTCCGTTCCGGTTAATGGGTCCCTATCCTTGTACCTCTGCGGTCTGACCTCTGATCCCTGCAGCGTTCTCGCGCCTCTGAGTTGAAGCCGGACACCTAAGGTGACAAATTCCCATACAAAAGTGCCCGGCTTCAACTCGGCCGCGCGAGCACTTGAGTTCTCGAATACGGTGCATTGAATCCATGATCTAAGTTACCCCTTGCACCGTACACCACCCTACGAACCAACAGGCACCCAGGCCAGGGGCGGAGTAGTCTACTGTAAATTACCGGGACAAAGGGAGCACAGCCGAACAAAGCTATCGAACGCCAATAATCGGCACTTCAGGCTGCGTTCGCTGATATTTACTATCGTATGGGGGTTCACTATAGCAAAATTATTTTCCGGTGCAAATTTACTAGCCTACTCAGACGAACCGGTTCATTATCCCCTGGGCGGTCTGAAACGGTAAAATTCGTTGCCAGGCACGCTAAGCCCATTCTGGGATATTTTGAGTGCCGAGAGTAGTAATCTGACTCCTGGCGCTGAGCCATTTGAGTACCTAAAAGACTAAAAAATTCTATTTCCTGGCCAATTACAGGCAACTTCTCCCCAATCTGGTCTTGGTCTGCCTGGCAACAAATTTTACTGTTTCAGACCCCCCAAGGGATAGCCAAATATTCATTATAACGAGGTTTATTATAGCCAGGTGCAGCTGTACCGGGGGTTGAGGGTAAGTGAGGCGAAACGGCTCTCATTGGTTCCAAGGTCACTCGGCCAATGAGAGAGCGGGAAGTTTTAGGGTTGGTACGAGTACATTTTGAGTTCGCCTCCCCCTCCAGAAGAATGCCAAGATTGGCTGTTTCCATGTTACACTCACCAAACCTTGGTCGGTTAAAATCCAGTTAAGTACCAAGTTCGCCTCACTTATGCTCACCCCCTAGTACTGGTACTAGGTTGCGTCCATAAAGGATCGGGAGAAAGCCGTGATGAAACAGGGTCCGTCGATTACAAATCTCCGGAGAGAAAAATAACAGCATACCGGTACATCTCTCATGGGTTGTGACGAATATCAGCGAGCAGCAGGGGTATGTTGGCTAGTAAAATATCAGTTTCGTCAAAGTAGGATAACAAAAAATCCCTGTTCGTTACCCGTTGATATTCGTCACAACCCCATGAGAGACTGTAGACATTAGAAACTGGGACTACAGGTAGTTATCTCGAGTATGTTACCTTGAATTTTCACCCGTACAGTTCCGTGAGACTGAAAGGGTTCTAAGTATTTTTTATGTGTGCGTAGCAAACCCCTACTCGTGCCAAGGTTGGAGCTAGCCGCCACAATCTCAGAATGCTTGCTGGCTCACAACCGTGGGCTCTTGAGAGTACCCAACTTGGCCCCCCCCCCCAACAGCTCAACATCACTTACGGCTTAACGTCACATTGTGGCTTAACATCATCACTTTGCCGCTCAACGTCACTTTGCCGCTCAACATCACTTTGTGACTCAACACCACTATGCCCTGTAATGTAATTTTATATATGTACCGGTAGAGTAAAGTATTGTGTATAACAGATTTCTAACATCGTAAGTGAGCAAGTGAGTGCGAGGTCGAACTGCAAAGTGATCTTGAGCCGCAAAGTGATGCTGAGTCACAAAGTGACGTTGAGTGGTAAAGTGATGTTGAGACACAGGCATTCTTTATTGTGCCCGTGCTCAGTGTTGCGAGCCAGCGAGCATCTTGGGGTTGTCGCGGCTTACCACAACCTTGGCATGAGTATGGCTGGCCTGCTTGAGGCTCTTGTTTTGACTTTCTATCAGTCATTGTTGTCCAGTACCGGTACAAGGGTAGGGACCCATTAACCGGAACGGACAAGGATGTATTTGACTGGATAATCTCAAATAACTGTTTCATAACTTCTTACCCGACCTTGTATCATGGTTGAATTCCCCACCCTGTTATTCCTGTCTGCCAAGCTCGCTTGTCCCGAGTTTCTGCAGTCATCTTGTCACAACAAATCTTGATGATGACCTTTCCACTTTTTGCGGACACACCCGAGCACAATGGCGCAATTTGCCTCCGCACGCGGCCGGAAGCGCACCTATAATATCGGTATGCTCGAGTGCGACATCGGTTCAAATGACATACTTGTAAGTTATCAAACAACCGATACCGAAAAACTGTTCGAGTGGCATCCTACCGCACTCACAACCCATCGAAGCAGAGAAGATTGCCATAGTCCACTAAACTCTGTCGTGTCGGCCAAACTGCCATAGACACCTTTCGTAATAAATACTACCACAAGATGCCTTGCCCCATATGAAAATGGCAACTGAAAAAAGGTCCAAAAATTGGAAACGGGACTCTGTATCTCAGTAACCATACTTCAAACACTGAAGACCTGGAGAACACGGGTGCTACAATTTAATACATACTACCTCTTTTTGCTCTATATTCACGAGTCAGATATAAGCTATATCATGCCACCGTTGTCGAGTCTGGATATTGTAACATTTTCTTGTGGCGAGCGGTAAAACTCATGCACTTTTGTCCTCCAGGTATATCCGGCCCTCAAAAGAAGAAAGAGGTTGAGTATGATATCACGGAAGAGAAAAGAAAAAGAAGAAAAAGAAGAAAAAGAAAAAGAAAAAAAGAAAAGAAAAAAACAATTCACAAGAACGAGCCCCTGCTAATAAACTAATAAGCGGGGATAGCATCCTGATATAGCCCTAAGAAATCCCAACTGAACTAAGCTGATCAGTTGAACGATTATAATCTCTCCACCTGTACAAACACATACAACCACATCGGAGCCGCATCCCGGACGATAATATCGTAGAAGCTGGGGAAAGGCAGACTGAGGCTAGAGGAACACTAAACCAATATTGGGTATAATGCGCGGCTAGTAGTGGCTGGACTGTGCTTACCCTGCAATTAGCGCTACTCCGGCCCGGTGAGTTTATACGATGAGCATAAGGACTCCGAGAGAGTGCTTGCAGGGTATGCGGCAACCGGAGGGCTCCTTTCCGCGTGTAAAAGACATGATGGTGTACAGTACGAGGCTACCAGAACTCACTCATGGCTACCGGGCCTATTATGGGATCTAGCGAGTATGGGTAGGCCATGAGGTGGTAGAAGCGGAACGGGAAACTTTTGTAAGATAGGAGAAGAACCCCAATATTCCTAGTTAGCGAGATTGCCTAAAAGATGATATGGGGGCCTTTGCTCAACGAGTCCGAAAGGTGCTTTGCAAAAGGCACCAGAGTAGAGCCGGGCTTCAACGCCCAGGAGAGCAAATTATCAGAAAGGCTAGGAGCCGCAGGACCCTCTGTCCGGCCTTTCGAAGCCCAATTGTGCTAATCATCGAGTAATTAAACCTAGGATACTTATCTACTGGTATGGCCAGCTGCTAGGAGATGAATCTTGCTCAACAAAAGACACACTTCGCACAAGAGTTTCTCTCTAAAGGAAAGTGAACCTCTTCATGATGTCTTGTGTGTTCGGAGCTGTTTTGCGGGAGGTGGAACAGGCACAAAAAAAAAGGAAAACCATCAATCTAATCCAATTTACCTTCTCCCTCTCTCATGGCGCTTGATAGTTCGCTGCTCGATTGGTGGTATAGTGTGAAGGGAGGAGAGGGGAGGAGTTAGGGACCGCAGTAATTTGAGATCCGGGACTGTGCCTTGATGCGCCCTGTTCTTTTTACAATCTCATGGGTAGTTGTGAGGGGTTTTAGAGCTCCGGAACTCCTATATTTGCCCATATCGTAGGCATCGAGAGGAGCGGCGAGGGGAGTGAAGGTGGTGGTATATCTAGGGGCTAGGCATACTCGGGCATTCCAAGACCCTCCTAACAGTACTCGGGTATAGTACAGCCTTCTTATGGGTCTGCAACTTAACTTCCATGACAATACCTCCGCCCTTGTGCATGATTGCCCGCGCACCTATCTACTATTATACCTTTGCCTAACACCCCTTTGTAGTTACAATTCTGCCTTCCAACTTGGATATCAACTAGTGTGCTTGTGTTTTTCTCTCACTTGTCTGGTTTCCGGGTTCTGAATTTGGAGGCTTCTGGGGGCCACAGGTAGGGGCTAAAAAAAAAGCCGCCGGGCGTCACGTGAACTCACTTGTCAATGTGTTGTCGGAATCAACTAACATGTAAAATGTCTCACTGATGGGAAGCTATCAAGATCTTGACGCTTGGGCACACGTGATCCGAGCAGAATGGTGCTGTATAGCTTATGTTAGTCTGCATCTCTGATGAACGGAAGGATTGCCGTCGAATATATCTCCAATTTTCAGACCCCGGGTTGGTGTTCGATTATACGGTGTGTTTTGTTGGATGTGACATGGGATATATCGCTATCGCATACACAACTAACAGAGCACAAGCCTGTGGGTGTTTTTAGATGGGGGGAGGAAAAAATAAGCGGGTGAGCCCGTATGATTGGGTTTAGTCAGAACATAGCGGCCTGGTGGAATAGGGAGTGGGAATCTTGGGAGTTAAATTGCTGTCCAACGCTTACCACTTGGGACATGAATGATTAATGACCGGATTTTTTCGGTGAAACTACTTGGCACGCTCTCTGCTGGGACGGGGAGGGGAACAAAAGAATTTCCAATTTGTATAGGAAAAATCTGGTAAATTTTGAGCAAGCGTTCCATAATACGAGTAGCCTCATGGTGGGAGCGTATGAGAAAATGTCAAGAATTAACTATTTTCCGCAATACACGGTTGCTAACGGGTCGGTCACTTTGAGACAGAGCCTAACTCACTAACATCGACGAAATGCTGCTTTTTTGGGGACCATGTCCAATGGTATGGGTGGTGAAGTAGGACCTGTTTCCTACTTACCTTTCCTTCTCTTCCGCCTATCAGTCCCCCATCCCGCCGGGTCACTCTGTTAAGCAAATATTTCCCCTAAATATTCTGAATGGTTCGGTTTCTATTTGCCTCGCTTTTGTTCCCCGGGAGATACGCATTGCTCTGCTGTTCATCCATTATTCTGTTGCACAAGATATTTCCCGGTTTTCGGAAATGTCAGGCCCCTCCCTGCTGGCCATTATCCGGCGGAACTTAGCGGTTCCCGTACTCTATATGGGAGAGTAGGGGCGGGGGGAAGTGCCGAGAGTTTACTTTTCCTTTGTAGATGTGAACGGTATGCATAATTAGCGTAGGCGATTGGACATCAAGGATGTGTGGCAAATGTGAAGGATACAGGATGCGACGATACCGGATTGCCGCTACTGAGATTGCCCATTGCTACTCTCTCCGGTAGGCCATCTGATAGGTTAAACTGGTATGAGACAGTGCGATACTAAAAGATCAACCCAAACAACGCCCCCCCATCTTCGAAAAATATCAATTCCTACTCTTTCAAAAATTTGAACTAACAAAAGTAGCTGACTCATGCGGTGCAAAAAATCCCCCAATATTGTGACAGACCCTCCCCAAAGAGTTATTGGCCGTGCCATAGTCAAGAAAATCTTGGCTGTCCAACCAAACACCCAAACCTTTCCCTACCTCTTCCAATTGTCTTATCTACACAATCTGCCAAGCCCCCGTCACGCAAACCCCCATCAAGTTCAGTGAATCCACCACAAAGACTCTAGGATCTTGTAAACCGTGGATGGTTTCTTCTGCGGGAATGGTGGGAAGTTGGCATCCAAATCACTCGCTAGGTCTACCTCTGGTGGGCCACCATCCCGACCTTTCCTAGTCCCATAGCTAACTGATTCTTTCAAGACATCATCAAGAGACGCTGCCAATTCCTCCCCTGTCATCAACTTCCCATCATCGAATCTGGTTATAACTGTTTTCAATAGCTCGGCGGTTGCAAGGTGGCTATCGTCACGGGTGTAGACGCCAGTGCAATAGCATAGGACAGCGAGGATCGCCAGGATTTGGCCGCCGGTAATGCTAATTGCTATGAGGGCAACGCGGAACCATTCTACTTCCAAGGTTGTATGTATGTATGCGGTGCCAGCCGTCTTGCTAGGGTATGGGCCTCGTGCGAACTTGGGTAGCGCGGTATTTGCGTGCATTATGGCGACGATCGGAAGTCGAGCTACCAGGCTGGCCATCCAAAGGCGATAACCATCCAAGACCATCTCATTCTGAGACTCAAAAATCCTATTATTGCAAAAGTAGAGCACTCCATTGTCAGCTTCAGCTCCAGCCGGTGAGCCACCAAAGCCGGTTATATAGACATGACTCTGAGGGCCCAAATTATCGCTACCCGGTGCCGACTGCTGATTTGAGTCCCCAACGGTCGAAGCATCGTAAATATTCCTGCCGGCTGTCAAAAGCCGATATAGATCTGTGGAGTGAAAGAATTTTTCATGAGGTTGAATTTGGCCTGATTCATTGTCACCAGCGGTTTCGGTTAGGGTTGGCCAACATTCCCAAGCAATATTTTCGCATAGAATATCTAGAGGCATCATAACGTTAATGCCTGGAGGCTTTATATGGCCATGGATAGTACTGACAAATCTGGGGATATACATTACTTCCACCCACGGAGTCTAGGAATGATGTCCAGCGGGTTACGGTGTACGGGAGGACCTCGGTCTCATTCGACACCCGCAGTATCCCGGATACTACATCAGCGCTGTCCCCCTCACCCCAATCTAATTCACCAAATCAAAATTTAGTTTCATTGACACTTGGACCATGGATTATTGAGTGGCGACGATAGTCTTACATACTGAATGGTCCAGTTCTATTCCCATTGTCCCAGCGCCAATACTGACCCTCCCCAACCTCGATTATGCTGCAGTTCACAGAGGAGTGAACAGTATGGTTTAATGGTATAGCATAGCCCTCCTTGAAATCCTTCAAATTGTACGAATATTCAACTGTGCTTTTTCTGGCTAGGTTCAGAGTAGTGTTTGACACTACGAGATCGGATGGCAAGTAGGCGCTTATATCATCTCCAATACTAAAATTAGAGTTCTCGCCGTAAGCCCAGTCCGGGAGCTTGGCGTACTGCATTATTCCATTCCATGCCGAATTCATGAACGCTTGTCAAAGATGTTAGTCCCAGTTCATTGCCACAACACGAAGTCTGGGGTGCGGTCTCCTTGCCTTCTCTACTCTCATGTCTGCTCCTCCCGGTATCTCCAGTCCCGTTGGAGAAAATCTGGCCAGTCCATAAAGCTGATGTCCAATTTGTCGCAAGGATTGGATACTCAATCCCTGTTTTATCTGGCATGTTGTAAGATAAGCCAAAAATAGCCACGCTCAATCTCCCAATCACATTTGTGACGAGGTATGCAGTGACAATAAACGTGGTTCGCGATACCCTCCGCTCCCGAATGTGTCTCGAGATGAGCCGTAACGAACCAACTGGTGGCGACATGCCTAGTATTGAGTCCACCTATCTTGATAGTTAACTAAGGCCTTCACAGAGAGGTAAGCTACCACACATCTTGCATTTTATACACCGTTCGGGCAAGCAGGGGCCACCTAAGCATGGAACCCAGGTGCCCCAAGATCGATCCGAGACCCAAACTAGCGATGGCTGTGAGTAGGATTGATAGTGTATTGAAGGACCGTTGCTCCCACTTGCTCATCGGGTGTTTTTTGGAAAACGTCCAAAGACAGATCATAAGGAGGACAAGCGCGAGGAAGGTTATCGAGAATCCACGAGCGAGTGAAATGTGATCCCGATGGGGTTGGTCATCGCTGCTGAATCGCTTTAGTGGCTCGTCCTTAGAATCCTCCGTCGACTCCCTTGCACTGTCTCCGTCTGGAGAGGGTTTTGCGGTATCAAAGGCTTTTGATCGGATTCGTCTATACGACATTGTAAGAAGTGAGGAGAACTCCAGAAATTGCTCTAGAGATGGAGTTTGAGGTGTTTGTAGAAACCCAAATCCTAGACGTTGGGTAGCACGTATAAGTAGGTGCCCACAAGATGATTCAAGTTAACTATCCGCACTGTCTGTCGATGTAGGATGCCAACACCGGTTTACTGCTGGCTGGTAGGTGACTTCACACAAACGCAGCGAAAACATCCAAATAACGGAACGTGCGTGAAAGGCTCGTTTCCGATAGACTAGGCCTTAGTCACTACCGTGGCAAGTTCAACCGACTGGACTGGAGTACAATGACGGGATTTGTCACCGCAATCGGCCGGAAGTGGGCCTGTAGCACATGCTCTAGTGTGGGAACGAAAAACTATCCAAGTGGAATCCTACCGCACCCGCAGCCCGTCGGGGCTGAGGAGGTTACCACAGTCCACAAAACTCTGTCATATTGGCTCAGCTGCCATAGACACCCTTCCGGGCGAATATTGCGGCAGGGTGCCTTGAGAAAATGGGCCAAAGATTAGAGACTAGGCCAAGTATCTTGGCGACCGGACTTCAAGTCACACCAGATGAAAGTAAAATTATGGCAAATAAGCAACCACCTGACCTCTTAGGATGTTGCCAATAAGTTAGACCCCTAACTTCTAAAATTGGAACTTGGGTAGGCGAAAACCTCGCGCAGTAGCCTATGGCTACCGATACTCAAAAGCCAACTTTTACAAGACGAAGTGTAAAACATGATATCTCTACCTTCGATAAGATACAGGTACTCCATCTGTGCTATCATGAAATATTCCTGTATTCACGATGCCCCGGGGGTGTAGAATTGACCACGCGATTATTTTGAGAGTGGGGTAATTGTGATGGATTCGTCTAGAGGCACTACACCATACAGGCCTCGATGTGAGAGGTCGGATGCCAGGGTTGAAAAGAAACTCTTGGCGTCGAGTAACATACCTAGATAAAACACAACCAATACAAGCAGTGCGGTCACTGATTTTACAAAAATAATCTGTCCGAGATACCAGTATGACTCAAGTTGCGAAGTTTGGCATCCCCACAACTGGCGAACAGGTGGGGGATGTTGTGCCCGCCCTATCAGTGTCGGGAGGGGTATAGATGACTAAGCAACCATTGGGTACTAGCGTCTTGGGTGGGGCAACCGTCACTACCCTCCCACCTGCACTCGGGCACCCGAGCAGGTAAATCGTAGCCAACTCTACGATAGTAGATCATATGAGTTGAAAACACCGGAGTCTAGTCAAGAATCAGGAAACTTACCATGAGCCTAGAGATATACCGGTATGGGATAGTCTGTTTGCTCGTACTGACACAGACGCAAGAAAATAGAAAAAAAGTGTTTTCAGCGGGGGAAAAATCCCCCGCCCTTGCAATTTTGTGAAAATTTTCAAACTTGACAATACCTTGCATTGGTGATATATATTAACTAGCTTTCTATCGGTAATAGGAAAATTTGTGTAACTAATATCATAGTTATTACCCAGAGCAAGCTGTGACGACAGTATCGTACAGCCGAAGAAGAAGGAAAGGGATCGTGAAGAAATGGCGGGGATGCCTGAAATGTGTTGGCGCTGGCGGGTCGGGTATGGTGGGGCGGGGGAGACTGACGGCGGCGAGAGTGCGCTTTTTTGGGGGGCACGAGTGCTAAGGGCTGGCGCTAGTGGTGTGGTTTCTGCGGGGCTGGAAGCGACAAGTAAGTTGTCCCATCCAAGACCCTGCAATGCAGGTATGATATCATACTCGAGTATCGGTACTGGTATTGGTATGAGCACCATAGTACAGTCGTGTCCGTTAAATAATTACACCCATACCCACGTCAGCTACAACCCCAGCGATTGAAATTTCACCTCTTGTGATCTATCATATTTTCGGGTTTGACCAATCAGGGTCCTTGATTCCTTCCTCACGATAGCTTCAAGTCTTTATTTCTGAGCAGGTTTTACTCAGACTTAAAACACTTTTACGGGATAGTTTTATCTGTTCCATCTATATTTTATACATTTCCATCATCCCTAGGACCTACTGTTTAGTTTGATACCACGGGCTTTCGGAAAGCTTGTTCTTCTGTCAAGAGTTCGCTAGTGACCGCGACGGTCCTACAACAATTAGTGGAGAAGTCTCTGGCTCTAGAGTCGGAGAATTGTAAGTTGCGACATCATGTTTCGGTCCTTTCTCGGAGGCTTCACGAGGTGATAGCCGAGCTCAAAGCCTGGAGCAAGATTACGGCGGCTTTCTGCCCATTTTGTGGTGGGAACCACAATCAGGTGAATTGCGTATTGTGGATGGAGAGGGTGGTGGAGGAGGAGCGATGATTGGAGAAGGTAGAGTTTGCTGGCAGTATGGATGTGGTACCGCTAGAGATGGAAGAGGAGGTGGCGGTGGTGGCGGAGAAGAAGTTTGTGGTAAGGCTGCCGGTGGCTGTGGCGGAGTCGGTGGCGGGGGCTGAGGTGGCAGAAGATGTGGCGATGGTGGAGGTGGCGGGGAAGGGTAAAGAGGTGGTGGTGGTAGCTGAGGAGGCTGAGGAGGGGGTTGGTTCTCGGGAGGAGGACTGGACCCTTGTGAAGAGAAGGGTGAGGGAGAGTGGTGAGGAGAAGAGGAGGAGGTGGTTGGAGGAGGAGCGGGATGCGGTGAGGAAGAGGATGAATGTTTGGCGTCTGGCCAAGGTGGAGGTTCCCAATGCGCCGTTGGGGCCCAAGAGCATGAGGGTAAGGTGTGGTAGCGATAGTGGCTATGGGTCTCTGGGTGCAAGTGGGTTCAAGGGGGTGGTGGTGGAGGAAGGTGTAGAGTGTGTGAGTACGGGTTCGGTTCTGAGGTTGCCTGTGGGTGTTCTGATGGGACCTAGGTCGTATGCCGGTGTGGCGGTGGGAAGTGAGAAGAGATTGGAGTTTAGGGGTTTGAGGAGTGTGCCAGAGGGAAGGGGGTTGAATGGACCGGGCTCGTACGGGAGACTTGTGGTTTATAGGGAGAGGAATGTGTGGGATGGTCAATTGAATGGTCTGGGAAGGAATGGTTGTTGTGGGATGGATTGGTATGGTCGCAACCCGGATGGGTATTTGACGTGAGGAGGTGGTTACAGGATTTTGTTTCTTTTGTTCGCGGGTATGAGGCCGCGGGTTTAGATTTAAAGTACCAGTGTCTTCGGAGTGCCAGAGGTTGAATTCGCTGTCGGCTGGAGGACTGGTACGATGCTAGTGTAGACAAGCTCTTATTGCCACAGAAAACCTAGATAGTCAGTATAAAATCGAAATGTTTTTCAAAAAAAAGAGAAAAAAAGTAATTACACTCCCGGGCAACAACCATGGCAACCACGATCAACCAATTCAACCACAGAAAAAAAAGAAAATACAAATTCAATTAACGAAATCCTGCTACCATTTTGTGTGACCTCGGTCTGCATCGAAAACAGCCAGAATTCTCTCAGGCATCCTATCTATCCAAGAATCCAATGTCCCTTGGGGAATTAAATCCCACTCCTCCTTTGCTACCTGAAATAATTCAGCAGCACTATGAGGTCTTCTCTCTAGTTTGGAGAATTGCTTGGTAAGGGCTATTTTGAGTAGAGCTCAGGTATTCTCAATAGGATTGAGATCTGCTGAGTTGGGTGGCCAAGAAAGTTTTTTATAACCACAGTCTGCCTTCACTTTTCAATTCTATTCATCACCTGTTAGGCATATGGAAATCCGAGACATGTGCACAGACCCACGGTAGGGTAACTGCGCACAGACCCTCAATTTACCGGAGCCAACACCCCCCTCCAGCCCCCTTATGGGGCCCGTACATTATTAGCGAGATTTTGAGAGTTGGGTCACATAACTAAAATGTCACATCAATGAAGCCCACTTCATAACACCATATACGTCGCCGCCGTCCATCCGACCGCATGCTGTTCGCAGG
>JACCEG010000602.1:1376-33400 GCA_014065205.1 Tuber brumale | reverse complement strand
AAAAAAAAAAAAAAAAAAAAAAAAAAAAAAAAAAAAAAAAAAAAAAAAAAAAAAAAAAAGTGGCTGGTGGATTTCAGTTGCATATTGGTGGGAATTGAAACCAAGTTTGTCTCTTTTGCTGGTTCTTTCCTCCTTCCTCCTCTTTCTCACCAGAACTAACTCAGTCCTACCACCCCTCATGATTGCAGCATAGAACCCAATACTAGTCCTTCCAGACTTTAAGCTAGGCTTCAAGTTTTTTCATTCCAACTCTTTATCAGCTCTTTGACACTCCTAGTAGGATTTGGATCATAAATAATAGTGGCTTTATCAACAAAAACAAACCAATTCCATACTCCTTTCCAGTTCTTCCTTCTTTTAGCAAACTCTTTTCTCTTCTGGTGTTGTCCTTTCCTTCAATAAGGCTTTTTCCTAGGTATCAAAAGCCTAAAATTAACTTCAGATATGATCTTATCTATTGTAGTTCTGCTAAAGCTAATATTTGTTTTTGGGGTGATATTGCATAATGCTAAATGAGGCTCAGCATTGATAATAGCCTCTACAGCTGAAACAGAAATGACTTAGCGAAGATGGATTTCTCATGACTCATGGTTGTAGATTGTAGTTGTATTAAGTTTTATACATGGCCTCATTTAGAGGTCATAGGATTTCACATGACTCAAACATGTGAATTGCTATTAGGTTATGATTCCCTATTTGTTTAGTGACTCATGGTTGTGAGTTAGATGATATTATGAGTTTTGCACATGGCCTCACTTTGAGGTCATGGGAGGGAACAATACTTCTCTCTTATTTTCCTAATACTAGCTCTTAGATGTATATCTAAGCAAGATCTAAAAAGACCTATATTTTGCTCTCAATGAGTATTGCACTCTTTCTCCAACTCACCTCATACTCTTTCTTCAACTTGACCTTATAGTAGAGTCCTCTCTGCTTTGTAAAATTGTAAAGTAATAAAGAGAGTACAGGAAAGAGTTTTCTTTTTTTTTCTTCTTTTTATCCTTTTTTTTTAAATCTTGTTTTATTTAGTATTAAGGAACAAGGTCACGTCAGCGCAAGCTATGTAGACCTAAACCTCCACCCCTGCCCTTGCCCAGAAAGGCTGAAGAAAAACTGTCTAACTACAAGGCCAGTCGGTGTAAAAAACTCCCCCTAACCACAACCGCTATAGTATACACGAACCCAAAACCTCCACCGATGCGCAACATGAGAGAAATCCCAAACCCCAACAGTGAACCAACCAAAACAACAGAAAGAAACCCCAAACAAATAAAAACCCATAAACCATCCAGCCTAGGTCACCCAGTCGCAACCTAAGGATCTCCCATCACAGAACCAGACCCGAGAACTAATAGGATGAATTTACCCTAGGCAACGGGGGTAAGGGAACCAAAGTAGGGAGAAGCCCAGCTGAAGTAGGAGGAAGGCGTGTGGCAGGACCCAGGAACCCCGGGAGGTCCGCCGGAAAACCGGACCAGGTGGGGAGGCCAGCAGCCAAAGTGCTGACCAGAGAGAGGTGGTAGTAAGGTACCAGCTAGGGGGGGTGGTACTGGTCCGAGACCAGCAGGAAGTATAGAAGGCAGTAAGATGCCAGCTAAGGTGGGGGGGTAGCAGTAGGGTGCCAGCCTGTGGTAGCAGTAGGGTGCCAGCCGATCACACCGAGAAAGTGTAGAGGAAGGGTAGACCCTGGCATCAACACAACTGTCAGAATCGTGTTCGTGTCCTGCTAGGCGGCCTCCAGCAAGCCCACAACAAAGCCACCAGTTTTACCATGTCTCTCATGTAGTCCCTTGTTCTATGAGAGATAGTGTCACTATAGTGGATGGGATACCACCTGCTGAAGCGATGAAGGAGGAAGGAGAGTGGCGAAATCGACCATAGCCTGTTGAGGAGACCTGACACAACTCCTCCAGTTTCTTTAGGAGGAGAGATACAGGAATCTACCGCAATCGCGTACCGCAAACCGTAGTCCCAGCCGTCTGTTGTGATGAATCGAGGGAGACCCGACTGTGCTGAAGCTAAGCAAGGCCTAGTAATAGCGGGGTAAGGGAGGTACCCAGCATCGTGAGATGCTGGAAGAAGAGGGTAGGGTATCCCTAGAGGGTAAACCTCAAAGGGAGGGGGCAGTAGAGATGGACTCGAAGTCCAAAAGGATGGATAGTGATAGCCTACACCCCCACTCGACACCCCCCCCGGTGCAGACCGAAAAGTGGTGATAGTTTGGTGTGGTATTGAGTCTATCCCAAATAGGAAATAAATTTCAATCACCGGAGGTGTAGCGGAGACAGAGGATGAGTACAGGACAGAGTTTTATATTTATAATATATAGTAATAAGTAAGGAAAGAACTTAGAATAAAGCTTGAAGAGCTCTTCTCCTAGGTTATAGTAACCTTCTTATATCATTGCTATTTATATAATGTAACTCATATCTCGCATCATTTGAGTCTTATGACTCATAGCTGTAAGTTATGTGAAATCCTTTAGCTGACTCCTATGAGTAACTATACTGCAATTGTTAAACTAATTAAAACTCTACAAAAAGGTCATATGAGCTAAGTGGTCCTATGCGCGAAACCTATAACCTCAAGATAAAGTTGTGTGTGAAACTCATGACATCATTTGACTTGTAACTATGACTTATTCAACTAAGTAATAATATAATGACAACTTATAACTATAAGTTGTATGAAAGTTCTATGACCTCAAGTGAGGTCATATGTGAAATATAATATACCTATAACTTATAACTATAAGCCATATGAAATATATTCTTACTACATCATGTCTGTGATAACTAGCCAGTTGTCTGAGTGCTCTATAGCAGAACAACTGGTTAGTAACTGATTGTTAGCAGAATGTGTAGACAGGTTCAGAAAGGACCATTATAGTATTTGTATAATCACTTATTTCATAGTATACTATGCTTGAGGACTTTCTGGAATGTCATTGTTTTGACTAGCCTGGTGCTTAAAGTCTGGGATGCTATAGTGGAGAGGGATCTAGAGATTGAATATATTAGACAGCCATTGTAACCGGTAGAGGTTACTGGTTTAGGATTTTCAGGTATCAGTTGATACTGATTGTGTTTTGAAATTGTTTCAGGAAACGAGGTGTGCCTCTGGCCTGAGAATATAGGGTTTGATACTCTATATGTTTTATGTTTGGTTTCGAGTATCAGTTTGATACTCTATATATTTTATATTTGGTTTCGAGTATCGGTTTGATACTCTCTATGTTTTATGTTTGTTTCAAGGCTACCATTTTGGAGTCTTATATGTTATAAGAACAAGGCTCTTGGTAGCCTAAGAAGTGTATATAAGACCTGCTATTCTTCATGTTAGAAGAGGCAGACTTCGACAGACAGAGTTTTCAATATACTTGATTGAAAAGTTACCTTCTTCAGTTCGCTTCGAGAATCTTTAGTTTGAGATCCACCAAACATCTCTGAGACTTCAGTAGTTGCGATATAGTGAGAAATCTTTTCAACAACCTCAGTTAAAGCCTCCGGACTTTGCTTCGCTAGTTACCACTTTCAGTAAAGAACAAAGCCCGTTAATCCTACATTTACCGCATCTCCTGAGAGGCGGTTACAAAAATATTTGTATCTATTGTACTAACTGTTGTGATAATGAAGTAACAATGATAACTACGATAAAATCATAAGACTTAAAGGTTAATCCAAGCTTGTACACTCTCTCTAGAAACAGGGCTGGAAGTGCCCTTTATATACACCCATATGGTTACACAGTACTGCCTCATACCCAGGAAATCTCTAGAAGATACTAGAATACAATAGTATATATCTCGGTCATGTGGCTGTGTCACATGATCAACACAGCCCCATCACCGGATCGGAAAGGAATAACCTAATTTCCAACAAAAAGAAAGAAAAAGGTTCTGGACCCTAGGAGAATAGGATTTGCTCCTCCCTCATATTGAAAACTAAAGATTGCGCTTATCTCTACCCTTTTGGTTTTCCTTTCTATCTGATCTTGCTTCCCTTTTGCTCTCCCTATCCTTTTGCTCTTCATATCTTTTTGCTCGGACCTCAATATTTGAGTTTTGAGGGTCGTAAGTGCTATGTTTTGCCTTGTCGAGAGACGCGATATCATCACCCATACTGTAGAGCACATAAAGTCGCACGGAGTTGTCTCAGAGGGCCAAGATAGAGAGTAGTGGTTCGGAGGAGGGGGCATCTAGGAGAAAAGTTTGCTGCGTGGAAGCCGGAATCCAACTGCGGTCGGGCATTCACGGCTAGTATGAAAACCAAGTTCGCGGGAAACCTCGCAGAAATATAATGGTCTTTGTATATACCATACTTGCTGAACAAATCCCTGTCTTGCCATCACAACCCCTCACTCGTAGATGTCGCAAATTCAGCCATCCAACCAGCTTTCCCATGAATTTTTTCTGGCCAATTATCGAAACAACTTGTGAGGGGCAACAACCACCACCACCACCTTCTCTTGCACCCCACCACACCTTTCCATGCACCATCCACCGCCGCTACCACTACTAATGCCAATAGCATATATGAACTTATCCGTATAGGGATCGCTTTCGGGAATACTACGAGTTCTGTTGCCCGTACTACTCCAGTTTGTGCTTGATTTTCTGCCTTTAGGGGTTTCTACTGACGACGCGTAGGATAGCAAAGCCAGGGTTATCGTGAATGAAGGAGGTTCGATTGTTACGGGTGAATGGATGTTGATGGGACGAGAGGCTGACGGACACTAGATCGACAAATTCCTTCAGTGTTATCATGGGTCGGTTCGGAAGGGTACCGTGGAGCGCGGGTGAAATCGCATCTGGTTCGGAATGTACAGAACACGGTAGCGTATAATACTTCCGGGACGTCCTTGGGAAAAAGTACTCCGAGATCTATCCTACGAATAGCCACAACTCTGCTCACCCAATGGGCATCGGTGGCGTGCCATCATTCAATCTCCAGCAGGCAGATGGCGAGACTGTTTCCACCGTCGGCATCAGCGAGATCACCACAGGACACCTTATCCGGCTTAGAGACTCCGCGTCGGAATTTTTGGGGCGCAAGGTTACTGGTGCCGTGATCACTGTTCCAACTGACTTTTCAAATACCCAGAAGGAAGCGCTTGTTGTCGCGGCTACGGCGGGGGAGCTTGAAGTTTTGCGGATCATTCACGAACCGGTGGCAGCTGTCCTTGCGTATGCTGCTAGGCAGACACCCGAAGAACAGGGCGTTGACAAAGAATATTTTGGTGGCCGATCTCGGGGTTACTAGGTGTGATGCTGCGGTTGTCGCATCTAGGGGTGGGATGTACACCATTCTTGCGACGGCTCATGATTATAGACCCGGCAGGGCAGAAGCTTGATGAGGTGCTTGTGGATCACTTTTCGAAGGATTTTATCAAGAAGCATAAGGTTGATCCGGGAAATGAGAGGTCACTTGCCAAGCTGAGGCTGGAGGCTGGGGGGACGAAGAGGACTTTGTCGCTGGGCACCTCGGCGAGCATTTCTATCGAGTCACTTGCCAATTGATATAACTCCCACTCTACCGTTAACAGACTGGGAAACGAGCTCTCCGCAAAGGTGTTCGACCAGATTGTGTCACTCGTGGAGAATGTTGTGAAGAAAGCGGAGCTGGGCCCATTTTGGACATTGGCGAGGTTTGTCTCCTCATTCTATAACAGCCATCCAATTCTAACCACGATCCAGGTAATCCTCTCAGGCGGGACCTCCCTCACCCCCAAAATTACCTCTCACATCGCCGCCCTCCCCCCAGATCTGGCGCCTGTAAATCCCCAGAAACACTCACAACAGTACTCCATCCATCAGAACTCTCGGCCTACGGCGCATCAATCCAAGCTTCGTTAATTGCTGAATTCGACAAGGAAGACATCGAGCAATCTACCCACTCGGCAGTAACCGTAGCCCCCCACCTCTCACATCCAATCGGCGTCATAATCGGCGAAGACAACAGCTTCCGGACAATGCCCGAAGCCCAAACCGCCATCCCCGCTCAGAGGATTGCTCAATTCGACGTTCAATCTAACGGCGACGTGGTTGTTAGAATCTGTGGGGGGTATTAGGGGAATAGTGGTTGGGAAGGTTGGGTGGCAAGTCAATGGTGGGAAGGCCGGGGATGGTAGCGAAGGAGGGGGTGAAGATGGTGAAGAGGGGGAGGAAGAAGGGCGCCATCGAGTACTAAAGGTGCACAAAGTCATTGCCGAAGCAGCCATCATGGGCGCCAAGAAAAGCGGGAAAGTTGAAGTTACGATACTATCAAAGTCGGCTTGAACCTTGATCTTAATGTTGCTGTCAGGGGAGAGGTCAAGCCTGAGGCCGGATCTGAGCAGTAATCTGCTCGTATGGTTGTATGATACCTGCACGTAAAATTGGAGAAAAAAGTTTGGCTGCTTACTTACTTGCTATTAAAGCAGGATTTTCTGTTATCCTTTTTTTACTCTTCTTTTTTTTTTTCTTTCCTGTCATAAACCCTAAGAGTGGATGTGCTTTTTAGCTGCTGTTTTTCCAACTGAGCTATAGATTGCGTTGAGCTTGAAATTGATTGATTGTAAGGGCCAATCATTTGTTATCACTCATGATTGATACTGCCTTGTGCAGATTCCGACATTACATTGCTTTTCCTTCCCCTGAAAAAAAAAAAAGATACGGCGGCGGCTTTAGTGTGCAGCGCATGATAAATGTAGGTCAAAGCTGCCATCCGGGCATTGGTCTATTCCGCTGGGCATACCTGACTTGCAGTCAGTGTACCTCCAAATAACCATTAGTGGTACTCAACCTCAGTGCCAGGGGTAGGTAGGCTTACTGTATGGTACTGGTTTTTCTGCCCCCATTTAAATAGATCACCGCTATCGTCCACCGTGAGTTGTCGAAGGAAAGGGGGTAGTTTCTGGTCACAGTCCATCACTCGTAAGGCACTAGGTGGCATGGGTCGAAGGGTGATTTTACATAGCGTTGTTACCCAGTTACCCATGCCATCATATGGCTCGGGCAGAACGCACTGTAGGTGTAGGAACTTGGGCTAGCTTGGGGTAGCGCTGGTGGGTTGACATCTGGCCCTACACTCACTTACCTATTCCTTGTCCTGTCATAATTTGGTGGTCAGACAAATTCAATTCCGTATGTAGTACTCTCACTTCATTACTGCAGTAGTTGTAACAATTCTTTTACTTATCTGTGACATTTTCTAGGCAGGGGGTTCTTGGCTGATCAGTTTCTAGGCCATATGGTACATACGGGGGCTCACTTGTAATTCCATTACTTGAATTTGGTTTACAGTTCTGCAGAACCAAGTAGTACTGGAAAAGTGAAAGATACAAGAAAGCAGACGATCAAACATACACACAAGTCTGTTACCAGCTTCAAGATGCGGGTTCTCTGCAACAAGGAACAAGTCCAAATTCCACCCATAGGAGCAAAGAAGGAGAGAGAAGAAAAAGAAAACAGGCTAGCACTTCATCAGCAAGCTATTTACGCATTTTATCCTAGGATCTCTCAAATATTGTGCAGCCCAAACCCAATTCACCACATCACCCCCCTTGGCACTATCTCATCAATAATGGGCCATGAACTCTAATTGCTGCTCCAGGGTACTTCCGAATTGTTGCGTTTTCGCTTCAAGGGAGGAGCGAACAGATTCCATCTCATCATTGCTTAAATGGCTCTTTCCCCCGCTCAATGACGCAACTGTGCTATCCGAGCCTGATCCGTAAAGCTCCCGCTCCTTTAGATGCTTGATGTATTCACGAGAAATCTTTCCTGCCATGGTCTCCACCAAGGACTTCTCTGGCGCAACCTCCCCCTCAGACTCTCCAGCTGTAGCCTCCCCTAAGGACTCTTCCGCCGTGGGTATCCCCCAAGGCCAGTACCACTTTCCGTGCGAGCTTCTTGTATAAAACTCCCGTTGGCCCACTTCGTTGAAGGTTTCTAGCCAGATACGGCAGGCACTGCAACTGAGCTTAGAGACTCCAATGTAGCTAAATGCGGGAACATGGTCCCATGAATCACCATGTCTAGTCGTGAGGTACTGAATAAGTGCACATTCGCAGTGGGTAGGGCACACACGAATGTTCTCCTTAAAGTTTTCCGCAAGCTCCCCCGCATAGCCCTCCTGCCAAGGCAGTATCTTGGCAGTTGCAACCTCCAAAAAGAGCTTCCACTGCTCTTGCGATCCAGGTAGTTTCACAGTACGAGTCTGCCCCGGGGTAGTAAAAATGAACATGTGGTATTGCAAGATGGGCCGAATGCGGGGAGAATTGGCAAATGAAATTAGACACTCAACGTGGCGAGTCAGGGAAGTGAGTTTCTCAATCGCACGTCGAAGTCGGAAGGCGTCCTTGGGACGCCTTGAAGGCGAATCTAGTACGGAAGCGAAGTTAGGTCGAAGGCTAGAAAATAAAACTTACTTGCCAAATGCAAAAGTATCCGGATAAGTCACACCGAGGCGCCAAGCCCTCACCCAAATTTATATACAATTCCCCGGCGTGTAGAACCTGAAGACGGGAGGCAAAAATTTGTACAGCAAATTGTCTGTGCACATCTGAGCACCCACACTAAATCCAGACCCAAATGTTCAGGTTCCTCATGCCGGGAATCTGTATGACCTAAGTCTAGGGGTTGGTGGGCGGTCCGGATACTTTTGCATATGATCCATAATGGGGGTCAGAAGGGGCATACCATTTAACTCCTGGGCCAACATCTCGCAGCCGAAGTGATTCCTATCTGCAAGCACAATTCCTGCTTTCTCGCTGACCCACATGCTGTGGGTGTATATCACTTTCCACTCAGCGTCTGTGAGCCCCCGCTTGGGATCACAAGAAAGATTAGAAAGTAACTGGATCACGGTATACAACCCGGTCACAATGTCAATCAGGTCTGACTCAACGCCTTGTAGGGTCACCATACGGCGTTTAGCCAACTCCTTCATAAAATTGATAAGATGGCTCCACCACTTCTCTACCCGCTGCATCTGTTTTTTCAAGGAGAACTGGTATATCTCACGAAATATATTTATCCTCAATGGGAGGGCGACATATTTAGGTAAATCTGGTGACCTTTCCTCGCTCTTGTCCGATCCTGCTTTTGCTCCGAACTCTGATAAATCAGGTGACCTTTCCTCGCTCTCGCCCGATCCCCCTTCCTCCGCAAACTCGTTCGATAGGACTTGCAACTTTCTCCATACACTGTCGAGATGTTGAACCACACAAGGCTCAACTCCTTGGTTCTCGGCAATTGTTAGCCGGATTTCCCGTTCTTTAGAGTTCAATTGTAAAGCTACTGCCACAACTTGGGATTTATCCTTAAAAACAGATATACTGGCAATGGCGTCAAGGATGGGAAAGGTGCGAATGTTTGTCTCGTGTTTCTTTGTAATGCCATATTCAGGATTGATTGATGTAGGGTCAAAGCGGCGAGAAGAGCCATCTTGTTTTGCTCTGAAGACGTAGCTCATCAGGGCCACCAGGTGGTGCGGGTCGAGTTTGTCAGCCATAGTGACTGAATTTACCAGCCAAGTAGCAAAACAGGACGTGGCGGGCTTCTGCTATGACACTCTATCTAAACTATTAGTATTGTATCAAACCAAGCGAGCTTTAGTATCATACCGTCAAAAACCCTAATCCAGAGAACTGGTACCAGAAGTCCGCGTATGGTTCAGATTGGAGTCACTAAGGCAGAGCTAAAGTAATTGAGCCAACTGGGTATCGAGGAGACTGCAATTTTGCCACACTTCAAGATAAGTTTGCCGCACTCTGAAGAAACGAAGACCAATTTGGAAGAACTGTGTAAGTGTATGCTAGCGCCAATTCAACTCATATGAGAACTGACAGTAGTAGGGGTGAAGAACTTAGCGAGCGGTAGGGGAGAAAGAGAAAAGGCTCGCAGGTACAGCGATGACGATGGTTTGAAGGGTTGCAGGGGTGGGGGGATGTTTTTGCAAGGTAAGGAGAGAAGAGGTTTGGATAGGTAAAGATGTAGTTCAACGCTGTGCACTGAACAGAGCTAAGGGCAGTGCTGGTGTTGAGAGGGAAATAAGAAAAAGAGCTGAAGGTTGATGGGAGAGGTGTTGTGCGGAAAGTACAGTACGGTGACAAAAGTGATCGTTGCCGTGCGTGACAACCGCACTCGCCCGCCCACCACTCATCAATGCCAACCCCTCATGTAACATCAAATGTGCTTAGGGCGCCAGAATCTTTTATAGAATGGATAGACCAAAAGAGATAAATACAAAATATCCATTTAATATTTGATATACCATCCTTTTGCCTTAATAATTGCTTTAATTCTCCTAGAGATAGTTTTTATCAGTCTTTCAAATAAAGAATCTGGTATCAACTCCTAACAATGAACAAGGGCTTCCTCTATGGGTAGCTTTACCTCCTCCACTGATCTAGTATCTTCAGCCAAGTGAGCATAATGTTCATGGTAAAGCTTTTTGAGATGTACCCAAACATGCTCAATGGAATTGAGATCTGGTGAATTTGGAAGCTAGTCCTCTAGAACTTCCATATTATTCTTCTCCAATAATTCCCTATTTCACCTTGCAGTATATACTCTGACATTTTCCTACATGAAGAGTAGACTGATATTCTTTTCCTCCAATTCCTCTCAAAAACAAGTAAGGAAAACACTTAGTTTACTGTCCTAATAGATTCTAACTCTCCCCCCTCCTCAACACTCAAACTATTATATGCACTCTTCAATCTACTAGTGAACTAGACCTATACTATCTGCTTAACTCCTTCTGACTTTCTAACCACCTGCACACATTCTAGAAGTTATTTATCCTCTGAATTTCTAAGACCTATGGAACAGCTAGATTTGCAAATTTCTCCATACTGCACTCATTGCTCCAACTACCCTCCTCCACTATATAATAATCCAACACTTATGCTAGTAGCACTATTCATATCCCCTCCTAGCTAGAACAGATATTAGCTCAGCTCCACTACTTTAATATGCTTGTGAATTCAATAATCCATGGATCTTCTCTTATTAGTGCTGTGAAAACATGTATGGCAAGATCTCAATGTAATTTCCACAGTGGCATTTCTTAACATTAACACAAGACAACAACTAAATACCAGGTACTTCCATCACTTAGCTCTTGGTCATGGCCTGTTCTTTTGGAAGTATAAACTATCCAACTCTCTTGATATCGTCACTAGGCTGAAACTAGCATTTTATAAGGTATATAGTTCCAATATGAAAGCTCAGTGAAATTTAACTCTACCTCTTTTGTACTAATGGCTGTATAATGTGTGTGCAATTGCCATTCTTTTCAAATCCTTTTCTTTTAGTAATCACAATTTTTGGGAGTTGTAAGTGGGGGCACCATGGTTGGAGTTGCCGTTGTCAAGGAGGCTCAGATTTCAAAAATGACGATCACTTTTGGCCAAGAACTATACCAACTTGCTGACCCTGCACGGCAGCCATTCTTTCTTGCACTTGGTGGTAGATAAAGGGTAAAGTGATGCCAGTTGGCTTGTAGCAGAATTAATAGCTGTGGATTTTAGGTTTTTGGGGTCGCAAGAGGCTAGAGGGATAGCTGAAGCATAAAATCTAGGCGTCGAGTGTCGGCTTATCAACAGCGCAGTGTCTTTCGTGAGATGACATCGCGTATGATAGCATTGTTACAGCGCCATGTCAGGGGACAGAGGACACACTAGCTCCGCTACTTGTCAAACTCTGGGTGATGCAAAATAGCGTGTCATCTCATTGGAACTAAAGGGAGACTCTGGCAACCAAGTCAATAGAAGGGTGTGAAGACCACTAACTTGTCACAGTTTAAACATTCATTCCTGCCTGCGATCAGGGAGCCAGCTGGCCCGCTGGCCCTTTCACCTTCGCCGCCGCCATCCGGAATCATCCCCGTAGTTCTTTAGTTGCTGGCTACTTTTTTGGGCGCCGCCCCTTTTGTTGTTGCGATTTTGCCCTCTTCCCACTCTCTGTTTCAAGCAAGAGCGAGCCCAAACTATTATCAAGAGGACGAACATTAATAAGGTAGTCCAAATCACCAGTTACCGGTATTTTCCTCCCCCCCCACAGGGCTGCACTACATGATCCGTACTCTTCTACTTCTCACTTTCCTTCATCGGAACAACCCCACCTCTTTTTTTTTCCTGCTCTACGGTCCAGGTCTACCATTGCCACCCCCCATATCGCTATTATTTCCTCTTTCTTCTAATATTTCCAAATTTCATTATAGATCTTCATCTGCGAACATCTGCGTAACCTGCCCTTTTCCTATGGTTATAACTCTTTTTCTTTCTCCCCTTTTTTTCTCATTCCACCCGAGTTCCTCTTTTTCCTGCGGAAATTTCCCATCCTGAGGATTAAAGAAAAAAGACTCTGCGCCTTATTTACCAATCTCCTGTCAGTCATCCAGATTATGCCTCCATTCCGTTCAAAATATCGCACCGTATTCAGGATTCTGGAGCTGGTCATTATCTGCTCCACCCCTCTGCCCTCCGCATGACCGATTAATTCATATACTGGTTCTGAGGGAAGAAAAAGGGCAAACAAACCCGAACAGAAGGAAACGCAGAAAAGAAACAAACCCAAAAACAGGTGAGTTGATGTCATATTGCGTTGGGGAAAAAAAGTCAATCTCCCTTGTTGTCATCCCTCTCCCCCTCTCCCTTCTGCTTTGACCCAGCCGGGGTAACTATCGTTCTTGCTAACCAACCCTGGCCCAGATTGTTGGACTTGTAAAAATCTTGACGGGTTGAAGCAAGGACCGACCTGCACTGTGCACGCTGCGCTGCCCCTCTGGAGCACACGCTAAACACTTACCGTTCGGTCAATAGAAAATTATTCCCAAAATATTCTACAACGGATTGACTAGAATCAAACCTGCCTTTTATGCCTGGCCAGCAAGCTAGAAATCCTCCCCTCCTCCTCGTTCAATCCCCCACTCCTGCTCGGTCGCGGCGCGCAGCACTTGTCCGATATCTGGTTCTGTAGGTATAAAATATAGCCAGCAGGAGGGAATAGATTTTCTTCCTTTCAAAATCCCGTCCCACCCGAATGTACCAGGGTCAAGAAAGAAAATCAGCCAACCGTCAGATCATCAGCTCATATCTCTAGGGCACGTCTGGTCTGGGAACATGAGGGGATCAAAAACAGAGAGTTGCAAGTGAACTCACAGAGTGTCGGCGCTAAGGAGACAAAAAGCGGCTTAATCGGATGACGTCGGCTGATTTCCTCCTTTTTCTCAAAAGAGCCTTTCTCATTTTCAACTCTTTCACTCGCAAACCTCCCGCCGCATTCCATACTAAAAAAAGAGGAAATCTTGCCGCTACTTCAACTTACCGTCACTCCTCCTTCTTTGACTTTTTCCCCTGTAGTCCACTGAGTTCAAAGAACCAACAGGAACCCCGGCCTTTAGACAATTGACCCCCTCTCCCATTCGGTTCCTTGCTTATCCGCACGCTCGCTTTGAGGGAAACCCGAGTCTTTTGTTGCTACCCTTTTGGCAACGAGTTCTCAAACTATATTATTGTTTGCAATAGAACCAGTTATTTTTCCTAGAGTTACTGCTGTGGTATGACAGTTATAGAGCGCGAGGACCTAAGAAATATCATCATAATAGGTGCGTTTGACGTTTCATGTTTTTCTTGATCGGGGCGCTGGCCTCTCGTCGCCAATTCCGGAGTCTAGGCGCTAAGCATTCTTCCCGACAGGCGGTGGTATTATAGGTTGCATAACAGCATATTACTTGACTTGGTGTAAGGATTACAACCGGAAGAAGCACAGAATTACGGTTATAGAATCGACCAGGATTGCCTGGGGTGCATCGGGGAAAGCTGGTGGCTTATTGGCTGTATGGGCTTATCCGAACAATATTGTGCCCTTAAGCTTCAAGCTACACCAAGATATAGCCGTTGAGCACGGGGGTGAGGAAAGGTGTGGTTACAGGCGAGTGGCGTGCGGGAACCTCAAGGCTACGAGGTGGGAGTGCAGCAGGTTGGAGCGATGAGGACCTCAGATGGCAGTGTCACAGCGGAAGGGGGCAGTGGAGAATGGCAAGGCGAGAAGGGGTAAATCGTAGGACTCAGAGCTCCCGAAGCATTTGGTTTAGGTGATGCCCGATTTGGTGAAGAGTTGCGAGAATATTGGGGGTAGCAAGGAGACTGTATCAGCCTATACCCCTGTCGCGGAAGTAGCCACCCCTCCAACGCCCCCATCATCCCTCCCAAACAAGCAGCAATCCAATGCGGTGTCCCTGGAAATCTATGCCTGACCGAACAACGAAATATATGTTTGCGTCGAGGGAGATATGGAAGTAGCCGTGCCCAAGGCAACAGCAGAGGTACAAATTGCCAACGCCCGCTATGATGACTTCATGGTTCAGGTGTCGAGTATATCGGACCACTTTCGTCTAGGGCATCTAACGCGCACGCAAGCCTGTTATCTGCACATTCTGAACGTGGGTGGTTCAGGTAGCGCTCTTATTGGTGGGGCGGGGACAGAGGGCTTATTGATGGCCAAGGGACATTTGTGTTCGGGCAATAATCACACCCCCGCTGCGGGGGAGCTATTTTCAGAGATGATGTTTGAGGGCCAACCGGCGCAGGTGCACCCATGGCGGATCCCCCAACCCTCCAACTCCCAAAACCCACTCCCGATTTACACCACTCATGTCATCTGTTCCTTGCCTTTCCAACATTGCAATTCCCTGATTCCCACTTGCTCCATCATTACTTGATTTTTGCTCGCCGTCACCCTTTTGGTTGATCCCAATGGAGGAAACCCTACACGCCCATTTCTTTTTCCCTTGGCCCCTCTAGCTTCTCTCCTTTTGTTCACACCATCCCCCCCTTTTTATTTGTCGATAAGGCGGTAGGCACGGCAGGTTGGATGGATAGGTGAGAGTAAGAGAGTAGTATAGTCAATGTATAGATGGAAAACCTGATCAAGTGCGGTTTTGTGATGTTCAATGCAATTCGCTGGTCAGTGGATTGTACGCTAGAGCACGGATACCGGCAGAGCAGACACCGCATTGAACCAGGTCGGAAAATCTGTCTTTCAGCATGAGTGAAGTGTGGTAAAGTCCCAGGGTGCGATACTCTCGAGGTGCCGTGGTGTGGTAGAGTAAACCCAACTGCCGCGCCCCACGAGTGATAGAGACTGGATAAGGCGGAACCCGACATAGCTTCATATCGTACCCCCAAATCCTCGGAGCCAGAAAGCACGAAGCGAAATATCGCTCGACCTGGCAGCGAAGAATTCTATCTTGAACCCCCCCGCCCGCCCTTCGGTACCTAAATAACATGTTCTATCCTACCCGCCCTCACAACCGATATCCAGTCACATGGTATCACTCGCTGGTTGATCGTTGAAGTTGGAATGGTAGGTATGATAGGTAAGGGTGGTGGCCTCTGGACGGCGCGATGGACCGCTCCGGGGGGAACACAGAGGTTGCGGAAGGAAGGAAAGCACTGCGAATTGGTATGTAATTGATGGGGCGCGTGGGCGAGAGTTTTCTTTTTTCTTTTTTGGAGAGCAAAGGCTGACTTGACTGGCTCTATAGTCCCGTACAGTACCGTGCTTGTAAAGTGAATTACCCTGGGCACGCAATATTATAAACCGCCAGAGTTAATTTCCGCGGCATCTGTGGCGCGCTAACTCTTGCGCAGGGTCTGGTTGACTGGTATTCACCACCGGACCGTCGAAATGGAAAAAAGGGGCGGATCGCGCTCTTTGCAGATGGGTGCAAATATAATTAGAAACGCAATGCCTTTTTTTCTGTTTTGTTTTCTACTTTCTTAACAGACATGACCAGAATCACGAGACCAGACGAAACCAGACCCAACCGCTCCATGCAATCCCCCCCGCCCCGGGCGCGTGCGATGCTGCAGTGATGATGAAAATCAATAAAGAGGAAAAAAGAGGAAATATGTGGGAAAGACGTGGAGAGTGGGAATTAGGAGAGGGGGAAGAGGAAAATAGCACAACCACTCGGCACCCCATGGCACTGATAAGAAGTGATGTTTGTTCAGGGTTTAAATCGGGGAAGTATGGGAGACAAGAATGAGATTAAAGGTTCAAGGAAGAAACGGAAGAGAAGCAAAGAGGAAAAAATGCCAAAAGCCAGAAGGGCGGAATCCAAAGTAAAGAAAAGCAGACCTTAAACCATGACAAACCCCCCACACTCCGTGACTGCCATTCCCACTCCCATTCCAGATCCACCTCCCTCCGCGCCGCGTTCGCGGAAGCCCTCCCGCCCAATCTCACAGCTGAGCACTCTCCCATCGACAAACACTCATATGAACAGGTACCTTCGCCGCCTTTTGTTGCCCCTCCACCCGCCACTCCTTGAGTGAACCGAGCCGCGCACTTCCCGGCCTTCGATCGGCCCCACGGAGAAACCTAACAGCGCTTTGCTCCTGCCCGGAACTATAGCTCCCGGACGCTCTGACTCCCGGGGTAGTATGTCGTCTAGGCGCATGCTGTGCTCATCCCCCACACGCGTCGACCTGAACACTGCGACACGGCCCTTTCTTCTCGAGGCGGCGATGCCAAGTGATAGTTCGGGTATTGCGTGGCAGAGGTTGAGGCGGCCGATGTTATTGGCGTACCGGTACCGGTTGGGTGAGCGTGGCCAGCAAGTGCGCAGGGGTGAACGGCAGAAGACGATGGGAGAGAGGGAGGTAGTGATAGTGAGGAGGGAGGTAGTGACAGTGAGCAGGTTGGCGTTGCACCCACTAGTGTAGAATAGTTGGGATGTGGGGGGTTGAGCGGGGGTTTCTTCCTCTGAGTCTGTGTCAGTGGAGGTGGAGCTAGAGGGGGTTGAGGAGGTGTAGCTAGAGTTGCAAGGGGGGTAGTTGTAGGATTTAAAAAGGTATCTGCTAGAGGAGAGGTTGTGCTTTGTTAGGTTTGTGGTCGTGATTATTCGGGACCCGGTAGGGTGCCAGGGTGAAGATGAAGTGGTCCGGGATGGCGGGCCGGAGGCCAATGAGCCCTACAAATTGCATGGTGCGGTAGAAGTTTAGGGAGGAACGGGGGTTGTGGATTGTGTCTGAGCCTTCTCCGGTCGTGGCGGTAGCAAAGCTGTAGCAAATAATTCGGCGATATCCTCACCCCCTTCACATGGCTGATAAATGTGGACGGTCGCATTTATTTCTCCAGGTAATAGGTGCGGGAGCTTGCCCTATTGATTTAACTTGAATAACCGTTGCACCAAATCATTAAGATCAGTTTTATCGTCGATAATGGAGAGAACACTTTGCTCATTCTCCTCACTGCCCGTTGTACTAATTTTTGGTTGGGAATCACGATTGAAGGACGCTGCACCAGTTCCAAGATTCGATTTGGTAAAGGAAATTACTATGACAATGCATGTCTCTCCACTGGTATGTAGAAGCAATAATTGGGTATCCTGCATTAAGTCTCCATAGGACTCAGCCCAACCAGCTTCACATACAACCTTTGGAAAGTATCTATTAGGTAGTTGAATATAGGCATCCGGAAGCTGTCTAGATGTGCCAAATCCATTTGCCATTAAACCTGAAAATGCTGAAAACATTTAGTTAAATTGAATTAATAGGAAGATGTCTTATGCCACATACATGTCTCAGACGCAAAAACAACCATCGCCCAAGCCCGTGATCTATCGAATCTATGAGCCAGGGGAAGCAGAACCTCGAGCGTGCAGTGAATTTGGTGGGAATTGTGTCAAGATTGTGATGCATTTGATATGAAAACTTTGGGTAAGAAAATTGTATTCGTAGGGTAACTCGTCTCACTCAACAAATTCCGGGTATCGACTCCCCGAGTTTGCCAGAACCTAGTTGGAAATCGCTCTTTATATTGCTAACAGCGGGGAAGAACTTGCGCTCGGAACAAAGACTTGCTTGAATACCATCAAACAGTTCCGCATGAGAGGCACGTCAAAGCCAATCCAAGCCATTCAAAGCCAGTCAAAACCTGCGGCTCATTCACGGGTGGTCGTACATCGTGTATCACGCCGCATACCCGGCTGATCAAATCAAGCAGCACACTCGTGCCGGAAGTGTCCCCAAGTGCGAGGCTTGTGTCGGCTTGGTGTGCTAGATATCATATCCTTGGGAGACCTTGTGGATGGAGTTTCTTATGGGACTTATAATAGTAAAGGAAGAGGGCTTGGTATTTGTTTTGCAGAGTTCTTAGAGCCTTTATCCTTTCGCGGTACTTCCATAAGTGGTGACGGAGGGACTGTTAAGCTTTTAATTTATACTGAGCAGGCAGGGGGAAGTCTTGAGTAGGAAGAGGATGCGCTTTTTCTGTACGAGCGCGATGAGGAGCTGAGAAAGCTGGTGAAGGAAGTGGGCTGGGCGCAGGAGTGGGAGGACGTTTGAAGGTCGGTCGGAGGTGTGAGCGGTGAGAAGGCTGAAGTGGATTCTAACCGCAGCGGGGATGCGGAAAAGGCAGAAAGGATAGACACAAAAGCCGGCCGCCTAACAGAATAGGTTGAGCGTGGTTTATCCGCCGTTGACGGCTGGAACGAAAACATGATGAAAAACTTCTCCATCCAAGACGCACAGAGAGCGACAATGGTTAGGCCGGCCTTCGCAGCGAGAACGGCGTGGGTAGCCTTGTCGACTAGAAGAAGCTCATGGGATTATTGACTGCCCAAACAAGGACCTATTGCGAGAACAGAACTAACCTCGATACTGCCGCCTAGGAACCAGAGTCAGAGTCGAAGAAAGTGCTTAGCACAGGGGTGGATAATTATGGTAAAATGTGATTGCAGGGGTCGGGGCTGTTTTAGATTTACAATTTTAGCTTTTGTTGCTTTTTTGGTTCCGGTATGCCAGCTAGCGAGTTACTCCTGTCGAGTAATATAAATGGCAGACTTTTCCTTTTCGGATTAGACTTTATCGGTTTGCAGGCTGCTACTCTGATTGCATGAGGTGGTTGTATATGGCATCATGAAAGATCACTCGGGAGCAGTCGCATATCATACCAGGGTCCCCGATGTGCCCGCATAGCCCAACATGGAAGCCAGATCAATTCTGTAGCACATCGCTACTCTGTTTTATGACACGGTTATCATATGGATTTATAGCCCCTGGCACGCTTCAACGCTCTCGTGTAACCTATATCAACTGATGGAATCTTGCACTACCCGAACCTCATTTGCTTTTCTTTTCCGACCAACGACCTAGCACCCTAGCATATGGATGGTCGCCCACTCGCCTCGCCTGATGGTGTATGATATCTACCGGCAGTGATAGCTCCAGATGGATGAGTGTTTACCCCCCTCCATCCTTTCCAGTTTCCACATTTCCTTTCACATTTCAATCTATTTGCGCTACCCTCAATATCTTAAGACCCACTCCCAGACATTCCTGAGAGCTTAACATCAAGGGTTCAGGCTTGCGATCAATCGGACATTAACTAAAACAAGCTGGCGAAAATCCGAAAAATGTAATTAAGTCTGGTTGAGAGCAAAATTGATAACTAGTCTCAAGAGGGGAAGGAAATTGATTTCGCAGGGGCTCGAACTGGGGACTGCTACGGAGTTGGACTAGTGTGATTCCAGTTCCGGAAGGGAAAATGGGCGCCCGGAGCCGTATCATACAAAGCATAAGGTTGGAGGTGTTTTTGCTTGTGTGGCCCAGGCCCAATGAAATGTCCCTAAGTTAGGGTTAGGGGGGGTAAGTCGATTGTTTTTCAACCGCAAATTTGGTGTCCAACCAATGACCGACCCCTCACCTCCATGCAACCCCAACCCACCTCCCAGCACTCCTCCTCCAAAAATAAAGCAATAATTTACTGCGAAAGGATTCATGGGCGCTCAGTCCTCTACTCTTCGGATTCAGAGTCTAAAGTTCCTGAGAAGGGTTAACATTTTCCCTACCCGGTATAAGATCAGTGCACTGGATGTGTTGTGTCTCATCAAGGGGCATTCGCAATTATTTTAGCCCATAAGACTAAACCTGTCGTGGGCTAATGGCTGATAATCTGATAGTGGATTAACACGAGCTTTTAAGGTAATCTTTTTAAATTTCCATCCAGTCTGCAACCCCTCAAAATCCGAGACAGTGAGATGTATTTCTATAAAGCCTGCAAAATTTTCGAAAAATCGTCCAGGACAGGGAAGAATCCGGGAGAGTGAGGTCTATGGCAATGGTGTGTGACCGTAAGGGGTTTGGACTGTAATGTACTCGGACTGGTGGGACAAATCTGGGGGGTGAAAATAGGTGGGTTCCCGAATTTTGACCTCAACCCCTTTACTACTACAATCTTTCATGAAGCCAGAGCAACCCTTTGATAACTACAATCTTTCATCGAGCATGACCGCCCCCTTCGGGCCGGGGTTGACAGCCCTCTGTAAAAATCGTTTCACGCTGATGCAGGTCCATCGGGCTGCTTTGAGACCACACAGTACTGGGTTTGTTAGATCTGACAGTTCATACTTGAGTATACAAATTTCATTGTTTGGTGCAGTCCTAAAGACACGGCGAGTGGGCGGAGGGATGAGACCCAGACCTGTGCCGATGCCCAGATCCGTACCGACAACTTAACGATGCGTAACGTCCTAGATCCCCTTCATAAGAGATTGGCTTCTGTCCCGAAGGTAAGGATATTCCGTTTGCCTGGAGTAGCACTGACAATTTCCAAAACTTAGGGGACTTACTTGGTCCACTTTCTTCAGAAGGTAGGGGGAAGTATTTAAGAGGCACGACGAACCCTTCAAACGTCATGACAAGGGGATGAAGTCGCTTGTTGGACTCTTTGTGGCAGCGGTATGTTTTATTTGCAATAAATCACTAAAGGGTGTTTCGCTAATATATCTGTCAGGCTCTTGTCCATTACGCATATACTGATTCCGGGCTGGAAAAAGGAATACGAGGCAATACGAAGCTAGAGGCCTATTAACTTCAGTCGGAAATCCCTTTAGAGCTCTCACAGATGGAGCTGAGAATATCAGAAAATAGTGGTAAGGTGGAAGCTTCTGCGAAGCGGCAATGATTGGGTTTTTGTGATGTTTTCAGACCTGGGTGTTTATTTATAATAAAAAACGGAGGGAGGTTTGGGAAGAAAAAAAGAGAATTCATAGTCAATAGCCTGTTGCCCTACTGCCGCAGAAGCTCATGGAAGTCGGAATGGCGCCAGTGCTTGAACCTGCCCGGTCCGTTCCTTCCCCCATCAATCCATCGACTCACACATCACACCCATTCCTATTTCCATGGGGGAATAAAAGAAAAAGTCAAAAAAGGAGAATTCTAGCCAATACCCCCCCCTTTAACCCTATCCCCCGTCCCTTCATTCCCCCTCCTCACTCTCTCAGTCATTCCTCCAACATCTTTTCATTTTTGTTGCCCTCCACAATCTTTCCTCTAGTTATTTGCCCGAATTCTTTGTCCCGTTTCATTTCAACCTATCTTCTCCGGTTGTTGTAATCGCACCTACTGCTATTCCTGTGAGATGGAACGGGAAAGCCAATCCAATTGTTTTATGACGCTGCCCAGTAAATATGGTGAACAGGAACCTGCCAGCCTACAAACCGACCAAAGTTAATTTTCTCGGCGAGAAGGTGAGTTTGATTACTTGTCACTCCCAAAGTCCAGTCCTCGTTTTGTGTCCGTGGGTGAGAAGGGGAAATTGGCTGAAGGGGGTTTTTCGCTCGCAGAAGAATGCCTAATGACATTTCATCCCGGACCGACGACCCACTGACAGCTGTGATCCCTTAGTGACCTGGGAGAAGCGTCGCTCTGGTGTAATAACCTTGTGAGCTTCCCGCCGCCCAGCTCGGGTATCTCTAAGGTTTGGACGCTAACCATTTTACGTGGCGGCTTCAAAACGCCATAGCCATTTATACGTTGCCCTAAGGTGATCGTCTAAAACACAGCATATCCAAATCAGATGATCTCGCCCAATCTCTCCTACATAAGTCTCACCTCCAGCTTTACTACGACCGGACCCGGGTATATTGACCCCGCAAAACCTCATGCAATCAACTCGCTCAAAGTTGGAGGCCTTGGGTTCGAGGAGGTTTTTTTGAGCGCAGACGACGATGGTGACATGTGCGTAGGGTACACAAGAGACCTAAGCAAATTGGCATTTCGATCGTCAGTGCGGGAGAGTGCTTGGGGTGTTGCGTTGCACAAAGATCGGAGATTGAGGGTTGTCAGTGCAAACAATCACCCGATGCACGTCTTTGAATTGGCAATAACGGACGATGGAAATTGTCCGTGTCCGGAAGAGGCCACGGATGCTGGGCTTACTCATAGACATAGAAGGAGGAGGAAGCGCGGTTTATTTGGATATGATGGGGGAGGTGGCTTTGAGGGGATGTGCAATCTGAATGGGAAGCGTCTCCTAGGCAATGACGATGCTAGTAAGAAACGTCGAAAGAAGACACATGAAAAATAAAACACTGAAGGGGCATGGTTGCAATATACCTAGTGTATCCTTTCCAGAAGATCCCACAGCAATATGGCTTGTAGGTACTTCGATCGATGGGATGGTAATACTTTAGAATGTCATGACTGAGCGCCGGGTGGAGAAATGTAGACTGGAGATGGATAAGTAAGCATTTCCCACCACGAATAGTATAAGTGAACCAAAGGCTAACTATGATATAGTCGTGTTTGGTCTGTCCTCTTCTTGGAGCCACAAGCCTTTAAACCGGTCTCCAATATATATCAAGCGCTGGGGAGGCCCGTCCCCGCGGAATCCCAGATGTCCTCGGAGTCTCCTCCACAAATATCCCCCAGTGCCATAGATGTTGAGGCAATATCTACAGACTATTACGACCCGGTGACTAACTCACAAGCACAGCTGAGCAGAATGGCTAAGCATGGGACATTTCTCCCAACCCCGGAGCCCACATACCGGGCCTGTCACCGACGGGTGACCTTTTATACCAGCTCACCATGGCCGACACTTGGTCCGACGAGGCTTAATACTCGGAAGAGGAGGATGATGAAGACAATAATTACAGCGACGGTAGGTTCTGGGAAGGCCAGGGTGAAGACGGTGGCTGGAGCGAGGGAAGTGTAATGGGAGAGGTTGATTTTTTTTCCTTTAGTCTGGACGGTGCAACCGTTGAACTTGTTACTATTTGTAGTTCAAAGCGCGAGAGCAGCCATCACACCACTAGCACCGACACCAGTCCCAACGACGGCACAGGGCGTTATCCCCACCAAGGCCCGGACACAATCCATAACCCGCGCTCCCCCTAAACTTCTGCGGCCCCGCCAAATCTTTCGGGCCCATCCAATGCTCCGACCCCCAATCCTCCACCTCTTCAGCTTCACCCTCGCACCCCATCCAATCCCCAATAATCGCGACCGCGAACCCAACAAAGCGCACCAGCTCCTCTTCGCGATGTCTTTCCAAATCGCACAACACCCCCACGTCCTCCAACTCTGGCTACACCTCGTCAATCCCCTCCAGCTCCACCTCTAGGGACACAGGCTGGGAGGAAGAACCTACCACTGAACCCCTCACATCCCTAATATTCTCCTCAACGAGGCGCAACGCCCACATCCAAGGCCGGGCAGTGGGCAGCTCGGTTCGCGGAAGGTGTGGGGGGTGGAGGGGCAACGGGCGGCGGCAGAGGCACCGGCTCATGTGCGTCTTTATCGACTGGAGAGTGCTCAGCTACGAGATTGCGCGGGATGGCTCTCCCGAACGCACCATGGTGGGAGGCGGAGCCGGAACGGGAGTGGGAATGGTAGTCGGGGGGTTTGCGTGGTTTGGCATGGTTTAGCTTTTGCTTTGCATTACTTTGGATTCCGGTTTTCTCGCTTTTGACATCTTTTCCTCTTCTCTTCATTTTCCCTTCTTCCTTGAACCCTGAATCTCATTCCTGCCTCCCATATTTCCCCGATTTAAACCAAACAAGCATTACTTCCGGTCAGTACCGTAGGGTGGCGGATTGTTGTGCTATTTTCCTCTTCTCTCTCTTCTAATTCCCACACTCCCCGTCTTTCCCACGTATTTCCTCTTTTTTCTCTTTGGTCATTTTTGTCATCACGAGAAAATCGCGCGCGCGGGGGGGGGGGGAACGGCATGGAACAGTTTAGTCTGGTCTCTCCTTGTCTCGTCAGTCTCATCATGTCAAGAAAGTAGAAAACAAAAAGCAAAAAAAAAAAACCCCCGCTAGTGTTTCTAATTATACTTGCACCCACCTGCAGAAAGCGCAATCCACCCATTTCGGCGGTCTTGTGGAGAAAACCCATCAACAGGACCATGCCCAAGGACTAGCACGCCACAAATCCCGCGGAAATCGACTTTGGAAGTTCATAATATTGCGCATGCGGGGCAATTCACTTCATAAGTACGGCACTGTTCGTCACTGTAGAGAAACTCTGGTCAGTCTTTGCTCTGCAAAAAAAAAAGAAACCCTCACCCACGCGCCCACTCGCCAAAATGCCAATTCGAAGCATTTCCCTTCCTTCCCGAACCTCCGTGTTCCCCCCGAAGCGGCCCATCTCGCCGTTCAGAGGCCACCACTCTTACCTGCGATACCTCCCACTCCAACTTCAAAGACCAACAGCCGAGTGATACCCTGTGACTGCATTTGTATATGCGGGGTGGGTAGGATAGGATAGGTAATTTAGGTACGGTAGTGCGTGCGAGGGGTTTATGATAGAAATCTTCGAAGCGAGGTCGAGCGATATTTTGCTCCGCGCTTTTTCGCTCCCTGGACGTTGGGCCTACCAGCTTATCGACAAATCAAAAGGGGGGGATGGTGTGAATAGAAAGGGATCAGTTGGGGTGGGCCAAGGAAGAAAAAAAGTGGACGTATAGGGTTTCGTCGATTGGGATCAAACAACTTGGTGAGGGTGAACAAAAATAAAATAATAACGGAGCAAGTGGGAACCGGGTGCTAAGGTTCACATCTACCGGGGAAAATGGAAAACGATATACGGTACGCAAAAAGTGAAAGGAGGAGGGAAATAAAAAAGGAAACAATATCCACAGGGAATAAACAAAATGGGGAAATAGCTGCTCCACTCTGAAATAGAAATTGCAATGGCGGAAAGGAAAGGAACAGATGGCCTGATCGGGGTAAATCGGAAATTGTATTTTGAAAATTGGGGGGTTAAAGGTTCCGCCGAGGATCCAACTGTCGAATATCCTCTGGCACCGCTTGGCCTTCAAGCACTATCTCGGACAATAGTTTCCCCGTTCCCGCGGCGTTATTAATGGTTCTGCACGAATGTCCCGTGGCCATCAATAAGCCCTCTGTCCTCGTCTCCCCAATAGGAGGGCCTCCGGAACCAGCCACTTTTAGAATTGGCAGATAGCAGGCTTGCTTGGAGATTGGAATGCTGCTGGTTGTGGAGGGATGATGGGGGCATTGGTTGATGGTTATTTCCGTGAAAAGGGCATAGGCCGATGCTGGAGATGAAGGCGTTATGATCACACTGTGTGCTCTCAGCCCGGATATTGGACCTCAGGGGTGTAGCATTGACGTCCGCAGGACTGCGGCTAAGATTGCGGTGGTTGCAGGAATGGTACCAGTGCCACTTTGTGTGTTGGTGTGTGTTATCCGGGAGGCTTTTCGATGGCTACTTCGGGAGGGGGAACGGATTTCACTGACACAGATGATAGCGCGGAGGTTGGCGGGCCATTTGGAGTCGTGTGATTGGAAGGAGGCGGGGTCGCAGGTGAGGTTGGACTAGATTCCGTATATTCGATATCGGTTACCGAACCAATGATGACGCTAATCCCTCGCCCCTCGGCAAGCCTTACCATCGACATTGTGAATTGATATGGATGAACTTGGGCAGTCTCCTTGATACCCCCGATATTCTCATAACCCTTCACCAAATCGGGAATTACTCAATCCAAATCCTTCAGCACCTCTCTCCTTCAATTTATCCCGACTTGCCTTTCTACCTTCCCCTACTCCTTTCCCCAGTGACACTCCCGTCTGAGCTCCCAATCGCTCCAATTCATGCGGCTCCCTCCCGGGGCCTCGAGGTTCCCGCACGACACCTGCCTATAGCCCCACGTCTCCTAAGCCCCGCGTGCAAGCGCTAAATCTTAGCATAGCTTGAAGCTTAAGTGCACAATATTGTTCGGGTAAGCCCATACACCCAATAATCTACCAGCCTTCCCCCATGTATCCCCGTCAATTCCGGTCGCTTCTATAACCGTAATGGTTTGCTTGTTTGGGTATTAATCATTATACCGAGTCAAGTAATATGCTGTTATGCAACCGGCGATTCCGCCGCCTATCGGGAACACTGCTTAGCCATTAGACCCTGGAATAGAGGACGGAAGGCCGGCACCCCCGATCACGAGAAACTTAAAATGTCAAACTCGCCTAGTATGACCATATTTCTTTGGTCCCCACATTCTATAACCGTTGTACCGCAGCAGTAACTCTGAGAAAAATCACTGGTTCTATTGCAAACAATAGTATGGTTTGAGAACTCGTTGCTAAAAGGGTAGGAACAAAATACTCAGGTTTCTCTCAAAGCGTGCGTACGGATAAGCAGGTGATCGAATGGGAGTGGCGGTCGACTATCTAAAGAGCAGGTTTCCTATTGGTTCTTTGAACTCAGTGGACTTCGGGGAAAAAAGTAAAAGAAGCAGGGGGGATGGTAAGTTGAAGTAGCGGCAAGATTTGCTTTTTTTTTTAGTATGGAATGAGGCAGGAGGTTTGCGAGTAAAGACTTGGAAGTGAGAAAGGTTCTTGCGAGAGAATGCAGGAAATGACCCGATTAAGCCGCTTTTTGTCTCAGCGCCGACACTCTGTGAGTTAAGTTGCAACTCTCTGTTTTTGATTCCCTCACGTTCCCAGACCAGGCGTGCCCTAGAGATATGAGCTGCAGATCTCACGGTTGGCTGATTTTCTTTCTTGACCCTAGTACGTTCGGGCGGGACGGGATTTTGAAAGGAAGAAAAATTATTCCCTCCTGCGCTGTATATTTTATTCCTGGAGAACTAGAAATAGGACAAGTGCTGCGCGTCGCGACCGGGGAGGAGTGGAGGATTGAACAAGGAGGAGAGGAGGAAGCTCTAGCTTGATGGCCAGGCAGAAAATCCAGGTTTGATTCTAGCCAATCCCTTGAAGGATATTTTGGGCATAATTATCTATCGACCGAACAGTGAGTGTTTGGCATAAACTGCGAAGAAATGGTGCGACATGAAGAGCCCAGGGCGGTCCTTGCTCCAACGGGGCAGGATTTTGACAAGTTCGACAATCTGGGCCGGGGTTGGTTAGCAAGAGTGATGGTTACCTTGGTTGAGTCAAAGTAAGAGAGACGGGTGGCGGGATAACAGAAAGGGAGATTGACGCTTGTTCCCCCAATGCAATATGATATCAACTCACCTGTTTCTGGGGTTTGTTTCTTTTCTGCCTTTCCTTCTGTTCAAGTTCATTTGCCCTTTTTGTTCCCTCAAACTCAGTCTATGAAGTAATCAGGCGGGCAGAGGGTAGAGCGGTGGAGCAGATAATAACCAGCTCCAGGATTCTGAATACGGCACAATATTATGATCAGCATGGAGGCACAATTCGGACGACCGACAGGAGATTAGTAAATGAGTCACAGAGTCTTTCTTTTCTAACCTCAAGATGGGAAATTTCCGCAAGAAAAAGAGGCACTCGGGTTGAATGAGAAAAGAAAGAGGAGAAAGAAAAAGAGTATAACCATGGAAAAAGAGAAGGCTAAACAAGATTTTTGAGGATGAAGATCTATAATGAAATTTGGAAATATTAGAAGAAAGAGGAAATAATAGGGATATGGGGGACGAGAATGGTAGACCTAGAGCGAAGAGCTGGAAAAGAGGGGGGGGGTGTTGTGGTGATCAAGGAAAGTGAGAAGTCAAAGAGTTCGGATGATGGGGTGCAGCCCTGTGAGCGGGAGGAAAATACCGGTGACTGATGACTTGGATCATTAGTATTTGGCCTTTTGGTAACGGCTTCGGGCTCGCTCTTGCTTGAAACTGAAAGTGGGAGGAGGGTAAATATGTCAATGCCAACGGGGGCGGCGGCCAACAAAGTAGCCAGCAGCTAAAGAACCACGGGGACGATTCCTAACCGGGCGGCGAAGGTGAAAGGGCCAGGGGGCCCGCCGGCTCCCTGGTGGCGGACAGGAAAGAATGTTCAAACTGTGGCGAGTTGGCAATCTTCATACCCTTCTATTGGCTCGGCTGCCTTGGTTTCCCTTTAGTTTCAATCCGACTTTCATGAGATGACACGCTATTTTGCCGGGCCTGCAGTTTGGCAAGAGGGGGAGCTATTGTCTCCTCTGTCCCTAGACATGGAACTGTAACAATGCTATCATACGCGATGTCATCTCGCGGAAGATGCTGTGCTGTTGATAAGCCGACACTCGACGCGTAGATTTTATGCTTCAACTACCCCTCTAACCTCTCGCGACCCCAAAAACCTAAAGTCCAAAGCCATTCATTCTGCTACAAGCCAACTGGCATCACTTTACCCTTCATTTACCACCAAGTGCAAGAAAGAATGGCTGCCGTACGGGGCCAGCGAGTTGGTACCTGCCCAACCCCCTCCGCCTCCGTAACCCTTGCACCTGGTCAATCACATGAAATGGATTGCGACTATTGTGAAGGGTTACAAGGGGTGCAACGCCATAGATATCGCGGGCCTGGCTCATTCATCCAGTCCCCTCAGTCGCAAGCTGGCAAATTGTGTTTTGCAGGCAGGAGTTCGTTCGTGGCGTGGTAGGTTGTAGCGAGGGCTCGCGGGGCTTCCATGGGCGAGGATTTCAGGGTGTTTGCTATGATAGCTTGATGAGATCTTGACACAACGGTGTTTCCGGTTAGAGATTTTGAGAATGAGAAGAAGTTGTTCTGGTTCGTTTCTTGGAGCATGAAGAAGAGGTCGTTGTCTCCAGGTTGGATGCTCGTCGGATTCATGGGACGGGGAACGAGCCTTGTTAAGACATGAAAAGCGGGCTCCGCAAGTTTCTCTGCAAGCATGCTTGTGCATCGCGGGAGTCTGTCGAACCAGCGGCGCATTCTGATTATTCCGTCCTCATTCTCTTGCCATTCCGAATTTCCCAAGAAAATTATAGTAAATACGCGCTCGAAAAGTCCACGCCCCAGCAGGAGATGTATTGTCATGGATCAGGCCCCTTGAGTTTTCTCTTCCGCATTTTCCCCAGGCAAACCAGTGGGGACGCACAGTCTGCGGATATCTGCCTCTCCTTGGTCTCAGGATCCGCTTCGAGTTCTTCGGGTTTTAGGAACTTGGAGGTGACAGGATACTTGTAAGTTTTCCCTCGAATGATGCCTTGCGGCAAGGGCCGTTTGAAAGACTCGTCTAGTTTTTGACATTCACCACTGGATGGCCTCATTCCGATGATGTAGCGGGATTTTGGGATGAAGTGGGCGGAGAAGTGGCGCAGGATTGCGCGCTCAATTCTACAGATTTGTGGGTCTACTAGAAGGAGCTTGTCAGCCTTTTCGGGCGAGAAGGGCTTTGAGCGTTAGCTCTTTGGTTTGGAGAAATCACCGGCATAATATGGCTACTCGAAATCTAACAGGCACAGGACAGCTAACCAGAAGGATCAGATAGCGCTTGGGGTCGGCTTTTGTCATACCCCGTGTACGCGAGGCGAAGACCAAGCTTTTGTTTGTCTAAGAAATCCTAGGGTATTGTGCAATCCCGTTCACTAACTGTGTGTTCTGATATTTTTCAGCTTTCCCTTCCATACTACTCACGAATATTATAATAATAATTATCATGTTTGGCGGGCGGTTTTATTGGTTACTTTGTGGGTAATGGCTTGATAACCCTGATGGATCACCGAGTTCGTGCACGGATGAAGTTCTGCGATTATTGAGCAAACCCGGCACCAGTTTGAACCTGAGATGCCTGAGAGGACCCGGAAATAAATGGACTGTATGCCTGGGTTCACTGAATTGTGCAGTGACAAATCTGATGCAGGTGTCGGTCCCACAACTTGCTCGGAAAATTCCTTCCCGCCTGCCACATTATAGGCCCGTGAGAAACGACGAAGCGACATATAACTGACAGATTATTAGCAGAATGGTGAGAATGAGTCTGGGGGAGCGAAAGATGAGGGTGCTACAGACGGGTCGGCGGGCGTTAATGTTGCGGACGGGGTAGCAGGGGGGGCAAGCAATAGCAACGCTTGCTTGTTTGGACTGAACTGGGTAAACCTCTGCTATTTTATTTGTAAAAATCAAGTATTTTAAGTATTGGTTGGGGAGGCAAATTTTCCTGTAGGCAGGTTGGGGGGTTAATCTGCGAAAATGTGTGAAAACGGTCGTACTGGCCAGACCCCCACAAATACCGCTTCCAGAAAAGCAAAAGTGACGAAGTGTTTACAGAAATTCTTCTTTTCAAGATAATTAGTGTTAGCTACATATCCAAACCAAGCATGATTAGTCACGGTATGTTCAAAGAAGAAGTCGATATTTTCCAGCCTGAACGTGGTGTAGAACCAACTACACCATGAAACCACATTCATTGTACTCGAGTATTGAGCTCCCGTCGTTACATCACTTGTGCGGCAAAAAAACAATTTTTCTGAGAAAAGCCCTAGCCTTGGATTACCGGGTAAGCATCGCTAGGTAACCAAGATGCATTTCAGCCTTGGTTTGAGACTGAAACCTAGGAATGGGAGTTTGATCCCCATACATCCGACGCACAAAATGAAAGAGCAGGGACGCTCAAGACGGGAAGATAATGAACTTGATAAAATTCAATCTATAAAAATCACCAAAACACCAGCGAAACACAACAGAGGGTACAGGGAGGGGAAGGGGTTTTTTAAGTATAAATGAAGTAACGCATTAGAGGCCCTTTTCTTTTGCATTTGCCCACTATTCCACCGTATGAAAATCCCTTTCTTTTCCTTTGTCGATTCACTAAAGTATTATTATTATCTCCTTCGTGGAATGCCTCTGGTTGTGACATTACCTTACTTACTATCCTCATATTTTTGACATTCGCGTAGTGACCAGTATGCAGTGCAGGTTGCATTTGTAAAGCCCTCGTTTAAATAGTTTATCACGGGGTCCGACCTTTTGAATGCCTGTACGAACACGGTGAATCTTTTGTAGAACTCGTCTGTCCCGGTTTTATCCCTATGGGCTTTAACTTTGGCATGGAGGTTCAGTATCTCAATTGTTTCCTTGTGGGCTGGAGAAGTTAGCCTTAATGATGGTGCTTAAGTTGGGATCAGATAGCAAAGATCACTTACTGATTTTCTTCACGTCAGATGGGTGTAGTCCGTAAAGTGCCTCAAATACATAAGAATCTTGTAGTCCCTCCACGCCATCATACAGCAAGGCGTCAATAGCGGCATCTCCTGAATGTGCTGTGACATTGCCTTCTTCAATGATATTCCGGTCCGACTGGGTGAGGATCTCGTTCAATTTATCCCGTTTAAAGACGGCGAGATATCTCTTCCGAACCCTTTTATAATCAGGCCCAGCATGCCTCAATATGGATACATAATTGGTGAGCTCGGTGGTCTTGGCATTCAGCTCTGCAATCTCGGCAGTTTTTTGAGCATCTTTCTCTTCGAGTATAAGAATACGGTCCGGAAGACCGGCGAGACCAAGACCCTGTGGATTACCAACGTAGAGTTCTCCTATCACCTCATGAACCTCATGTCCCTCCACTTCTAGTGTTTGTTTTAACGCATCATGGGCATCTCTCCTCATGTTATCCACATCACCAACCATTGATTGGGTAACGAGTATGGCATCGCATGTTGGATCCTCTTGATCCTCTGGTGAATGCTTCATGCTATTCCGATGATCCTTTAGGCATTGAATCAACTCCGGGACTTTCCCGCTGTGCTCAAGTCCAGCATCCCTGCATTGCTTTTGAAGCTCCTTCAACTTGGGAGCCATGATTGTCGTTCGACCGTTGGTGTCACGAATGTGGCTTAGCAAGGAAAGGTTTTCACATGACTCATAGTTATGAGTCATAGGTATGTTATGTTTCGCACATGACCTCATTAGAGGTCATGGGATTTCGCACATATGACCACTTTGGTCATATGATATGGTTATGATGATATGTTATGTTTCGCACATGACCTCATTTAGAGGTCATGGGTTT